>WEIU01000043.1:29777-54143 GCA_013389925.1 Aegithalos caudatus | reverse complement strand
AAAAAAAAAAAAAAAAGGAAAAACAACACCAAACAAACAAAAAGGAAAACCCACCCATTGTTTATGCAGAGCCTCTCCTCCCACTGCAATTCCTGCTGGGTCTCCTTGACAAGGCAGTGAGAAGTGCAGGAGCTTGGGTTGATGCATGACAGTGTTTTTGTGTTTTTCTGTCTGCAGCTTTAGTGTGGCAAAGCATAATGGAATGCATAACGGTGTGTTGTACTCAACTGTGCCTTGTCAGATTTCACCAAACCAGGGATGTGGTTTCATAGAATCACATGTGGTTTGGGTTGGAAGAGACCTTAAAGATCTCTTTCCAACCCCCCTGCCATGGGCAGGAACACCTTCTATAGACCAGGTTGCTCAAAATCCCATCTAGCCTGCCACTGAACACCTCCAGGGGTGGGGTATCCACAACGTCTGTTTCAACATTTTTTTTCCCCATCAATTTTAATCTTTCCTTTATGTATTCATTGTGTGTAGGATGATGCATGTTTAAGCAGTCATGAGATGAATTAGAGATTAGGATTTCATTTGGTGCTTTTTTCTTTCCAGCAGAGGAGCAGCAGCTGTGGTCTTACACACGATGCCTGTGTTGCTTTGATAGTTATTCTGTTGTTAGATGTGTGTTCTTAGGCTTGCCTGGCATGTACACTTTTTATCAGTGGCATGACTGACAGTACAAAGTGTTTGATTAAAAGCATCTTCTCTATAACCAGAGGAAAGGGCATTCTTGGAGCCCCCTTGGTGCCACGGGTTTAGCCGGGCACAAATATGCTCTGCTCTGGCTGCTGGTAACAGAGGAGGGTTGCTGTTATTGTGATTGGAACTTCTCAGTTCCAGCTTGTTCACACAAGGGCTCTGGATCTTCTCTCTCCAGCTCTGGGGCCTTCTGACTCAGTTGTACGTAAGCCATTGCATGACACCGTGTTAGCCCGTTAGGAGAGCTCAGGAGCAGGTCTGTAGGGTAGGCAGGGCTGCACACCCAGCACCTGCACTGCCCCTGTGGGCTCGGACACTGCCTCAGGCCGGGGCTGGAACCTGGAGCACTGAATGCTTGTGATGTGTCTTAATACACTGCAGTGTAGCTGCTTATCCTCCCCTTGCTCTTCCACCTCAGAAGCATCCTTGCTACTTGATAGTTGCCACCACCTTTAAAAGTGGCTATGGAGGAGATGATCTAAATGTGACTAAATACTTTTTTTTAATAGATAAGAACAAGTAACAGTACCTGTGATGAGTGAGCACTAGCAAGAAGAAAGCAGGGAGGCTGTACCGTAGTGATCTAAACATCCCTTCTGGTTTCTGTCAGCTTGTTGGAGAGCTGTTGGTGTTGCTTACAGCTGGTGACATGGCAGAGGGCAGCAGTGACCCCTGAGGCTGCTAAAGTCAGCAGCAGTTCCCTGTGCAGAACAGGCACTGCTTTTGTTCTGCTGTTTCGCTTTGTGCCCGTGGGCTCAGAGCTGCCCGGAGCTGGGCGAGGGCAGCACGGGCACCCTTTGAGCTCGCTCCTTTGCTGTGAATGCAGGTGCTCTTGACCCCCATGCTGCGGGGGTGGGATGGTTTGTGACACCTCCCTCACTGTCTGCCAGGCCTCAGCAGGTGACAGGAGTCTGGGGACTATCAAAAGGAACCTGATTTTATGAGACTGAGCCAAACAACTGACATTGCAGTTCACACAGAGCTGGAAAAAATTTTAACCCAAAGCTAAAATAAGGATTGTGGGTGGAAAGGGAAAGGAATTGTGGGAAGAGAGGATAATTATAGCCACTCTCTGCACCTACTAAAACTGTTAATTTACATCCTTGGGAGAGTAAGCAGAAAAAATAGCAGAAATAATGGTATGGTATGTCTGTATTGACTGATGAGGGCTTGGGAAAGAAAAATAGTGCAGTGCTGGGGTACTTTTATAATTCACCTTTTACACACTGATATGGTTACTTTTGAAAATCATGATCTTTTCTGGCAGTAGGAGTGAATAGGCAGTGAAGTTTTCTCTGTTTATTTCTTACATTTGTTCAGTTAGCTTTTTTTTTTTCCCTACATTGGAAATATTGGAATCTGGAAAGAAAAACTAGGTATGGCTTGTATAAATAAATCTCCTAATAAAATAAAGACTCCAGTGTTACCTAACTGCAACTTAAATTTGTGTAGTATTTGAGGCTGGAAGGCACCTCCAACATCACAAATCCAACTCCCCCAGTCTCTTACCTCAGACAGCTGGAGCAGTTTGCTCAGGGCTGTGTCCAGTGGGCTTTGGAGGATGGCAGCTCCACACTTACCTGAGCGGCCTTTTTCAGGAAGGGTTGCTTTTTTAAGGTGCAAGTATAATTTCTTGTATTGCAGTATGTGCCTCCAGTCCTGTCACTGACACCTCTGAGAAGAGCCTGGCTCTTGTATTTACTCTTCCATCAGCTACTCACTCACACTGATAAAATCCCAGTGAGCCTTCTTAGGAAGCAGCTGAGGTCCTTAGCCTGTGTGTGCTCAGTGTAAATGCCAGCTCTGACCACATCAGTTACTCTTAGAAACTCACCTTTGCACAAAACTGGCAGAGTAGATGTCGAGGTAGCATTTCTAAGCTGAAGGAATGCATATGAGATTTCTGAGGAGTTATTCATACTGCTTTCATATGACAATAATTAGTGAACCCTGTCCTTAATTTGCAAATGTTGAACTGTGGCATGTTGTTTGACAGCATTTACAGAGTCTACGAGATGAGCAGGTTTTCCCACCCATGCTTTTTGTTCTCTTCAAAAGCTAGTTCTGATTCTACCAAATCACTGAAGAATTTCCTGTTCCTTTTGTCAAATCTTTTATCTCCATCTCTTCCTGCATTTGAAGCCCACTGTAACTGATAGGCCTGGACTCAGTATTTGGGAAGTGATCACTGCTGTTCCTGAGACTGGCTTCTGGGGTTCATTATTTTAGTTTCTTTCCTGGTTTAGAGCTATGTTTTGTGTGGAGCACTGGTGCCTTTTAGTAACAGAAGACCTGGGGATAGCTGAGTGTGAGCACTGCTGTATTTTGAAACCATGGAAACTTGGGTCCATGTGGCTTTGTGGAGTCTTACACTCTTTTCTCTAGGAAAGCAAACTAGTTGTCTGAAGAGTCTGTTTCCCTGTAGCATCCTTCTTTCCCAGATTGGCAGTGTAAGTGGTTTATTTTTTGATATGGCAGTGGAGGATTCTGCAGAGTAAGAGTAGGACACTTCAGGACATTAGCATCAAAGAGTTAAAAAAAGGAGTTTCATTCCATACCAGTTAGTTGGGTAACTATTCCCAAGTTTTGAGTCCTGTTTTGTTATTAGTTGTTCTGTTTATAGTGTTCAAGTGCATTTCCCATGACTCTGATAGATATCAGCTGTTTTAATCACCTGTCTTTTCTCCTGTTTCAGCCTCAAGGAATAGGTTCACCCAGTGTCTACCATGCTGTTATCGTGATCTTCTTGGAGTTCTTTGCTTGGGGACTCCTGACAGCTCCCACTCTAGTGGTAGGTGACCCTTGGGAGCTTTCTCTTGCTGTATGGGAGGTGGGACAGTAACTGCAAAGGCACTGAGCATCTTCTGAATTGCATGGAATGAAAGTTACATATCACTGAGCTTCACTGTTGTGCAAGTGAAAATTTCTATATTTTTAGATGGTATCAGAAATTTCATTTATTTCATTATAGCAGTGTGATGGTATAGCACAGCTGTTTACATGCAAGTCTGCTAACACTCGAGCTTACATGTAAATAATTTCTGATTGAAATCAGTAAGGTGGTAATGAAATTACCTTTCCTTTCAAGATGCCATAAAACACTGGCATATTACAAATGTAAAGGCAAAAATACATTTGAAATGTGGTAACATTATGCAAGTGTCCGTGTAGGTAGGGAGGTCTTTGCTGACCTGGCTGTGTTTTAAACAGAAGCTTCAGAGCACAGACCGTGTTACACCAGTCAGGGCATCCCTGTGATGAGTGAAACAGTCATACCAATGTGTCTTTACCGAGGTACTTGCTCCTGTAGTTGGTTGCTTTTAATTTGGATTTAATTTGTGAGTGATACATGATGACAAATTAAAAGGAGTGAAGGCTTAAAAATCTCCCAAGCCAATTCCACTTTAAAAGCAGTCTTGCTGTTGCTCTGAAAGCTGATGGTACCCATCAGCAGCCTCTTGGGTATGAACTGCATGTTGTCACTGAATGGAATCCTTCTCATCTAAACACAAATCAGACTGAGACAGCTGCATTTCTGGATTCTGCTCACCAAACTGAGGGATTGGTGATGTCTCTCCTCCCTCCCCAGTGCCTGACAGATGACACAGTAACATTTGGAGAACCTGGTCAGAGATAATTTTCTAGGTTCTCTGTGGATTATATATTTCAGCCACTGAAATCTCGAAATGCCTTCCATGAAAATTAAAAATGAGTCACATGTAGCTTGCCTTTTTTCTTCTTCTATTTTTTCCTCTGTATTCTATGAAGATTAAAAAAAACTGCTGTGCATCATAAAGTTGGATGTATCATGAGCAATATTTGTAGTTCATATTGTGTAAATGACTGTGTTCTTATTTCCTCTCCAGGTTTTGCATGAAACCTTCCCAAAACATACATTTCTAATGAATGGTCTAATTCAAGGGGTAAAGGTAAGTTGACAGAAGTTAATCACAAGCACAGTTTAAAGTTAATGGTGGGAGGAATATACAAATAACTGCCAACTGAAACAGTGAAGAGGTTTTTCAATATGGCTTTCACAGTATGAATAAAATGGGAATAAATTACTGCTGAAAGTGCAAATGTGCATCTTTTTACTTTTAATAAGGTATTGCTTGGTCTGTATCTACTGTTTGAGCAAATAAAAAGGCAGCTGCTTAATCCCAAATGATGCATATGGTGCTAGAAGTGGATAATTTTTCACCTGGAGTTTGTTGCTCCAGTGTACTATAAAACATAATTCATGAAAGTGCTTGCATGACTGGATCATCTGCATTTCGAATCTTGTGTGGCTCTGAGATAACAGATCTCAAGTTCTATGTAACCACACATGGACAGAAGATCAGGGATGCTTGGCCACATTGCCTTTGGTGCGTTGCTTTGGAGTGTGGGCTTGGATGAGACCAGAGCCCAGGCTGCTCTCAGGCTGTGCTGTGGTCAGCTCTCACCAGTCTGACCTCAGTTCTAACTTCACATGTTTTCTTTCACTTAGGGCTTATTGTCGTTCCTCAGTGCCCCACTCATTGGTGCCCTGTCTGATGTGTGGGGACGAAAGTCCTTCTTGCTGCTAACAGTATTTTTCACCTGTGCACCAATACCACTAATGAAGATCAGCCCATGGTTAGTAAATTGTTTCCTGCCAGATTGGCTGTTGTTTTTCAGGGTTGCTGTCTAATGCTTATGTGTGTAGCACTGTTGATAAAATGCTGTTTGTGCTTCACGGAGGGTGGAGGCTTTTGCACTTTCTGTGCAAAGTTGAGGGAACAGTCAAGTCAACCTGAAGCAGCAGCCATGAGGCCAAAGGCCTTGTTCAGAATTTCAGTAGCTGCTGATTTTGATCTGTGTGCTGTAAGCCCTGCATCCAGCACATCTGCCAAAGCTGGAGAATGCTGTCCAGTGAACTGTGCAGGTCTGGATTGTGGCCACAGTTCTCACTCAGATACCTGCCAGCAACACTGAAATCAAAACCTTACCTTTTACACTTTTGTTTCTCAAATCGACTGGCTTTCATGCTGCCTGCACCTTACTGACCTGGTAACTGGCTGGAACGTGTCCCAGGTAGGGCAGGAGTCAGAGCCCTGGGCTTGCTGCTGACCCGTGCTGTTCCCGAGGGTGGAGCAGCAGTGGCACAGCCAGCACTGCCACAGGCTGCCCGCTGAGCCAGCTGCTCAGGCAGCTCCATCAGCCTGTCCCGTTTCCTCTCTGCTCACACAGCTCTCCTCAGAAGGTTGTTTTCTAAGTGTTCATTAAGGTTTCAAATGCCAAGTGCTAGTGTCTGTAGCATAAAGATATGGCTCGTGTGGAGGCCTTTCAATGACCAGGTTCTCAAAATACTGGGGTTCCTAATTTGCTTTGGGTCATAGACCAGTTAAGTTTTAGCTGAGCACCTCGTTTCTGAGTAGTGCTGAATCACAGCAGCTTTCAGTAGATGTTACAAAATCATGCTGCTTGTACTTGGTGCACAAAGGAGTTACACAATTCTATCAAGACACCATCACACTGGCTTTATCCAAGATTATCTCAATAAGTTATCAGGATAAGTTGGACAAGGTGATTTACTGTTTTCTGCACTTGGATTGAATGGCCTTTTTGTTTCTGTTTAGCTGTTCTAATTTTTTTATCATGTTTTTAGGTGGTACTTCGCTGTAATCTCCGTGTCTGGAGTTTTTGCAGTGACATTTTCTGTAGTTTTTGCATATGTAGCAGACATAACCCAAGAACACGAGAGGAGCATGGCCTATGGTTTGGTAAGTATTGTTTGGGCTCTTTCCCTGTGGTATTCAGTACTAAGCCCTTCAGTTTGTAATGCTTTTAAAGCTGCGCTTTTGATTCTTCTGTGGCAAGTTGATTTTAATTTGGAGTCAGGTTTTTCTGTTTAGTTGTTCCTGTCATCCAGTCTTGTATCTCTTGAATATTCTGCTTCTAAATGAAAGAAAACATGACCATGTTAAAAGCTGTTGTGCTATGTGTCTTAAGGGCTGTTATCAGTCCTAACGATGTAATTTGAGGAACTTTAGTTATTCCTGCATTGTTGCCCACACTGGTACTACCCTTTCATCTTTTCAGAAATCTCCCCTTGTTCTGGAACTGCCATTGTGTGATACTTGACTGCCTCTGCCTGTGTCTCCAGTCACTGCTGAGCTGCAGTTCAGAAAAAACATAGCTGGGTTACTTGTCTGAGTTCTTACAACTCACCTCTGTTTCTCTGTTATCTCCTGATAAGCTGCCAGGTCCCAGGAGCCTCGACAGCCTCATGTTATTATGGATTAGCAGAATTATTTGTTGTGTTTAACACAACAAATTCTGTGTTACAGAATCCATCACCATTCAGCAGGAAGAGCTGAAAGCAGTGGATATAGAAATAAATAGTTTCTTTGTGCCTGTACACATCAGGGGTTGAGATGTGCTGGAGAAGTTCTTTCTGTTTTTAAATTAATATCTTTCACAAGGCCAGCTGATTAACTGACAACTACTGAGTTGGATTAACCAGCATATTACATTTAATATACCCTTTATACATGTGTGCTTTTTCTTTAAGAGACATTGCCTGTTTCACTAGTATGAAGATTAAATACAGCTCATTGCTTCCCAGAGGTATCAGAAGAATCTACAGTTAATTAAACCTAATTATGTCAGTACCTGCAAGGCTGCTATGAGCCTGACATTGCCATCCAGTTACCAGAAAAAAAAATTCCTTGAAAAGTTGTGATTGTCTAAAATACACAGCTGCTACCACGTAGGCTTAGGAGAAAGGTTACTTTTAATCACTATGTGATTATAATGGTTGGGCTTCTGAAGAGGAGGAAATGTGGGTAATAACACTGCTGACTTGTCTCACTGAAAATCTCACCAGCTGTTATTTATTTCAGGTTTCTGCAACTTTTGCAGCAAGTTTGGTCACCAGCCCTGCTATCGGTGCCTACCTTGGCCGAGCGTACGGCGACAGCCTGGTGGTGGTGCTGGCCACAGCCATCGCCTTGCTGGACATCTGCTTTATCCTCGTCGCTGTGCCGGAGTCGCTGCCAGAGAAGATGAGGCCAGCGTCCTGGGGAGCACCCATTTCGTGGGAACAGGCTGACCCCTTTGCAGTAAGCTACTGAACTAGGCAATGTTTAGGTATTTATGGATACCGAGCTTTGGATACAGCAAAGAGACTGTACTTACAATAGCTCGGGCTTCAAAAACAAAGCCTTCCATTTCTTCAAGCTTGACCTTGCTTCACTGGTGATACTTTTGCCAACAATCTTACTGAACATACAGAGAATGCTTTGGTGGTGCCACGTAACTTCATTAGCTGTCAGGCTTTTCAGAGCCCAGCTAGGGATGCTTTTTGGAAGTGGAGGTGGAATGTTCTGTAATTCTTTTCTCTTTCTGTAGTCCCTGAAGAAAGTCGGCCAGGATTCCATTGTGCTGCTAATCTGCATAACAGTGTTCCTTTCCTACCTCCCAGAGGCAGGCCAATATTCCAGCTTCTTCCTATACCTCAGACAGGTAATGTAATATTTGGGTATGAATTTGAACAGAAGTAATTTTACAGGATTTAAGAAAGTTTTCAGTATTACTGAATTCATGGAAATACAGATAATTCATGTAATTTAAAAGCTCCCAGCAATTTTTTAAGTCCCCTTGTTCTGCTTTTCCCTTTCAGACAGGCAAAAAGAGAGAGGAATGATAAATGAGTTATAAAAAAAATTCTTGTATTTTGTAATTATTTGCTTTATTCTTGGACTATGAGATTCAATATGTTAAACTGGTGTTATTTTTTGAGGGAACAACTTAATTGTTTTTTATTTATGCCCCTTTATTTTCATTTACTTGTTTGATGTAATGGAAAAAGAGATGAGGAGCTGAATACTGTTCTTCTGCATTATGTGTTCCCTCAGTGGGGTTTGTGACATCATGACACATGGTTTATGGTTAATAATCAAATTGCCTTTTTTAAATATAGATAATGGGATTTTCATCTGAAAGTGTTGCAGCATTTATTGCAGTCCTTGGGATTCTTTCCATTATTGCACAG
Organism: Aegithalos caudatus; assembly: GCA_013389925.1. NCBI lineage: Eukaryota > Metazoa > Chordata > Aves > Passeriformes > Aegithalidae > Aegithalos > Aegithalos caudatus. The sequence continues at coordinate 45,424 of WEIU01000043.1, read as the reverse complement.
GTGAGTTACTGCTCTGCGTGTCATTGATTTGGGAAGATATTACTTGCTAAATGACTGCACTTTTTTTTGGTAGAGGCAAATACTGCTTTTGAAGAACACTACTTTGAAATAATTGTTCTGCATGTATTTGACATAGAGAATAAAATGTTTTTAGGTTTTTTTGTTTGTTTTAATTCATTAACTCATCAGCTTAGGACCTGTGTTTAACATTTAGAATTAAATGTTATTTTTCTGACACTTTCCTTTTGCTCTCTCTGTTAGACAGTAGTGTTGAGTTTACTGATGAGGTCCATTGGAAATAAAAACACCATCCTGCTGGGGCTGGGGTTCCAAATACTGCAGCTGGCCTGGTACGGCTTTGGCTCGGAGCCATGGTACGCGCTTTGGTTTCCTTTGCTGCGGCCGCTNGCGCCGGCACAGCCGCAGCCCCCGCGCTCACTGCCCTCTGTGCTTTGCAGGATGATGTGGGCAGCCGGCGCCGTGGCCGCCATGTCCAGCATCACTTTCCCAGCTGTCAGCGCCCTGGTCTCACGAACTGCCGATGCCGACCAGCAGGGTAGGTGTGCTCCTGGTTCTTGGAATTCTGCTTGAGGAATAGCGTGCAGACAGACAAGCTGGGGTGTCTGGGCTTAGCACTCATCAGCCAGGCTGAGTCTTGGCAGGGCAGCCCAGATACCTGAGCTTAGGGCACCACGTTAAATCCAGGTTGCTTGGAAGTTGCACTGTGTGTGTGCCACGTACTTCTGTGCGGGGAGAAAAGGGGGCCCTACAGTAGCAGAACATTCAGCAAACTCAGTGCACTGTTCCTCAGTGTTCCATGCCTTGCTCTCTCCTGTGTGAGAATGACAGCAGGGATAGTGTCCATATCTGAACTAGCTCAGCATGGCAGGCACTGCCCTCTGCTAGAGGCAGATGGAAAAACCACTCGAATATATGGTAATGACAGGCTCTTTGTGCCCCTTGTTTACTGTGACACATAGTGCAACACCATTTAGAGCTTCCTGCTTGCATCAGTTTGAAGTCAATAAAGCCTGACTAGAAATAGTTAATTATATGTTTGTATATTATATAAATATAACATATCTGTTTAACTATAGATAGATAAGAACGTGTATTTTACTTTTCCCAGGTGTTGTTCAAGGAATGATCACAGGAATTCGAGGACTGTGTAATGGTTTGGGCCCGGCGCTGTATGGGTTTATATTCTATATATTTCACGTAGAATTGAATGAACTGCCCATGCCCGAGGCATCGTCAGGAGGTAGTGTGGTTGCACAATACCATTTACAGCAGGTACGTCTCTTTTGTACCTGCTGCTGCTGAAAGAAGTTAGGGAGGGCTCCTGTGCTCTTCAGTTCTCCAGTTTGATGCTGTGGTACATTCTGTTATATTGACTGTAAATGGAGGGTGTAGAAAGAGGTTTCTAAGTCCCTCTAGGGGAAGGTGGTTTAACTGATCTCTTTAATTACATGCACTAGTTAAGTTTAATTTTCAAATAGCTACAGCTGACAGTCATAGACAACTGTGACCCGTGTGAGAATACCTTGAGGGAAGGATGGACAGATAGCAATGGTGAATGGTTTTGTTGTCCTTGTACCAAGCTGCTTTTTTTTTTTTTTATTTTTAAATTAAGTTTTTGGGGAAACTCAGCAGAAAGAACTTGCACTAGAAAAGGAGTTGGCAACCATTAAGAGTCATGTGCTTCTTGTCCTAAAACTTAGGATGCAATGTTCTTTCACATTCCTTCTCAAAGCCTGTGCTGTATTCACTAGTGTGTCAGGCAACAGCTCTTCCAAGTGGGTAATTAGCAACTGTAGGCTGTTAATGTGTGTCAAAAGGCTCGTTAACACTTTGTTGTTGTTTTCAGAATTCCATAATTCCCGGACCCCCGTTCTTATTTGGAGCGTGCTCTGTGCTGTTGGCACTACTCGTTGCCTTGTTTATTCCTGAACACACAAACTTAAATGTAAGATCCAGCAACTGGAAGAAACACTGTGGCAGCCACGGCCATCCCCACAGCCCACAGGCTCCTGGTGAAGCTAAAGAACCATTACTGCAAGATACAAACGTATGACAAAAATCCAGGAAGACCCTTGGGACTCTTCTTTCATCAGCAGTTTGGGATACACATTCCAACTCCATCAAAATGTAATTTCTTAAGGTAGTCTTAAGAAGTATCTTTCTGCATGAAATCTGTAGGATTTGAAAAAGGAACTTTCTCCAAAGATGTTGCCATTGAACTAAAAACTTGCTTTTATAAACAAACTGTTACATACTTGTCTCTTGCCATGAAATACTGTTACTGCTAAACTTTACATTCTAGTTCAGAGACAAATAATAGAGTCAAGGCATGAGCATGTGTCCTTCTGTTTCCTTACGGTGGTGAGCTTTAATTCTAGTCATGCTACGTCTCAATGAGACAGACTGGCATCCATGTGGACCCATTCGTTTTAATGTTGTAAAATCTTGGGTCAGATGATTCAAAGCCTTAATGTAAATGTACTTAAGTAGGGAGGTGAATTGGTATCATTTCTTTTAAAAGTCACATGGCAGGTTTTTTTTTAAGTTTGTACTAATATAAAAATCACACGAGCACGCTTGCTGAACAGTAAGAGTTATTTTTATGTAAGTGCATTTACTCTTTCTATTTTTGAAGAAACGGTCGTATCAGACACTTGTTGAAATACGAGGTGGGTGTTTTGGGCCTACAGATTTTCGTACCGGCTCTAAACCTCTGCTTTCCTCTGTACCGTTTATCAAACCACTCTATTTCTGATGTTTGCGTAATCATAAAGGACCTCAACACTTGAATACAGACTGAACTCTCTAAGCTGATAGCCTTGAATCTGTCCATGTGCTATATAGTGGCCTTTGAGGACTGTCACAAGAACCCTTTTGCATTACAGAGCTAAAGTTTTAGTCCTAAATTTTCAGGACCCTTAGTACAGAAGAGAGCTTTATACAATTACTGATGTGAATTTCTCTAAAAGTGTATATTTTTGTGTCCAGTTGTATTATTTAAGTGTTCCTTTGTATAAATTTGTGTATAAAGTATTGTATAGGTTTAAAATGTTTTCATCTTGTGGTTATTGCTTAATGCTTTTTTACCTTTGAACATTCACCATGGTTGACCAAGAGCAGGAAAAAATGTAAATATACTGTTAATAAAGTTGAATATTTTAATGAATTTTTAAATAATTGTGAATGTCTCTTTAGCTCTTTAATGAAGTTCAGTAGTTGTATGTGTGTTATACTTCAGCAGGTAGAAAAAGGCAGCTGGAGCAGTGATCCAGCACAGAGCTTTCCGTATCAGCTAAAGCAGCCCTGAGCACAGGGGGAGGGGTCCCAGTGCTGCCTGCAGCTGCTCCTTTCCTGGAGATGCGGTGGAACAGGGCAGCCCTGGATCCCGGCTCCAAGAACCAGGCAGCTGCACCCAGCCAGCCTGGCCAGTGCTGCCCCGGCCCCCAGCACCCGTTCTGGTTTTGTTCAAGTGGCCTGGGAGCTGCTGCCACCCTCCTGTGACAGCAGCTGCTCTGCACTGCAGGATGAGCGCAGCCTCAGGCACTGACACCCACCTGCAGCTGGAGAGAGGAGCTCTGTGGGCCTGGGGAACAGCGAGGGACATGGAAAACAGCAAAAGGTAAAGAGAAGAGCTGTTCTGGTGCTTACCTCTGCTGGGAGCTTCACTACAGTGGAGGTGTTGGTTAGTATTCCTGAAACATTAACCCAGCAGAGCTTTTGATAAAAACCATTTAATATTTCCATTAAAATGTACACATGACAAAACCAGACACTATACAGTAATAGGGTGCTAATTTACAAACAAATGTACACATTTCACACAGCAGAACAAACCCCTGAAATGTACAGTCCTCTGGGTGCACTTGAGTAACTAAGGTAAAAGGAATCAAGTATGGGCACCAAAAGTAAGGAACAGTCACTGGGAGGGTACTTTGCCTGGCAGAAGTCCATCCATGCTCATTCTGCAGGGGATACCAAGTAAAGATGGCACAGAAGGGGCTGTGACATGATCCTAGCAGTTGAACCCAGACAGTAGAACAAGCTGCATAGATGTAAGAATATCTACAATTTCTGTAGTCTTACAGTTGTAAATGATGATTTATAAAAATAAAGTAACTTTTAGGTGTTATAACAGTTAAGGATTCCACTTCTTCCCCTTTTAATGTTTATGCATGGTGGTCTGTGGAATGTAATACTGAGAGATTAGCAGAAAAGTTAGGGGAACCAACACTGAGAATTTTATTTTATACCTTCAGTGAAATATTTTACCAGTTTTAGTAAGATATTATTTTAAGTCTATGCAATTCAAATAAGTTGGTTCCAAAAAAAACAAGTTTTTAAAACTAAACTGTGAGGGAAGGTTTGTGCAACAGTCAGTCATGCCCCCATATGAGCTTAACCATCACTAAAATGGACAGCAGAGTGCAGTTCTGTGCTTTCCCTTTGGCTCACCCATTGAAAGGAGTCAAGAAATAGAAATTCAGGTAATCGTTCTCACTCAAGCAATGCACATTTCACCGGTTATAAAAATGTCAGAGGCCTTTGGTGAGTTTTTAGGAGGATTTACATGGTAACAATAGATTTAAGAAAATTCTGCACAGCCTTGGTGAGGTCAGTGTTGTTCCCACTAAGGCTCCTTAAGGCTTTATCTTCCCCTTAGGCTCAAGCACCCTGAAACATCACCCAAGTCAGTCAAGATCCCCTCCTCAAGGAAAACTGGCTCAGAAGATTCTGTCAGTTCACACTGATACTTCACTTACACACTGTTGTTGCAGGGCATTCAAAAATCCCCCCACAGCAAAAGAGGACTCTTCCTGTAAGAGCCCTGTCTATGATCCAGGAAAATAGGCCGAGGTTGGTGTTCCAGCAGCTTTTGGGGATGGCTGGCCTTTGGGTGGCAAGTACGGTCTCAGGTACTCTGCAGAACAGCACAGGACACTGCATGGAACCACAGCTGCAGTGCCCTTGCAGGACATTGCAAATAAGGCCTTGTTCTCTTTCGTACTTACCTGAGTTAAGGGTGTTTTGACTGAGCCCTCGTAAAGGAATGCTGTCTTCTTTTTTCCTGAAATACTTTGATTCCAGCCCCAGCTGATCACCACTAGAAATAGAAAGGCAAGTTGAAATTTAAAGCAACTGCAGATTGTCATCATTGCATTAGAATGAGGGTAGCTACAGGTTTGCTCAGGAAAACCTTCATTAGAAGCACAACTACTGCATTTCTGTGCCCTTTACCATCTATAGTTAAACCATCCCCAAGTAGGTGAAGAACAGCCCAAACTCATTTTTGGTGACCCAGCACCTGGCAGCTTAGATCTGTCAGTAGGGGCAACACTGAACTGCTGTTCCTTGGGGCCCAGCACGGCTCTTCCCTCAGTTTCAACAAACCAACACAGAGTTGATTAGCATGCTAACGAAGAAAGGCAGATCACAGAACTGTTACTCAGTTCCAGACACACCAGAACGACAAAGGGCTTTATAAATGAAATAATAAAAATACTGAATTGCAGTAGGTGACACTCACTTCTCCTTGTTTGCTTCCTGGCCAGCCACAGGCACGGTGGGAGCATCGGGACATCGGCTCAGTTTCAACAGCTGTGAGTTCAACTGAACCTGCAGAGACAAAGAGCTGCAGCTTAAGAGTTACTCCAGATCTCAGTCCCCTCCTCCAAGGGCATGCACAGAGCCAAATTCCCAGGGATTCCGGTTTCTACACCTCACTGGCCCTGCTGTGCAGCAAAGCCTGCAAGAACAAGCAGCCTAAAGACAAGCATTGAATAGCTTATAATGCTCAAGGCTGGGAGCATAAGAGTAAATATTTATGCCCTTTGAGAAACAGTCAAAACATTGTGCTTTGATTTAGTGTCATGTTCTTAATCAAACAAAAAAGTCAAAGTGCTTGCCTTTGGTACTGGATATTGGGAATTCCCATTTTTGCTGTGTGTTGGTTCTAGAAAGTTCTGGAAAGCATAGAGAGGAGAAATGGGATGACTCATTCCTGAGCTGTGAAAGGATGGTCGGTCAGGCTGTAAAAGAAACACATCCATAAATGAGAAATACAATATTTCAAGTGACTGTAGAGATTAAAAATTCCAAAATTAACAACTAACTGCCATTACAGAGCCAACACTTATGTGAATCTTCCTGCTGGGAAGAAAACATCCCTTTTCCAAGATTTGCACACTTAAGGAAAACATAACTTTAAAAAACTTAGATGAGGTTATCACTCTTAGCTAGTAATAAGCTACACACTCTGTCATTGATTGAAGTAATTAATGTATCCAGCTACAAATGCAGGAATATGCCCTGCCATTGTGAAGCAGCAGCTCATCACTTCCTGTTGTTGCTGTGACAGCAGCGATCTGTGCAGCACAGGGTGAGAAGCAGCAAGTTATGGTATTCAACAATGACTGCAGGCAGGCAGTCCCTGACTTTCCTGTTCCTAAAAATCACTAGTTAGAGTACTGAAATAGTACCCTTTGGGTTTTAACCTTTACATAGAGAATTAATACATTAATATCTCAACACAAAAATGCCTTCCTTTTTTGCCTTCACTCAGCACTGCATCTTTTCCAAGCTAACTTTGAATTGCTTTGTGTATTTTATGTAAGCAGGAGCTTAGAAGACCTCACTACAAGGCTCAGGATATCAGAAGCACCCAGCAGGGTTTTATATTGTTGAAAAATAAAACAATGCCAACCCACCCAAAACTGTAAGGCCAGAAAAAGATCAAAGTGCCTTTGTTTTGTTGGTTTTTTTTCCTCTTTTAAGGCCCTGCATTTTAGCAGCTGCTGCCCACTTCAGCAGCCTGTTATTTCCAGCTGTTCCTTACCATGCCGAGGGGTGAGCCAGCAGCCCTCCCACCAGCATGGGCACTGGCAGGCGTGTCCAGCTTCTTTGCCATCTGAACTTCACTCAGCTGTCTGTTCAGCCATGTGATAACTGCAGAGAGGAAGAAAAAGCTGTTAGAAACAGCCAGGAGCCCTTCCTCACAAACAGTGGCAGCTCACTGGGTATCTGTCCCACACAAAGCCATTTGTTAAAGTTTCCTGCCTGGCTCCAGGCCCCTGAGCACCCACCCCACCCCACAGCCCCAAGGGAAGGCTTCCCTCTGTGCAGCTCTTGGCTGTTGCATGCCCACAACAGCTCGTTTTCCATACACGGCAATAACGGAGCTCTTCACAAAACCCCCAAAGGCTGCTTCTATCAATTTCAGCAGTAGTGAGATCACTGGGTCATTTTTACAGAGGGAGAAATCAAACTGTATAAACCTACCATTTTCGTTGGTTTTCAGTAACTGCTTACTTTCTTCAAGTTTTTGTATTGTACTTTCCAGCTGTTCTTGTAGCTTGCAAACCTGTAATTCCCGTAATAATTGTAAAACCATCAGCACTGTTCTACTACTAGCATTAGACTAACAAACAACAACAAAAATTTTATGAAGTTACTCTAAAATTAAAGAAGTTTGAACTCAGTTTGTCACAAAAGCAACATGGTAATCTCCTTTTAAAGGAAGCCCTACTTTTAGCTAGGATTTTGATAAGGTGACAGCCAGAATCCTTTCTGACCTTTGTTTTTCTACAATAAAATAGTGCAAGGACTCTAAACAGGGGAATGTCCTGTACAATGGAGTGGAAGAAAAAGGTTCACTCTGTTCCTGCTCTTATTGCCTTCACCAACTTACACACGAATGTGCCTTCTAAAGGGTGCTGATCTATCCCTTACATTGCTTTGTCCTCTTTAAATCAGGTTGGTTGCCCTTCATATAAATGGATGGCTTTTACAAATCAGTCTAACATTAAAAAACCTGAAAGCTGATGACACATTTAAATAAACATGTTAAATAAGCAAGAGAGTATATTCTATTGCAATGAAAGATTTAAGACCTTATTGCTGTAACTAAGTTAAAGCCCACAAAACCCAACAAAATCCATATAAGAGCACTTCCAGCACCCAAGATTAACCCATCAATACCTCCTGCTCTTTCATTCGAAGGGACTGGCCCATCTCCTGTGACTCCCTCTGCTCTTTTTGAAGTTTCTCTTCTTTTTCTGCCAATAGTTTTTCTTGCTGAATTGTTACTGTATTTTTCAATTTTAATTTACCCATTAGAGTTTTCAAATCTCCTTGTAACTTCTTGATAATTTCATTAGCCTATTAAAAAAAACCAAAACCATATATTACAAAAATAAACACCTAAGAGTAAGGGAGATGCTGCACAAGGGAAGTGCCATGTTCAAACAAACCTTAAGGAGTTCAGCTGACAGCGACTTAATTGTAGTCTCTAGTTTTTCAATATGCCTTTGTTTTTCCTCTGTACTCTCTTCCAGTATCACCTTGAACAGAATGTTACAAAAGATAAGAAGCTTGTGATACACCCTGTTTATGATTCTTTGAGAACTATCCTTATAAGGAACCAGTCAGTGCTTTTCAGTCACATTTTATAGGATCTGGATTAATTCTTTTTTTTTCCTATCAAAAATACCATAAACTATTACTCCAGAATCACAACATTAAATCTGAACCCGGTATACATTTGATGCCATTTGAAAGCTGACTGGCTGTATTCATAAAAACTGGACAGCAGCTACTCTATGGAAACCACAATCAGGAAGGTTAAAAAAACTCATGAAGAAACCTTTTGCTCCTGTGTTGCATCTAAGACTTCTTTTGTTCTGGTGACGAGCTGATCTTTGTCTTTGATCTCTTGTTCCAAGACGGCAACTCGTGTCTGCAGCTGATTTATGAGCTTCTCTTTTTCGTGACATTCAGCATCCAGAGTTGTGTTCTCCCGGCGCAGGGACAGCACCTCCTGCTTTGCCCTTTGACATTCCTAAATGTTGAGAAGGAATTGAATTTTATTCTTCAAGAAAACCCATAAGAGTAATTTAAACAGACATATTTAATTAGTAATATTTAATTAATTCCATTAATATGTAATGAAGAGGAAATAAATGAAGTTAATATGCTGTATTTCCTATGACGTGCCCAGGCAGGCACGGTTAATGCTCCAAGAGGAGTGAGCTGGATTTGGGTATTGGGAAGCCGTACATCTTCTAATCCAGAAAGCTTTGCTTTCAGTTCTCTGACTGTGGAGTCTCCTTTGTATCTCCTCTCTGTTAGGTCTTTATTGATGACCTCGAGTTCCGAGAGCCTGTTCTGCAACTGCTGAATACTTTTCTGATGCAAATTTTCCAATTCCTTTTTCTGTTGCTCATGCTGCTGTTGGTATTGAGTTTGTGCCTGTGAGAAGCAAAGAAATGAAGCAGTTGTTTGATGAATCTGACTATTCCCATATAAGAATCCTGTTCATTCTTTCCAGCCACTGTACCTGGAGAGCTCTTTCCTTCTCACTTGTCAGCTCCTGCGAGTGTTTGTTGCTCAGAGCTGTAGTGTAGGATGTCCATTCGGTTTTCAGTTTGTCAAGCTCACGGCTCTTCTCTGCCAAGCTCTGTTTAAGTTTGACAAAGCACACAAGGTTTAAAAATGTAATCATTTCAGCCAATACTGAGTGATTCTTTGCTGTTACTTACTAAAAATGGAATTATTAAAAAAGTCTAAATTTCAGCACCAGATGCTGAAATATGTTAATTTCATAACCAGGAGAAGTAAGGCACTGAGAAGCTAAAGAGCACTGTTCTAATGCTGTGGATAAAATAATCTTAATTTCCAACTGTATTTTTTTCCAACCACTATTTAAGAGTGAAAAAACAGCCTGCTGAATGCTCCCTATCCTTATAACACAGAGCACACTACAGAGGGAAAAAAAGAAATAAAGTTCTTCAGAAACATCTTTTCCTCTTTTTGATTTGTAATTCTGCATTCCAATTCAGCAAACACATTCCAGTAACTCAAATGGAAGCTGCAGACACGAGGCAAACAAATATTCCATTCCAAAAATAATTCCTAACAGTTTTTATGGAATTGTTTTGTTTCATTATGGTCAAAAAATCCACCTTGATAACTGCAGAATCTGACCCAAATCATTCTCTTGAAATACAGAAGGGATTACTATGCTGACTGCAAAAATCAAAAAGGGGTAATTAAAGTCCAAGACTTCCAATTTATTTACAATAAATTGTGAAACAGTTTCACAATTTTCCAAATAAAAGAACTTCCAATGATTCATGGAATATATGAAGTATATTTATCATTTATCTTCACACGACCACATATTTAGTATTTAATTTGCATGTGCATACACAGACCTCGGCACAAAATAAAGTAAAATTCTGCTTGAGTACTGCAAGAACTCAATTTCATTCTTCAGCTGCAGACTTTACTCACTCTCTAGAAAAGCTACAGTAGAGCTCAGTCTCTCTTCACTCAGTCTCAAGTCAATGATCTTGGCTAGGTAGTGGCTAACCAACCAGCCTACAAAAAGGGACTTTTCCATAAATCAAAAAAAGCATAACACACAGAAGTTAAAACTTTATGTTACCTGTTGAGTGTAGCTCAGTTGCCTGGTAAGATCCTCTTCAGTTTTTTTAAGCTTTTCTTCCAAGATTATTTTATCCTCCTATATACAAATTGACATCAAGTCAAATCCTTAGCTCCCAAAATACAAACAGCATTTAGCTCCCATTTAATCAGCACAGCCTGCCTAAGTACCCATATACTCACTGCATTTGTAAAAAGATCACCTTGTTAAATAAGTGTCATATTGAATAAGACATCATTACTCAAAAGACATCATAAACTCAAAAGAAAAGGCATTAGCCTGTAAAACCCCCAAGTTAAATTCTTACCAAATTTCTACAAGGAAATGGTATCCTATTTTTACAAGGCTTGTTTACAAAGGAGTTACCTAAACAAGAGACCAACTGAAATACTGTAAATCCATGTTATTAAAATAGTTTATTAGGTGCCTAGAGACATGACAGCACAATAGGAGAGACAAATCCCAAGCTATGAAGCTGAAACAGACAACAGTCAAACTATGAGACCTTCAATTTCTCACGAGATCAAACCTGGCATGCTCCCAAACTGCATCAACATTCCAACGTGAATTGGCTGTGTACAGCTGTTAGTCCCTGATGCTCACCCAGCCTCACAACCACCAGCAGCCAAGTGCAGAGCAGGGACTGGGAGGTTGCACAAGTCCTGCAGCTGCTCTGGCCACCAGCACAGCTGTGACAGGGGAGTGCCCAGAGCACCCAGCAGCTGCACAGCTCATGCACTGTGTGTACAACACCCCCACTCCAGCCCTGCACATGGAATGTACAGGGAGCATGGTCACTGCCAGGGTGACAGGAACAATTCAGGTTTTACAACATGCACCCAAGTACCTGCATGCAATGACACATTTGGGCTAAAAGGGAAAATAAACCAGAGCACACCACTTGGTACACACTTCTGAATTATTCAGAATGAAAAAAATCCTTAAGTACATACAGCATTGAGGCTTACTTGAAGTTATGATAAACTTTCATTTTACCTTAAGGCATTTCAAACAGTTGGCTAAAAACTTCTTTATTTCTGTGTCAGTTCCTGGCAGGAATTTTAGAGAAAGATGGGTAAGGTGTTTGAAAGGGTTGGTCTCCACTATATTTAAAGAGACAGGTGTGTGATCTAGGGCAGGTGCTGAAGAAACTAACTGCAGCAAAAACCTAAGAAAAAAACAAGATAATCAAATGTTTAGCATATTTTTTCTGAAACTACATGTAGATCCTAAGCTATTTCCCAATAAAATGTATTTTTATATGTGCAGTAAAAGGCAGTTTTTGCTCAAGAAAGAATTCTCCACCCAAGACTGTTTTGCCACTTACATCCACCAGCTTACATTCAGGTTGGGCCAGGTCAGATTATCCTTTTCTACTGACTCTTCTCAGTCAGAGTGACTGACAAACATTTTAAGAACTCAACAAGTACACACAGAGTAATGTGGCACACACTTGTCACCTACCTTGGGATATCTTTGTTCTGCTCCTGAATGCATTGCTGAAGCAGATCTATAAACTTCTGTGGGAAAGCAGAGAAGTCTACCAAGAGACCTTGCTGGGATTTCAAACTATATAAACAGACAGGAAAAAATGTTAATGATACAGAGAACTGTAATTTATTTCCTATTAAATATTTTGTTTACACTAGTAGAAAGAACTAGTTCTGATCATGGCATAAAAGTTTACTAGCATGTTCTTTTCACTTAGAAGTGTGTCCACATAGCACAAAATCACAGAAGTGGCCAGGCTGGAAGGGACCACAGTGGGTCAGCTACTCCAGCCTCCCTGCTTTAGCACATCTTGGGTAATAATCCCCAGAGGAATTTCTGATCACAAGAGTTCCTGCAAATGGGCTGCACTCATTAAAAACCAGAAGTTGCTGTGGTGTAACATACACATGTTCCTTTGGGCAGGCATCACCCTCACAGCACAGCGGGCAGCAGTGATGGGACAGGCACAGGAACAAGCAGAGCACAAGGAGGGAACCTCAGCCATTGCCTGTACCCCTCCTCACCCACCCCCCTGCCCCCTTCTCCAGACACTGCAGCTCAGACAGGAACATCCCACAGTGCAGCACAAAGCTGTGCCTCCCTGCAACAAAACACTCCTGGCCATCTCTTACAAACACTGCTTTGCTTTTGCCTTTTGATTCACACACTGATCACACCTCCCTTTGTAAAAACAACACCAAAGCCACTCCCCCTAGCAGCCAAAAAAACAAACATACAAGCAAACCCACATCGAAAAAAACACAACAAAACAAAGCAAAAACTAAAATAAATAAATGCCCAGAGAAAGCAGAAAACTGAACTGTTCCTCTGTTCACGCCTGGAATCCAAATTTCATCAAATTGATTTACTCAAATTCTGAGCAAGTAAATGAGAGCCAACAGCACAATTATGCAAGAAACCCCTAAGTTACAGGCTCTGTAAAACCATGCCCACGCAAACAGACCTGCATAATTACTTCCTGAACTAGTTCACACACAAACACACAAGAGTGGAAGAAGCAGTTGGGATAAACAGAGGGTACCAGCAGAAATATGAGCTGTGGTGCTGTGGCACTGTGTCCCAGCAGGGAACTCAGCATCGGGATCCTGACATTCCTGTGTGTAACCCGAGCTGGTCACCCCCTGAACCTGCCCTTTCACGGACTGGTCAGAGAACAATACTGACTAAACCCCACAACTGAAAACTGCCAAAACCTGAATGCTAACGTAGATCACTCTAAGCTTAAAATGTTCCCTTGTTCTGTTTTGCCATTTAGAAATGTTTCACAGAGAAAATAATGCAATTTCACTTACCTTTGAAAATCTTCCTCTGATATGACAAGGTTATAAAGGAAAAAAGGATCAGTATCATCAGTCAATCGAACAGCTAAATCCTGAAAAGATGTACATTTAAATATGATTAACATACTATAAAAAACTACCCGTGAGTCTTTAAATATTTAAACCAGCATTGCAAACAGTATTGAATGTTTTCATTGTTTAGTCAAACATACAATTGAATAGTGGCAAATCATTCAGAAGGTTACCATGTAATACAACTTCAACTATTACAGCAGGAAAACAAGGAGAACTCTTTCACAAAAAACAAACCAACTCAAGATCTTAAACTTTGAGCAGCAAAAGTTTTGAAATTCAGTGTGTATCCATCACTTTTCAGAAAAAAACCTCTTTGCTATTTTTCCCCCTTGTGACATAAGTGTAGCACTAGCAGTCCACTGTCATGGTTTATTAATTCCTCACTCCCATAACTGGAAGCCTTTCAGAGCACACTGCTCCTACAGTTTATGAAACACCAGCTGCTTTTATATCCTTTAATACAGAGCTCTGCAGATTGGATACAGCTGATGTTCAGGAATCCCATATGGCAAACTGCAGCATTATGCTGCTTAGCTTTTAAATACACACTCATTTGTTCACTGGGGGTCTGCACAGTGTTTTGGGAAAACTGCCTTCTCCACAAGCATTAAGCCTTGAATTCCAAGGATGGGGCTGTGCAGTACACCTGGCCCAGGGAGCTGCTCCCTGTAACAAGGCTGGCCCTGTATACAAGGATATTCCCTAGCAGAGGTACAAAAGTAAAGCAGAAGTGACACAGCACTGTACCCACACACAACTGCAACTTGGTTCAGCAGTTCAGGGGCCAGTAACACCAACAAAGCTCTCAGCTGGACACACATAAACAAACTCAGGGATTCACACAGTCAGCTAAGGTTAAAATTAATGCTACCCCAGGCCAGCTGGGGTGGACTGATGGGTGAGATAAAAATGCCTGCTTGGTCTGATGAGCTGATCCAGCACTGGAAGTTCTCTCTTTGGACTGACCACTGTCTGCATTGCCAGTTTCCAGGCTCCTCCTGACATAGGCTGCAGCTCAGCACACACTTCTCTCTGAACTGCTTCTGCTTGGAGGGAGCTACCACCATCACTGCCACCAGAGCAGAATCTGACCAAAAACTGCTTATTCCTTTACAAACAAATCTTTACCCAACAAAACCAAAACCAACCTTAACATCCTGCTGGGGGGATCAACACATTAGTGACAAATCAGACACACAACAGAAGAGATTACACAATCTCCAGTGGTGGTCTCATTGCTATTTTCCCTGAGAAAGATTATTTTTTTTTTACTCCCAATTTAGTACCTTGAACTAAAGGTACTCTTAAGTGCTCATGTTCCCCTGAACATCTCTAAATGCTTTTAATATGCAAACTTGCTAAGACCCATCAACAGCCAAACTAAAATATAGGGCTAAAAAAGGGTGGGGGAGGAGGAGGCAAGAGTAGAAAAACACAATACCAAATCAACTAAGTTACTCAAAAATTAAATAAAAAAATAAAGTGAAATGGCAAACACTTAAATCCCATTTTGCTTTTCCTTTTTCTACTTATCATTTATATAATGAAAATCAGGTAATACCTAATAAATGAGAAAGATATGATTAATTTACAAACCTTTTTATGAACAGGATTAGAAATTGACAGTAGTTCAATATTCACTCGAATATTTAATCTCCTGCATACAAAAAGATGAAACTCAGTAATAAATCAAGAAAACATTCCCCAAATAACACGTGTTCACAGCTCATTAGAGGAATTAATGACATTTCAAAAATAAAAATTTTGTCAGAAACATCAAGAAAGTTCCCACCGATGACTACACTAAGTTTCAGTCTTCGCAGCTCCTCAGTCAGACCTGGTTTGTTTTCTGCTTGCTTTGCTGCTTGTTATCCACCAGACTTTAGACAGCAAGGCAGAAGTTTTGAAACTTTGTCCAGAAACTAGAACTTTTGTGAAAGCCTGTTGAAATTTATTAACGACTGCTAAAACTCCTGATAATCATTTATACAGTGCTACCTCGTCTTCAATGATTTCTTGTCGAGTCCTAAGCCACTTATATTACAACGCACACCACAGACACCAGCCTTTCCCCGCCTTCTCTCACAGGTGAGTCGGGCACACACTCTCTAATCCAGACAGGCCCATACTGCGGAATTCATTCTGTTCTGAAGAAACGCTTCACGTACGGAACGTCTGCACTTCCCCCGACACCAACGCCGTGCGCACCCTCGCACAGGCGGCTCAAAGCCGCGAGTCCCTGGGCCGCTGAGGAGCCGCGCCTCAAGAGCGGCGCTGCGGCGGGAGAGAGGCGGGAGCGCCCCCGGGCAGGGCTGCGG
>WEIU01000043.1:966-29466 GCA_013389925.1 Aegithalos caudatus | reverse complement strand
GCACTTCGTGCTGAGGAAGAGGCGCTTCTGCAGGATGGTGCCCGCGCCCGGCAGGCGCTTCTGTGGGGAGCACGGGCACCAGGAGGTGCAGGGACCCTTCTCCGCCGGGAGGGAGGGCGGGCGGGCTCGGGGTGGCCCTGGCGGCACGGGCAGCGCCTGTGCCCTCCCTTGAGCCTGCGTGCCGGGCACTCGCCTCAGCCCAGCCGTAGCGCTGCCCTTGCATTAGGGGTTTATTCTTTTAGGATCCGGTCAAGTATTAAGTTCTCGTCTCAGTTTCTCTGTTCCGGTTAATTCACCTATTCTGAATAGAGGTTTAATGAAGCTGATGCTCCTCAATAGCTTCTTTAAAACACAACACTGAATGCATGCTGAAGTGTTTTCTAAAACTTTTCTAACTAGGAACAAAATGACAGAAAAAGAATTCCGTGCCCTCTTGATCCAAAACAGTGAGTATATGTAAAGGCTTTTCCTGGTCTTTGTCACTATTCACATGATACTTACTTTTCTCTCAATTTGCCTTTTAGCACCGTATATGAAGACCAACTACAAAAGCATTTAAAAAAATGTAACTCAAGAGAGAAGCCAAAG
Source organism: Aegithalos caudatus (assembly GCA_013389925.1). Lineage (NCBI taxonomy): Eukaryota > Metazoa > Chordata > Aves > Passeriformes > Aegithalidae > Aegithalos > Aegithalos caudatus. The sequence goes on along the minus strand of WEIU01000043.1, from coordinate 28,878 downwards.
CCTGTAAGTGCTGTGTAATTTCAGCCCTTCCTCTCGGATTTAAAGCCTTAAACATTACAGCCCTGCAGAGAATTTTCTGTGCTACAGTAGCTGTGAGCTGCTGGGCAGCAGTTCTAGCAAAGCACTACTTACTGTAAGGCAGGATGGAAGCTCTGGATGTATTTGCTGAAACTCAACTCACATTCCAGTCTCATCTTATTCTCTGCCCATTCTCACTGTAATTTGGTACATTTTCAGTTCTTGGTTACAAATAGAAATGTTGAATTCATTTTTTCTCAGAAACCCAGGGAACAGGCTCTCACTATGCCTTTCATTTCAGAGCTTGTCCTGCGAAAGCAAAACCTGCAGGGAGGCTCTGGGTGTTCCAGCCAGCTCCCCACTGCAGCCAGGCTGGCAGTGAGCCACGGAAAGCTTGGCTGGCAGCTGCTCAGGGAAGGAACAGGGCATGTGTTTAAACAGCTCTTCCAAGGAAGCAGAGGATGGCTTCTTATTGCCTGCCTTCTCTGCCTTGTTAGAATTGCACCTTTAATATTCCCTGGGAAACCTGAAAATGGTCTCTGGAATCTGTCTAGTAAGCACTGACTGCTTAGCTCTTATGAACATGTTCAGTCTTGTCAGAAGAGTCACTTCTGGCTGGGATTCAGGACCAGACTATAGGAAGAAAAATTACTTGGAAGATCTTACTTTGCAGTAGATTCCTATTGCTACATACCTTACCATAAGAACACTGAAGAATTTAGCTATTTGCTTCCTGGTAATTAGCTGAATCAAATTTACTTTATTTTGTTGTTTTTTTTTTTTTTTAAAGGTCTACTTTGTTCAAGATATTAATGCTGGTTTAAAAGATATAGCAGAAATACCAGAAAAACAAGTGAGTACATTACTTGGTTTTGGGTTCAGTACTTACATTACATGTTGCAATTTATGACTACAATTTCAAAGGTCTCATATTTATTAGTATCACTTTTTTTTTCCTTGAAAAGGTTCCTCTGTCTTCTCTATCTATTGAAGAGCTGCAGAACTTAATTGTCAAGTTGAAAAAAGCAAGTAATGGTGAGCTTAATACTAAATACTTAAGATGTTTTAAATTGGTTAAATATTTCATTGTTATTTTTGTTGTTAGATACCTGTAAAAATATGATAGGTGCCATAAAACACATCTGAAATAATTATCAGGCAGACCTCCAATAACTGAATTTTACTCCAAAAAGAAAACTAGATTGAATGATAAAACTCCAATCCTGTGTTCCCTTCCTTTTTTCTTTTTTTTTTCCTCTCTCAGATATCACTACAGATAACAATATGGCTCTGTTATAAACATACAATGATAGAACTATGCTCCCAGCAGACTGTTTTGTTAGTGCTGCAAGCTGAGCTCCTGTCACAATTGTAATCAAGTGTGTTACAAACTAGGAACTCTTGGAAACTCAAAAGTTATACCTAAAAGTTTTTCATTTGCCTCCAGGTCTGGAACTTCATCTTAAGGAACAAATACTGTCCCACCAGGCTTTACAAGAAGCCTTAAATGACCCAAAGAATGGGGAATCTGCTTTCAAACACCTGAAACAACAGGTTTGGTCTGATTGCCTAGTAACTATAGACTGGTTTAGACATGGAATTGTGCTGCTGTAAGTTTGAGTGACTGGGTGCATAATGCCAGTTGCTTCCTGCAATGGAAATCTGATATGGTAACACAGAAGGTGTAATCCCTTTCCTCTGTACACTCATCATCTTGTCCTTGATCCCTCACTGAAAGGAGGGATCAAAAGCCTTCTGCAGTTTGGTGAAGGGATAATTTTTCTATAAGGCATTACAAAACACAGGGTGTACATTTTATTGGTTCACAGATAATCTTTTGATATTTGTAGGCCTCTATTTTAGGTAACATGGAAAAATTGCATTTACTTGGTCCAAGAAGGTGTTTTGTTGAGTTTGGAGCTGGGCGAGGAAAGCTGTCCCATTGGGTTGATATTGCCTTGGAGAATATTGAAAGTGTTCACTTTTTGCTTGTGGAAAGGGCAACCACAAGATTCAAGGTAAGAGGATATTGTTACATTAGTAAAGTATCATTTTTAAACCATTGCAATTGAAGATGTTAATATTTATTTTTTATCATCAGTACATCTAAATTTTATGAGTTGTATGTTCCATACTTCTCCAATAGCAAATTTATTAGGAAAAAAATCCTGATGTTTCATGTTGGAAATTCACAGATGTTGAAGAAAGTCTGACATTAATACCTGAAGCAAATTTCTCATTATTAGTGGCCAGCCCTATTGTAGTCTCTTGTTCTGTTTAAACAGGTGGATGGAAAACACAAAAGGAGAGATTCTATATTTGAGAGGCTTCAAGTAGACATTCAGCACTTATGTTTAAGTAAGTTCCTTCTTGGCCTGTGTCATTCTAAAATAGAGGCTTATTTTTAAATTTTGAATTGGGGTTCCAGTCAGTTTGTGTGTAACATGCTTGTATGCACATGGTTTTGGAGATTATTCCCAGTGGTTGCTTGGGCACGTTGATGCTGTGTGTGTACACATATATTCACGCAGGCATGTGTGAATATACATATAGACACATGTACATATATTTTAAATGGAGTTTTAAAATTTTCTACTTTTTATACATTCATAGGACATCATTACAGGTGAGAAGTAGCAAAACATACATTTTGAAGGTTTTGCAGAATTAAACACGTTTGCATTGTTTGTTTTGTTGTAGAATTAAGCAAATGATGCACCATCAATGCTACAGAATTTGTGGGAGCACCTGTCAGCATCAGGAAATGCATTAATGTTGGATTTACCTTTCACAGGCAGTACAGAAAGGCTGAAATGGCTAAATGTGCATCTTCCCTTCCTTTTCCTATTCTTTTAATTTGTCTTAACAAAGGACTCCTTCCTTTGAATAGCTTTTAACTGAATGTGCCAACCACTGTATTTTTAGGAGTGGCAAACATTTATTTCTAAGTGTGCTGAAATTATATTATTCAGAAAAAAAAAGGTGCTGGGGTAGTTGTGGATTGGATGGGGGTTTGTTGGTTCATTTGTTGTTTTCTTTTCCCTCCAGATAAGGTACCTGTTTTGGAGAAGAAAAAGCTACCAGTGGTAGGAATGGGGAAGCATTTGTGTGGTGCTGCAACAGGTATGAATTACAGATGTGTGAACTGCAGAAAGGCAGGATAATAAACTTTACACTCTGATCTTCCAAACTGTCCTTTTAAGCTGTTCTTGCCCTCTAACCCTTTGTTGGTGTATGCAGTAATTAACAGTAATTAATAGATGCAAGGATACTTTAGGCAGAAGTGAAGCCCTTCTTGGCTCTAATAGATTAGAACAGCAAAGAGTGTGTGGTGGTATGGCTCCTGTATTTGAGAGTACTTTTTCTTAGCACAGTTGCCTCTTCTTTGAAACAATTTTCTTTCTAAATTTTTATTGGCTACCTGAATAATGTCTCCCAAACAGGATTGTGTTTCTGTCCTGATAACTTTAAACTAATACAGTTTTTCTAATGTTATATGGCTACTGTGTAGAGAAAGACATCTCAAATGTGACACCTTTATAGGCAGAGTGACAAAGATGACACAGGTAAGCATTAAGAAGTACATGTGCATATTAAATAGATAATAAATGTTCTAGATATCAGACTTTTAGAACAAATACTTTTGTGTTTTACAGGAAGGAGATTCTCCTACGTATGTCAATTTGTTAACTGAACTATTTTAAATTCACTTTTGCAGAACAAATATTTCAGAGGATAAGCTCTTAGAAGCTTCAGGGAAACCAAATTTACGGTTTTCATGTTTTCAAAGCATGTTTGTAATTTTTAGTTATCATTGAGCTTGCTTTCTGGTTTAGTTTGTGATGTGTAATTTTATTTGTGGGAAGCACCTTCCCAACCATGATAGAGCCTGTATAAATAATGGCATGGTGTTTATGGATATTTTTTGTTGGGGGGATGTATTTGTTCATTCCCAGATCTTGCTTTGAGATGCTTGGTTGAAAGTTACACTACTTGCTGTGATGAAGAAGATGAAGAACCTGCACCAAAACGCTGCAGGGCTGCTCAGACAGAGGTGGCTCCTCACAAATCTGCTGGTAATGAAAGCACCACAGAAGAGCACAAGCCTGTAGCTGGAATTGTTATTGCTCTGTGTTGCCATCACAAGTGTGACTGGACACATTATGTAGGCAGAGATTTCTTTAAATCAGTAGGACTGGGACCAGTAGAATTCCATTATTTTCAGAGAATGAGTAGTTGGGCCACTTGTGGAATGCAAGAAACCACAAGCAAAGCTTCTACAAGTGAAGACAGTGAAGATCACACTAATGACACAGAAGAACACGAGCAAACGCTCAGCAGGACAGAGAGTGGTTCTGATACTTTACAAGGGTATGTACATTTTTTTTTTCCTAGCAAATGGATTCCAGCAGAAAAACTATGTATAGTGGCCTATTAAATTGTTTTGGGTCCTCCAAAGGACTCATTTTGCAGAAACATTTAATTACTAACTTATAGAAATATTTAACTTTAAAAATACAATTTTCATGGACGTACATTTCAGAATATTTCAGCAGTCACGCTTGCCCGACTGAAATGAACTTACAATGATTTTGGTAGTTTTTCTAAGCTTAACTACTAATGTTAATTACCAAAAGTATTTTCTGACAGCTGTTCCTTCCCTCCTTCCTCTGGAATAGGGTCCTGAGTGCTGAGGAACGCAAGGAGATGGGTTGGCTCTGTAAGCGGCTGATTGATCACGGCCGGATCGAGTATTTACGAGAGCAAGGATACAAGGCTGCACTGCAGTACTACACAGAGTCTGCTGTGTCCTTGGAGAATGTCCTCCTGACAGCTGTCCCAAAGCCTTCTCTGATACCAGAGCCAACTATATGATAGGAGATAGATTTGGGAATGGTAGGGAAAAAAAGGCAAACCCTATAAAACTCATCTGGGTTTTTTTAAAAAAAGCTAATTCATTTCTTACAAAAAACCCCATCCCTTTTGTAATATTTCCTGTACCCAAAAAAAGATCTTACATTTTCCAGTTTCACTGGGAATTACAAATATGCCAACCAGTTCTCGTCAGTGGAAAAATAAAATCCCTAAGAAAATTTGAAACCTGTTGTAGCCTCTTTGCTGTGAAGTATACTTGATATTTTCTTCATTCACAATTACATTCTTTATTCATTAGGATTCATGACAGGAGGAGAACCAGAAGTACAACTTTCCACATTTCCTGAAAGACAATAAGTTCAAATAAGAGAAATTGACGCACATTATTTTCACTTTGAAGTTCAGAATAGCTTTGTATTTCCTCTTAAAATATTTAAGTAGGCCTAAGTAATATGCTGGTAGGGAATCTATTCAGAAAGAAAACTTATGTCTAAGGTGTCATCTTGGTATATTTTTGCTAATTTGATTATTAAACATTCATGAAATATTGATAAGAAGCTGGCTTCGTGTTCTAAAACAAGAGCATGCCATTCATTTTTTAAGCCTTCACAAAACACAGAATGAAGATCAGAGAGAACATTTTATATCTGCAGTGAAGTGCTCTCTGCAAGTCACAGCTGCCAACTGAACACCTGTTCAAAAGTGCTTATTTGGGTCTCTTACTGCAACATTAAAACTGTTATTCTGGAGACAATGAACAGCAGAAGTTTGACATATTTTAGAAATGGGATGAAACTGGGGGGATTTTGTTTAAGTGACTCTATTTCATGTCAGGGAAAGCAACTTGTGAGAAACATCTATTTATCTGGTGTTGATAGTTCATTGCTAAAAGATGTATATTGGGAACATAAGCTTTTGTCCCTTAATCTTCCTCTGGAAATACCATCTGGATAACATCCAAAAATAGGAAAAGTTGAGTTTCATGAATTAAAGGATGTTAGAAGACCTTCACTATGTAAACAGATTAAATTACAAATACAAAAGCAGTCACCAGCTTCTAGTTATCCATGGTGTAGGTAAGTCAGGCACATTTACTACAGTGCTCCATGGTTCCAGTATATTCCTACCAGAATCTGGGCTGTTTGTAGTGAAACCATACTGTGCCAACTTCTGTGGAAAGTGCCCCTGCCCTCAGCAAAAGCCTCTTTACACATTTTTTGGAAAAAATTACTTATTTATTAAGAAGGCTATTCATGTTTCATTTCTATACATATCCTAGATTTTATTTATCCAGTTTATCTCTCTCTTCCTCACTGTATTGTGGAGAGATGAGAATTGATAAAAAAGCCATGCCTGTTTTCTTGAGTGACTCCTGGATGTACATGTGCATGAAATCAATGCCAAACATTTCTTGTTGCTCCTCCTCGTCTGTGTTCTCACACGGAGGGAGTGTTACCTCTAGCTCCAGTGGGTTGTCTCTGAAGTTGACAAATCTAGGAATTCACCAGAAAAGGTTACTCTTGCAGTAAGTTTTGTCCAGAGAAAATAATTCACTTGAAATTGAATTAAGATTTCTCAAACACTAATTTAATCAAAAGGAAATTAAGTTCTTGTTATACTAAACTCACCACTCTATCAGTAGTATAAAGAAAAAGTAAGATAAGAAGATGCTTTATTGAAGTAACTGATTGTGGTGGGAAAAATACTCATATCCAGTATATGAGAGTTTCATCCATGTCTTTAAACGTAATCAGTTTTGTTTAATTCTGAATCCTTGATTTCTCAATGGCAAAGTTCTTTTTGTCATTTTTATGCCTGCAAGCTCTTGTCTTTTGAGAGAGTGATATAAAAGGGCAAATATAGGGGGACTATGAAATGAAAAAATATATTATAGTGTACTTTTCCATGTGGGACTGTAACTATCATAATTTACTTCTTTAACTAATTTTCACTACACAAAGCTTGCATGACCAGAGCCTTAATTGTGAATCTGTATAATTATGTTGATTTATTGTGTCCACCTGTACAACTCTGGTAATGCCTTTTCCTCTTCCTTGCTATCCCTCTATGATACAGAACTCAAGTGAGGCTTTAAAAAATATTTTAATTTATATTTATGGTGCTTTTTCTTACCTCAGATTTGTCATATCCTTCATACAAGCTGGAATATCCTTAAGTTTGTTGTTGCTAAGAACAAGAGTGCTAAGATTTTTCATATTACCAATGGTTTCTGGCAAAGAATTTATTTCATTCCTTTGGAGCCATAAAGTGTGGAGGTTTTCCATTCTGAAAAATAGGTATTTGTGAAATAAATCAAGATTAAGGAAATTAATCAGTCTCATCAGTCATTACTGTAAAATAATTTTTCAGCCACATAAAGAACTCATAATGCAACAAGTCTCAAAGGAAACCCCACATCCAAGATAATCACCTACTCTCTGTTTAATAATGTCATTGACAATAAACTCAACCTTATAGTTGATACTGAATTTACTGTTAATTGAATGGATTATTCCAGCTTATTCAAAATATATCAGGGCTGATAAAATCTTGACTTTGGAGTGAGGTTAACATAACAGTTATCTTTTGAAGTAGTATTGATTAATTACATTTTCAATGGAATGGAATTGCACTAGGATGAGCTTTAAGCTTTATTTACCTGTCAATTGCATCAGGAAGCTCCTGGAGTTTGTTTCCCCCCATATCTAACCATTCTAGATTTGGCATGTTGAGGAGAGCTGAAGGGATCTCAGTAAACTGATTCATGCACAGATCTATGTGTGACAGCTTCTTTAAGTCACTGAGCTGGAAAGAAGGGGAGATTTCATGTAACTGTGTAGCTGTTGCAGCAGTACAGCAGAAATCTAATAATGTTGAGAAACATTACAACACATTTTGGAGCTAGTAAGAGAAGGGTTTTGAGTTCCAATAGCTGATAGTACCTAACAATAACAGTTTTGCCTGGAAGATAGATAGGTTGGGAATTGATAAGGCAGCAGAACTTTACCTCCCAACCTAACTGTGCCCTAACTGCTCACTACAATGCAGATATGCCCCAAGCGTCAAGGAAAAGAATTTAAAGACAGCACTATCCTTAGTATTTCACACTCCATGCAATATGCCACTTTCATTAATCAAATATTTAGATTTTTTTGTATCAAATTGCATGGACTGTATTTTGGAGTGAGCCACAATACCCTCCGTGCTGTGAAGTCTACTACCCTGGCAAGACATTCTAAAAAGGCAACATAGTATCACAGCACCTAAGTCCCTTGGTGAATGATGCCTTCAGGTGCTTTTGCAATGTCCAAGTGATACAAAGATGGTTGATAGCAGACCTGGTGCAATTGTCTCAACACTGAACACCTCTCAAGTGTACAGGACCAAAGCTTCCAGGTGTGCACATCCCCACAGGATCCATAGGACAGAACTGTGGATTTTCTACATTACACCCTGCAACCTCCATCAACATGGATTTTGTAAATTCTGGATTTTGGTTAATAGTGCATATTTCCATTTGAAGGTTCTATGTTGGCTATTGCTGTTTGGACTCACTCAATTTTGCAAGGTACTGATTGCTGCCAACTATTGCCAATAAATAAAAACAAGTAAATATGGTTACATACTTGTCATTTCTATCTAAGAGACTTATATTTATAGATGTAGGTCTGTCGCATTTTGATCTGTTCAAATTAAATAGTAGGTGTGTGGTTGTTTTCATTCTCTCATAATTGTTTTCAACATTTGAGAACAATTGTTCACCTCTGCACAGGCAATTGTATAAATCACACAACCCCTTTTCTAGGTCTAGCTGTTCTGGTAAAGATGCTTACAGCTCTGTCCTGGCATATGGTATGAATTTGTACTCTCAACCATAAAAGGGAATTTCTCTGTGCTAAGGCATCAGATTCTTAGTGGGGTAAATCAGTGATGATATCCAGCCTAAACAAATTGATATGGAGTGTGTCACTGCCCTCTATGCACTGCCAAGTCATTTATCTGGCCAAAATAGAGACTGGCTCATTCAGCCACTCTGAGGTATGCATGTGCTTCTGATGCACTTTGACCAGTCTCAGAAAGGTTGTTCACAGCAGTGTTTCTGTGGAGTACTGTGAAATCACAGCATCACAACAAATCTGAAAACAGAAGTGCAAGGCATAATGATAATTGGCTTTGGATAAATTCAAAAGATGCATTAAATAAAACTAAACAGTCTGTCAAAACCTGAGGAGGAAGATCACAGATACTTCTGTTGACAGCCAGTTCCAGTCTTTCCAGACTGATGCAGTTACTTATTTCTTTAGGAACAGATTTTATTCTGTTGTAACTGAGAAGCAGCTCTTGGAGGCTGGTCAGCTGGCCTGCAGAGAGCACAAATGAGAAATGTTCATGTTTATTCTATTTGAGGCACAATATTATTTGTTTTGTCTTATCCTTTTACTGTTATATAAATGCTTTGTGTTCTCACAAAACAAAACAAATCACTAAACTGCAAATAATAGCCCTTTAGGACTCTTTGGTACAGGACTGCACTCTAGTTGAGTGCTTCAAGGAAAAACCCAAAACCAAAAAAATCTGACTAGGCTACTCCTGCTGTGGACTGAGAACATGAACTCTGTTTTTCAGTATCACTTTGCTAGCTGCATTCTGAAGTCTAGTCCCTGCTGTGCAAACAGGTCCTTTTTTCTCATGGGGAGCTTTCATAGAGATGTCTCTTCCATCCAGCCCCATTTTTAGTTTATAGGCAATCTATGGTTTGGAGGTCTCTGTCTCACTGTCAGCTTTAAATCATCTGTTTTCTTACTGCCCCATAGGATTATTAGACAGGCAAAGGGCAGAAAAATGGTACATTTGTGCAAGACCAATTTTCTTAGAAAAGCAGCTTAAAATAAACAAAGCACAGCTCACCAATCTCTTTAGGTACACTTTCAATTGAGTTCCGGGATAGATCCAGAACAACGAGGCTGTGAAATCTTCCAATAAACTGAGGAATTTTTTGCAAACTAGTTCTGTGAAGCTGCCATTCCTGGAGATGGATTAGTTTCAATAAGCACGAAGGTAATGTCTACAACAAGAAATACAAACCAGAAGGTTTACATTTTATAAAGGTTTACATCAATATATTAGGAAAAGGTTCTTTCCCCAGGGGGTGGTTGGGCACTGGAACAGGCTCCCCAGGGCAGTGGTCACAGCACCAAGCCTGACAGAGTTCAAGTGTTTGGACAATGCTCTTGGGCACAGGGTGTGACTCTTGGGGATGGTACTGTGCAAAGCTAGGAGTTCAACTCAATGAACTCAGCATATTCCATGATCTTGAAGTGCACACCAGTGTGGGTTGTCATTCTGACCACGGATTTAACCTGCCCACTTTTGGCTCCCAGGATTTAGATACCTGCACTACTGTAATTGAGAAGTTTCTGGCTTGTTTTTGTTTCTTTTTTTTTTTTTTAATCAATATAACTGAAGATGAAACTGCTCTGTATAGATACTTGCACATAAAGGGAGATCTAAATTCTATTTCCTATTCTTTCAATAAAAAAGAGTGAGCAGCTGAGAGCAGAAGAGCTGAGGGATAAAAAAACTACAGTGTCTATATGCAAAAAGTTCTGAATAAGGCCCACTGGCCTGCAGAGCACTGGAGTATGGCTGGGTCAGGCTGTCATGTTCTCACTGGCCTCAACATGAACTAATACTCATCACTTTGCAGGAGCTGCTCTGTGCATTTCTGCCTGGCTCAGAGCACTGCTGGCCTTCACTCTGCCAGCATGAACAGCAGATTACCCCTGTGCATGAGAAACAACAATAATAGTGTGCTAGGAACCTACTGTCTCATTTTCACTCTTAGACAACAAACAATGAGAAAAACATTCATGCACCCAAACACAGGGGGTTTTCACCTTGACACCTTTCAGTTCTGGTGTGTGAATGTTAAATGAGAATTTACATAATGAAAATCATACTTTACAGTGTAAATAATTTTTAATGCAGAAAAGCTTTTTGGGCTTTGTTTTTGCAGAGTAATGCTTAATATTCAGGACTAAAAAACACCCAGCTTGCTTTTCCACTCACAACAGTGTGTCCCAATTCACTGTTAGCAAAGCACAGTGAGTAGATAATAGAACAAATATAGTACCACTGTAAGTGTAAAGTTGTAAATAGTAGTTTTCTAGTGCATCAGTCATTCAATACAAGCAGCATTTATTCCTATCAACACTACCTTCCATTCTTCTTCCTCTATCCTTAAAATTGCTCTTCCACCTTCATTAATAACTTTTTCTTTGAGCTTTGCTAAAGCAGCTCTCTCCTCCCAGACGAGCAGTAGCCTACAAGGGAAAGAAGATCTGCCAGTGGTGCCACAATGAATAAAGCCAATAATTGCTATCCTATCTATTTTCTGGAAAAAGAGACAATTTCCCTATTGTCAAATAACATTAATTATATCTGGATGTTAATATACTATCAGTTGGAGAGAAGACAAGCCCTTAATGTTCAGCTGTACTGGTTTATAGGAATTCTATTTTATAGTTCTTCAAATTTACATTCAGGAGGAGGACCTAATTCACTTTCAATAGGTTACAGCAGGGCCACAGAACATAAAGTCTTGTGGAATTATGTTCCAAAGCACATTTTAAGGCAAAACGAAAGCCTTCTATTCCACTACATATAAGTGCAAGAAAATATGTCAATCAGCTTCTTTTAGCTTGATTTCCAAAGGGGACCTAAACAAGAATTATGACAAGGTAATTCTCTTTCTTTCTGTTTTTATTCTCCATGAGTAACTTTTGAATTTGTTGTTCCATTTCAAACACATCTTATAAATTAGGAGTACCAAAAATAGAATCCTAAATTTCATAAAATTGCTGTCCAGTCAGAAGATCAAGCAACCCTGTTAATACCTCAATGGAGAAGAAAGCATAACAAATCTTCACAGGTTAGAATATTTACAGAGCAGAGGATTTTACTATCTGAGTTCAGGGGATTTAGTCTATATACTAATATTTTTATCACAGACACTAGATAAATTCTAATCACTGGGAATCCTGCTGGAGTAACGACTAAAGAATTAGAGTTTGCATGAGCTTGAAGAAACCAATGTAAATTTCTGAAATGTAACTTCTGAAATGTAACATATGGTCAAGCTTCTCACATGCTTAAAGAGCTACTATTTACCTACCTTCCTGCAGACCTCTGCCTGAATTCCTTTTCTTTCTGTAATTCTTCATTTATCTTGTGTATTCTCACTTCCCAGAGTGTCTTCACAGCAGTGAATGTTCCCAGGCAAACTGCAGTTTCAGCCATGATCCTTTACATGGTCAGATTTGCTTGTAGGAATCTGACTGAATTTCAGGCCCAATGCACCACTTCAGGTGTGGGTTACCAGATGGGTACAGTGATGTGAAAATTAAAATACTGCAATACTCACTTCATTATATTATCAAATTAGTTAAAGAACTGACAGGACTTTATTGACTGCTTTCTCTTTATAAAAATAGATAATTGCACCTAGTTAAATTTTATTATAATAAGAATTTGTATTTTTGCAGTCTCTATATTCCAATTCAGTGAACAACTGCTTCTCTCAGTTCCTTCCAATGGTAGGCTAAGTATTGACCATAATTATTAAATACAGATTTGAGCATTCATTCCCATCCCAGGAAGAAATTAGACTGTTACCTGCAATCTAAGGCAGTTCAATTGTGGCACCTACCTGTCACAATATACCTGATGTAAATACTTGTCACTCATGGAGTTTTTCACTTTACAAAAACTGCATTGTTCCTGGAAATTAATTAGTATATTTTATGTGTATTCATTTTCTTCATAGCTTTATAACATATTACAATGTATTTTATAGTTAGTTTTGTATCTCTACTGAGTATCAGAATTCATATTTTAAAATTAAATTCAGTCTAAAATTTTGAAGTTATCTATCCTTTAGTGAGACAATTAATCCATATTGTCCCAAAGAGCAGCAAAATAGGATACTCAGTCATCCTAATCAGTGTATCCCTCTAAAAATCATTCTTATTGCCATTACTGGAGCAAAGATACTGATATTCAGATAAGCTGGCAGGGCTAAACTTCATGCCAGCAGCAGTGTATTATGAACACTGATAATCTGAATGCTCCCTTTCTAACTTTTTACTGATACTTGGAGTGATAAATTAGAAAAATATCCTATATATGCTTCAAACTAAAAAAAAATTAAGGACAACTTTCTTCCAAAGAAGCAGGTATGTAACAACAAAAGAGGAATTTCATGTCTTTTCATCACTTATTTCCCTACAATAATTGCTGCAGGTCTGTCTTTTAGAACCAATCTTTCCTTTCCTCTTTTTTCTGTTATAATTTTGTGTGGCCTGGATAAGCCACAATAGCTTAGTGACCACTTTTGTGTTCAAACTGTCAACCATTTTATTTTATGTTTACTATATCTTTCGCTAACAGACTTATTTGTGAAGTCTGCTTATACTGAAATCAAGTTAAAATGTGTGGGCAAATAAAATGTAATGATTGTCTCCTGTTGTAAAGAGAGCACAAAATCAAATTATAAAGCATGAATAAAGAAGAATCTGGTGTAATACATTAGTATTTATGATTCTTATGTGTTCTCTGTTTGTTAAGGAAAAATGGCAGGATTTGACAAGTGACAAAATGGCAACCCCAGTGTGGCACAGTGCAGTCTGGCCTTTGGGATTGGATTTTTTCCTGTGAAGAGAGGACTGAGTACTTTGTCCCTCCCCCACATAAGTGTGAGCATATTTACTAGTTTGAAGGATTAGCTTCTCTTTCAGTGGTGATCAGAGTAACTACCCTCCCCAAACCCCACCCCTATATACAGCAGTAATGCTATGTATGCATGAGGTTTTTTTGCTCCAGACAATGGTCACAATTCAAATTGCCTGATTTTTTCAAGATTAAATTTCTATTGAGATCAAATGATTATCTAATCTATCGTTTCTTGTTGTTTAGAGACATTTTTTAACTACAAAATGTTTTTAGTTAGAAAGCTAGAAATCTTTTTATATAAATTGTGCAGGAAATAGACATTTGTTAATAGTTGTACTACCAAACCCACTATCATACTATACACAGTCAAACCAACACTTATTTCTAGTAAAGCTTGCTCTGGGCAAGTCTCTTTTGCATATTATTCAACAAGCACTGCCTTAGAACCATGAAATATCAAAGGACCTAAGTATGACTATTTTCAGGATCATTTTATTATATGACAGGATTCCATCAGAAAGGTCTCAGTCTTAGATTTTATTTATTTGTCAAGTAAATAAAAACCACAATAATCATGCCATCACAGGCAACAATTCAGAACTGAATTCCCAAGAGTGGCTGTAAAACAACTGCAAATTCACTCCTAAGTTATCAGATCTCCCAACAACTTCACCTCCAAGCATTAGAAAGATTTTAATAACAACTTACCTCAATTATTTGGTGTTTTCAAGGATTTTCTGTGACTCATTGCTTCCTGGACAAGAGCAGAGATAAATTATGAATCTTGTCTGCATTACCAAAGCCATTTAAAACTCTCACTCAGACTCCAATGCAATGTCAGTCTAGTTCTAATTTTAACCTATGCTGAGAATAGAAGGCATCACATGAGGCACTTTTGCAATCCCCCCCAAGCATTTACCACTGTTAAAGTCTTCCCAGTTTGCTGAATGTGACTGGGCTCCCCTAAACTGGACTCCATTCAACAGAAATTGTGAACAAAAAGAACTAAGGAATACTTCTTATGCTACACAATAAGTTTGCTTTGAACTAAAAATTATAATTAGAAATAAAAAGGCCAGTACTGAATCAAAAACGACTGCTCTCTTCAGTAATGTTTCTCTGCAAGGCAACTGAGCTTCAGAGTGATATTAAACAGCAACATTAAAGACTGGAAAAGGTATTACATCACTAAGTATTTTACTCATTACTTTTGCCCATGCTGAAGAATCCTCTTGCTGAAGAATTTTACTGCAAATTATCAAAGTCCAGACAGAAAAGTAATCTTTACCACGATGTGCAGAGGGGTTATTACTCACCCCTTTTCATGGTTCCAATCATGAAATATATTTAACATTCTATTTCGTCAAATAGCCCTTGGAGAAGATAAAAGGAGAACAAGACTGTCAGAATCTTTTTCTTCAATCACATGGGAAGAGAGAGACAATAACAATCACAGGTCACTCACTTTTTGTGGCAGAAGCCATAAAACTGGATAGTTCTAATCAATTGCACTGGAATATAAAATGTGAAGATGAAATTTTAAAAGTATCATTAATTTGGCCATAACTCTACCACACGGAACTTTATAACAAAAAAGCCTCAACCCCCTCCAGTTCACAAACAATTAAACACATGAATACCAAGACCTACTTTAAGAGACACTAAGTACTTTAGCTTTCAGTCTCCTTGTGCAAGTAAAATTATTCTGTCTTAAGTATTTTAAAGTAATTTTTTTGCTTTCTTTCATACACTTCTATTTACTCCATTTATTTTCTCAGTGGTCATCAGATTAAAAAAATATCCTAAGCCTTTAGACTAAGCCCTTACCACAACAATATACTTGTAGGAAAGTAGACATTAGGCTGTGTTCTTTTGGAAGCCTTGAGTACAATATGTTCTTTAGGGCAAGAAGAAAGAGTTTGAGTCACCTGTACAAGATTGCCTGCATAAAATTCACAAATAAAAACAATAATTTGTGGCTTTATGTTTTTTATTAGGAATAAATAAATCTGATAAAAATGAAATAAGTGATAAGCATGATATATTAGTGAAACTTTGCAAGAAATGACCTTTATATAAAAGACCCTTATACCACAATAGAAATATTATAGCACCTTACATGGATGCGCCACACTCCCCTTTGTACATTACCAGCTTTCCTCTTAGTCAGTCTCAGCATCATGGAGAGCAGGGATTCTACCTCTGGTAGCCTGTCTCACATCTTCACAGCTAAATGCAATAGACAACTTTGGTCTACAATTTTGAAGAATGCTCCTGTTTTTGATATATCTAAAAAGAGGAGAAAATGTCCATTTTGTGCGTTATAAATTCATTTTTAAGGCTATGTCTTTTCTCGTGTCTGCGTAAAACTTAGGTGTTTAGAAGGTATTTATATCCAGCAGTTCTCTTCAAATCTCCCCTTAAATCAGCAGTGCAATCATCTTGATCTATTTAGTTTACCTTAAGGCTGCATAAGTTTTCTGTTCTAAAGGCATTAACTTGAACCTATTCATTATGTGCCTTGTATCTGAGTTTAAGTCCTTATCTCACAGTATTTTTTGATATTCATTCTTTGTTGAATCTGACAAATCTATCAGATTCTAGTATCTGGATACCAATAACAGAATGCAAGCTTTTAGATCATGATCAGCTTACTGTCAGGCTTGCCTAATGACAGAATAATAAAACAAGATCCTTATTTTTTATTTGTTTTCTTTCTTTCTCAATTGGTTTTAATGGGCAGATGATTTCCGTAAGAATCAAAAATAACTGGAAAGCATTAAGGCTGAAACTACTTTCAGCCTTTAAAAATACAGGATATTCTAGAGAGTATTAAGGCCTTGATAGTTATCAATCAGTGTTGCCAATAAGCATTTGAATAAATAGGGCCTCTGCCTATATAGTTTGATAAAGAGTACCTGTGCAAGTAATTGCCAGAAAAAGTGGACTAGCAAAAGACTTAAGAGGTTTTCTCAGTTAAAAAACAAAAAGCTCTCTAGACATCTTACAGCAGAAGCATTAAAGGCATTTTATTTAGATATGATCTTTGCATAATCCCTTTTAGGAATTCAGCTATTATTTGTTAAAATAAATTTATGTGTCCAAAATGGAAGAACTGTGAGTATTCCCCTCCAAAATTTCCCTTCAGATTATAAATACTGCAGGTGTAGAGCAGTGGCACTCAGTCACACCAGCCTGACAATCATTCTTATTATAAAAGGCAAAATAAAGACATTCCACCACCACATTCAGAAGCTGTGACCTATTCAGTTTGACAGTGTGCTGTAGAAGAAATTACAGCAACACTAAATGAGAGAAGTAACAACTAACTGAGACTGATACCAGCTGTTGAGAACTTTCAACCACATAACATTATTACATAATGCACGTAGCAAAGGGCACATGTTAGCAGAGACAGCTTTTATAACTATTCAGTCTAATCCACAGAGTTTAAAGGCATGTTCTAGCCATGGTTTCCTTTATTTAAGGTCCAGCAGCATCGAAGCAGGGTTCTCCAAGTAAGATTTCCACAAGTTAGAAAACCGGGCCATTGTAGCTCCATCAATGATGCGATGATCAGCTGACCAACTCACATTCATTATTTGTGCTTTAAATACTTCACCTTTGCCATTAAACCGAGGAAGAACCTAAAAATCAGAGGAAGGACAAAACCAGCATTATTAAATTAAATACTTTCATTAGCAAATCTGTATTTTTTTTTTTGTTCTTGCTAATTTGTTGATGTAAATTAAAACACTTTGCTGAATTAGACAGCAGTAGGTCCATGCTAAAAACCAAGACTTTTCCATCACTGTGCTGTGTATTAGAATATATTGCAAACCTGCACAATAAACAGTTTCCACCATCCTAGGAATAGTGAAGTAGTAAAAGCCTTTCCTGACTCAAAAATTTCTTCCTTAATAGTTTATTGCACTGTTTGTTCTCAGAGTGGGAGTTTCCTTAAAGCACCACTAGAAAAATGCTCAGAAGAAGAATATAAAAGTAATTTCAGTTAATACTAATTTCATTTCCAGCATTGAGCTCAAATGTCTATATTAAAGGATTAAAGCCTGAGATAGAGAAAATATACAACTGCCTTCACATTCAAAATTCTATATGGATTCAGCTACCTGGCTAATGAAATTAAACTTCATTTTCAGAATACTTCTCAAGTTTTCTCCCTGCTGATAGCAAAATTGCTATTGCCACGTTGCAAAACTTGTAAAACTGTATTTACATTGTTTCTTAGTAACCAGAAGGCTAAACATAGATGTGAGCGAAATATAAAAGGGTTCTGAAAAACAAATATGAACCTTTGGTGGAGGAGACTTCTAATTAAACATTTGGTGTGTGCAAAGTCATCTAAAAACACCACAGATTTTTCAGTCATGAGCTATGCATTTTCTCTGCAACAAAGGCAGACTCCATGTTCCATTTTCATTACAGATGACCTTAGCTCACACTCTCATCACTGCAATAAAGTTAATATACCTGTATCTTTCCAAGTGCTCCAATAGCTACTTCAGGAGGTAGTATCACTGGTTTGGCATAAGTGCCACCAATCTAGAAAAGAAAAAGGTGGGGATATTATTTAACAACTTTTTTTAACCAGATTGCCTCTTGAATTAATTGCTACATCTTTTGCTCTTCGCATACTAAACTTCAGTAAAGCTTGCATTTCAGAAGCAGCTCTCATTTTCCCTGTACTTACTGTGCCAATATTTGAAAGGGTGAATGTTCCCCCAGTAAGGTCACTTGTTCCCAGCTGGCCTGCAGAGCCCAAGGACTGGAGGCGATTTAATTCCACAGCAATGTCAAACACACTGCAGACTTGGACATTTTTCACATTTGGGACAATTAAACCTTGCTCTGTGTCCATTGCAACTCCAATGTTGTGTGAAGCCTGCAGCAAGTGTCATTAACCAGACATTAATATAAGCTGTCAACATAAAATGTATTTTATGTAAAAAGTCACTTCAATCACATTTTCCTTATTTGTCTTCTTAACCTGGCAGGGGCTGTATTTAGTAAGCAACTCCTGCATACAACTTTGAGGGGAGAAAAGGATGTAATTTTTTTAAAATTAGCCTCACACCTGTAAATTGATAATTTCACCTTCAGAGAATACAAAGTCCTGGAATCAGCCTCACACTGAAAACATAGGACTTTGGGATGATCATATGTGTAACAAAATATAAATAGCGGATTTGAAAGAGAACACTAACATTTAAACAAAAAGAAAAAAAAAATCTGGTGTGTGCATGGTCATCCTAAAATACCACAGACTTTTCAATCAGGAGCTATGCAGTTTGTCTGCAGCAAAGGGAGACTCCATGTTCCATTTCCATTACAGATGACCTTAGCTAACACTCACATCACTGAGATTATCGGCTTTTCATTTTTTGGAAGGAATATAAGGATTCTGAGAGATATTCATTAAAAAGCACAATAGAAGTTTGTACTGCAAGGAGCAAGTACACCTCACTTAAGAAAATAGATACTTGCTGCCCAGAAATATCAATCCAGCAGCTTGTATAAAAACTACATAACTTTTATCAAGACTGTACTTTAATATATAAAGGTTGAGTGTTAGAACAGTTGAACCACCGTGCCATTACTTAAAAACTGTTGTATTAGATTCAAAATGTTCTCATTTTAAAAGCTGGGCCCATATTCAGGTGAAAAACAGGAAATTAATATATTAATATGCATCTTTGAAGCAAGTCTGAATAACAACGTGACTCTTATCTAACAAACTACTGAGTTAGACTAACAATAAATCAAATCTAGATCTCAGAATCTGAACACACAAATTATTTTCCTGCACAACACCATAATTTGGGTTGATATAATTAGCTCAGACATTCTGAAAAGCCCCTATTAGACATTACTTTACACTCTCTGCTCACAACACTTATCTGTAGTTTACAAACCTTGTATGTGACATTTTGACAGTTCTCATCCAAAGAAGCATTAAGAATGGGATACTGCAGCAATCCCAGAGAGGCTGCCTGTTAAATATAACAAAGGAAACAAAATAGATTTTCATATTTTATAAACAGAGAGCTCCATGGAAAATAAGTAATAGTAGGAGAAATTTAGATTAATAACAATATGGAATGAGTACTTAGGCAGCACTCTGAGTGCAACAGCATTACCAAAAGTTTCAAACTAAGCTTTACATTCA
Source organism: Aegithalos caudatus (assembly GCA_013389925.1). Classification (NCBI taxonomy): domain Eukaryota; kingdom Metazoa; phylum Chordata; class Aves; order Passeriformes; family Aegithalidae; genus Aegithalos; species Aegithalos caudatus. The sequence goes on along the minus strand of WEIU01000043.1, from coordinate 9,068 downwards.
CTGCACAAGTGCAACTGTCTGCTCTTCTGAACAACAGAAGGGACAATAGTTAGTGATCTCAGGATTCATTAGCAATACAAAGATTATAATAAGAACATCAACAACAACAATGATTCATTCCATATGAGGATCATTTTAAAGGAGCTCAAAAAATACCAACAATTTCAAAAACTTGTTTTGTGCGATTCAAACACCTGGTGATGCTTACCTCCGTATTAAATGATGCTGAAGGCACTCTATACTTTCCCATTAATATTTTTTAAATTTTCAGTGACATTACATAACTCTAGCTGCAAGTCTAACTGTAAATTGATTAGTGGCTCAATAAACAAAACATCAGTTGAAAGTTTTCCTGTGATCTGCCATAACTATCCAGATGATAGAGCGGTACTCCAAACTTACAACCATCACTGAACAGATTTTGGCAAACCCTGTGTAAGCACTCCACACAGGGCCATGCTGCATGCCTCACCTTTATGAAGAAAGGCATGAAGGAAAGCTTAACCCCCCGGATTTCAGCTAGAGGCTTCAGCTCTTCTCGCAGCTGAACAAGTTCAGTCAAATCGATCTCATCGGAATAACCAAAGTGGGGGATCTTCAGGGCTGCACTCATAGTCTTCACCATGGCCTTCTGAAAACCTGTAAAATATTCATTGTCTCCTTAAACCAACGAAATGAGCTTCTGTGGAATTTCATCTGTTTCCATTAACCAAGTTACACAACTTACAAAAACAAAACCAAAGTCAAACCATAACCAAAAAAGAACAGGGTGAAGAGCACTTACTGAGTTATTCAATTTTGATGACTGTAACACCTCACTTTACATTACTACATCTCTCTCCTATGTATGTATGAATTTGAAATCATAATATGATAATCTGCATTACTCTTTCCAGCCTCTCCAACTAAACACTGCTTGAAAGGCAAGCAAAAAACTTCAATCTTCCCCTTTAACATGACTTTTTGTTACTTTAGTGTCTTTCATGGCACTGTTCTCCAGAACAAGTGTGAATGCTATTCACATAACAATGCAGTATGCTATTATTAAGCACTGATAAACCCTTAAATTCACTGCACTTTGCCACTAATTGCATAACAATTCCTACCATGACAAATCCACGTTTAGAATTCCTACCTGTTTCAACATATACTTGAAAAATGAGCAAGTGCAATTTGCAGTCCAACTCCATCCAACCAAAACATGAACAAGTATTTCATAAAATAATTTCAGCAAAGGTGCTTCTTACAGAGAATGTTTTCCTAAATGCTCACTTGCATAACAATAACATGGAACACACTCCCATCAAAAGGAATCAGCTACTCACAGAGTGATAGTTACTGGTAGTCAACTGTGACCAGGGTCTCAAGACTTTACATTTCATGATTTACCTGTTACAGGTTCAGTTTTATCTTTTCCTGAAAATGCAATGGGTCTGGAAACGGGAACGGGGATTCTGCGTGCTTTGTCCTTTGGAGCAGCTGGTGCAGCCTCTGTTTTCCGCACAGGTGGGACAATTTCAGCCTTTGGTGATGGAGGCAAAATAGCTCCTGTTTGTTTGGCCAAGTAGTTGAGTATATCTTCTTTAAGGATCCTGTTATCCTTCCCTGTCCCAACAATTTCACTCAATTTAATCTGAAAAGTACATAACAAGCAGTAACACTTTAGTTTTACAGCAACATAAAAATATCTTATTTGTGAGCTATGGTTAAAATTTATTCCCATTTCTAATCCAACATATTTTCAGTTTTCTTTTCCTTTCTATAATTTATTAGGTATTCAACAAAGTTCAAATCATCCAAAAGTCTCACTAGTCCCACTAGGTATTTGACTGCATACTTCAAGGAGGAACTATGAATACTAGTAACCTCCTAATTACCTCACAGGATCAATAATGCAATATTATTTTGAGAAAAGCTATTTGTCACTTAATTCTCTCCTAAAAATGCATCATGAGCTTTCAAAACCAATGGAATATTCATAGGGAAAAACAGACATTAGAAAGCATGTAAAACATTACTTCTACCAGAGTATATTACACACAGGATTTACCAGAGTATATCCTCTGCTCTAATATAAATCTGAAAAGCAAAACAAGGTGGTTTTTTTTTTACTTTTCCCTCCTACTTTCTCTGTAGAGATTTTCAGGAATCTCCTCTGACAGTGTCTTAATTTTATTCTAGAAAGGTTTTCTCAGTCTTCAGCCTAAAGCCTCCTAGCTGTATTTTAAGCTCAGTAATTCTTTTCCTATCCACCATAATCATCAGAAAACACAGTCCTCTTCATTTTTACACTTTTCACACATTTAAAATGTATTTGAAAACAAGTGTTTCCTCTAGATCAGTGTTCTTCTAGTCAGTCAAACAGCCATATAAAAGCTGGGTAAAATGACCTTATTGGGCAAACCTACATTGTTCTCCATGGCCAGGCGACGAACTGCAGGGGTTGCTAATGTTTTGTGACCTTTTATCTCTTGGTGAGTGTGTTCTTCATGAGACATAGGAGGTGTTTCAACAACATCTTCTTCTGGGGCAACACCTGCAAACAAAAAGAAAAAATTAACTTTACTACATTATAAGCATTTGTTAAATTCCAACCTCAACCACTGTGTGACAGCTGAAGTTTTTAAGATTTACTTTGAGTTAATGTGGATGTGAACACAGCTTGCTAAAGGCTGCTGCTTAAGCTAAATATTCAACAAGAAATGTCTAGGAGATTTTAAACTCTAGTAAATATCCCAACTTTCTCTACTCAAATTTCTTGACTTTAAAAATGGAAAAAAAATCTTTGAAGATTTTCAGCAAGAAAAAGTAAGTTTCTCTGTCACTGATCATTTTATGACAACAAAAATAAAATATGCATGAGAAAAACAATGGCTTACAATACCTTTTGAAGCATCAATTTCAATGTCTACTAGTGGTTTTCCAACAAAAGCAATATCATCTATGCTGTAATGGAGTTTTCTGATGATGCCATCGTAACGACTGGTGATAGTAACAGAGGCTTTGTCACTCTGTACCTCACAGATGCTGTCAAACTGAGACACACTGTCACCTTCCTTTATGTACCTGGGAGGAAAGACACAGGCTACTGGGAAACACAGGCAGTGTGAAAACCTGTTCTGTGTATTCCTTTGATAAGTTCAGTAATTTACATCCCACAAGATGGAAGTGCATTCCAGATGAGAAGACAAATTCTACATCCTGGATACGTTTGCTATATGCATTTTGCCTGCCAGAGAACTCTTTGTTGGGTGAAATGACAACATGATTATGAATATCACTACACACTTACTACATTTGCTTTAGTAAAGCAGTTTTCCTGTCAGATTATAGACCATTTAAAAAATAAGAATGAGCCCAGCTTCATCTGAATGCAAGGAAGTTCTTAGTTTCAACTTGTCAATATCTGATCAGTTTCAGAGAGGAAAAGGATAGCAGGGAACAGTGTCTTCAGTGCAAAGAGAGGTATTTGTACAAAGAATAAGGCCTTTCAACACCGCCTTCCTTCACTGTACACTTTGATTGTGTTTAATTAATTCATCACTGGCTTTTTACAATCTAGAAGTTCAAATGTTTTACTAAAAGCAATAGAGAAGGGGTATAAGATAAAATTATGTAGATTCTCTAGAGTAGTCATTTGTTTCTAAAGCTCAATCTAAGTAAACAACAAAAGACATGTCTCCTAAACTCAAAAAACATTAATCACTGAAAGAAAAGCCTATATACATGTGCATCCCATTCCTTCCACTTTTTCCTTACAAATATATCAGATTGCAAACAAATGAAATATAAAGCCCAGTATGTACAAGGTTTTAAAATGTGCAAAATGAAAAACTTCACTAGTAACCCAGAAAATATTCTCAGATAACTCACTGATTATACAACTAAAGCTGCTAAACTACCTGATTTCTTAGTCTATTTCCAGGAAAGCAGAGCTTACCATTCTTTTACAGTCACCTCTGTAATTCCTTCTCCAATGTCAGAAAGCTTAAACTGGACAATTTGGCCACATGAAACTTGAAACAGAGAATAAGAAAATACAGCATGTTTAATATTAAATACAAGCTACCAGAAAGAAAAATCTGAATGCATCAGAAATAGTTTACACACCAGCCATATGCAAACCTCTAACATAACACTCATAAAACAGCAAAATAAAAGAAATTATTTTATTATGAAAAAGATTACCAGGAGATGTTCTGAATAATCGCTGTTGATGACTAAACTTGAGGGCAGATTTGTCAAACACGCACACATATTTTGATTTTATAAAGCGAATGCTGCTGCACGATCTAACCCGATGAATGCAAACCTGGGGAGAAAAGTCTCAAGGGTTAATACAATGGACTGAGGATGCAGAGCTCATTTCATATTCCTGATGTAACACCCATACTAAAATAGTTTCATTCTAGTCTATATAAGAGAAGTTCTTGCAGAAACACAATTACACTGAACACATTCTTGAATATACAATAACCTTTACATTAGCAAAAGCTTTGCCAGTTCTTTAACTTCTTACACTAACACAACACATGGTGAGATTAAAGCCACAGTGACATAACCAATTAAGAAAAATCATGACAGGATTTGGTGGGTGATTCATTGCTATTGTTTCTCTCAGGAATTAGCTTAATCAGAACAGGCACACAAAAAGCACACATACTGTCAACTACATCAGACACCTGAAATATTCCTTGCCAGGATAAATGCTGGAAGGTTCCCTGGACTGGGAAAACCAGCACATTAGTCTTCATCAGCTCTTATTCCCATCAGAAGTTGATCAGAAGTACTAATCAGAAAGGAAATTCATACCAGAAGGCCCAGAGAGTTGCCCTTTCTTTTTTGTTCCTTTATAGGAGTCAATCATCTTCAAGTAAACATCATCTCAAATCAGCTTCAATGATATTTTGTAAGAACTGGCCATGAGATGGCTTTCTTTTATGGTTAAATTATATTTATCCAGAAATCAACTTAAAAGGGTCTACAGACTTTTCTGAAAGATTCTTCAGACAAAACTTTATGCTGTAAAGCCTCTTGTAATCAGTCATGATTGTGATCAAAAGCAAAGCTGGTAGTGCTTGTACTGACATAGATATTTTATTAATCTCAACACAAGTTAGTTCAGACACATTCATATCCAGCAAAATTTATTAAATTTAATGTAATTTTGGTGTTACATTGTCTTAAGGGTGCTGTAAAATTTATAAAAATAACAGTTTCTCTGTAGATGCTATCTCTAACTAATTTAGAGATATGAAAAAAATTCAGGTGCTACAATGTACCTCAAGTAGCTCAAAACTGTAAAATTTAGAAATTTTCTTCTTAGAGGAGCCAGAAAACAGCACACCTGCATGGGAAAGCTCATTTTAACTTCTTGTTTAAAAAATCCTATCAGTAATTACAGAACATATGAAACTTCTTGTTTCCATCCCCACACCCCAAACTGTCCAAGTATTTGCTATCACATTTCACTTTTTAAAAAGTACATTATTCAGCAGGCCATACAGCTCTGAACTGACAATATATTCCTCTTCTGTATTATTTAACCTAGCACTCCCCTTTCTTTCAGGAACAAACCTTTATACAACACAATCTATCATAATGGATGCAAACAAGTTATATCATTTGAGTTACCTTTCAGTTACCTGCCACTAAGAGGGTACCTAGTGATCTAGAAGGAGTCTTTTTCTACTGCCTATAACAAGCAAATAGAAAACCTTTTCATCAGTCCTCCAAACAACTTCCCATATTCAACAATCAGGTAACGTGGCAATTTTAAACTATGAAAAATCATATTTTAGGAATACATTTAAAGTTGTCATTAAATTACAAAACTGGTATATAATGTACATCTCCACAATCCTATTTTTAATTCAAGGTTTCTTCCCAGTTGAAGGTTACATATTTACATACAAATGTTACTGAGAAAATCATTCAACTAGACCTTTTTGTCACAAACTTGCAAAAACCCTCCTTTCTCTTTATATGACCCTAAATGAAAAACATTCAGTATTTACCTTTGAAGATGATCACAAGGAGCACATCAAATCTCTGAACTATTTCTAAATGTGAAGTTTCACAATGATTTCCATGTGTTTTTAACCTTTGGTTACCAATGCAGGTAGTGAATTAGTAATGTCACTGCCAAAAAAAGAGACTGGTGTTGTTATTGAAGAGTGACCATGCTGTTTCATATTATATCCGTAGGAATAATTTGAAACTACTGCATTTTTAAAAATGAAATCTTTCTGGTTTTTAGTTTTGCACATTCTCTACCAAAAAGTTTGTCTGCTAGTATGTTAAAGTAGTAATACAGGACATAATCTCTTCACAGAGCAGTGTTCCTTACTAACAAAGAAAAAATTAAAATTCATTAAACAAAGAGACTGTGCTTACAATTTCAGCATTTAATCACCATAATACTGGTGTAATGCCAACTGAGAAAATAAAAATGGCACATAAAAGACAAAATTAGCTCGAATATCCATAGCATGACCATCTACATATTTTGATGCCTGGAAAGATCTATCAGTAAACCCCAAACGTAACTGCTAGTACTGAGCTTGTTACTGTGGCTACTATTACACTAAACAGCAACCTAAAGGCAATAATGCCACAGCAGGGTGACACCTTTCCTTTGCAAGTCTCCGATGAGTGGAGTGACTGTGGCAAAAGGAACTGAGGCCCCAGCAGCCGGGCTGAGAGCCCCGGTTTGAGCCAGGCCCAGAGGGGAGCCGAGCACCCTCAGGGGGAGAACTGCCCTGGCCCTCACGTTCAGCTTTGCTTGTTTCCTTAAAAACAAGCCAGCTCCGGTTTTCTCAATTACCACCGATCCTGAAAATATGTGCTGGCCCCAGACCAAAATATTTTTAAGCAGCCTGCAGAGAACTGATTACCTGACGGAGTAACACTAAATTTCCAAGTCAAATAGAACAGTTCGTGCTCACAGGCAATGACACTGCATTAAAGGATACTGCCCCGCTGAACTCTCTTGATTTCTGTCCCATTGAGTCATTTTAATGAACATTTCCTACATAAGATGTGTTTTGCATACATAGTCTATATTTCCAAGGATATAGTTACCTATATACTAAAGCAACATCCTTGGTAATGTGTTTTAATCCAATATCATCCCTCATCTGGCACATGTCCCAATGTCCAGGTAACTGCCAGGTCCCTACCACTTAACACGAAGGGCCCTGGCTCAGATTCAAAATGTGCTTGCAGGAAACACACACTATAAACCAGCCAATACTATAGCTCAGCGTGCACATAGATAAGATGAGCATTTGCATCTTATCAGAATCTCCCTCTGGATTTAAGAGTAGATGGTTAGAAACACAACTTAAAAGAAGGTTGTATTTATTCTTATTTTCAATGCTCTTAATTAGCAAAATTATTTATAAATGCTTATAAGTTACTAGCTGAAAACTGGATTACAGAAGTATCATTTAAAAATTCCTCATCATTATGCTTTAAAATTACAATATGAATTATTAAGAGAAAAAACATTCTAGAAACTGGAACTGATCCTTAATTTTGTTTCTAAATTTCAAAAGTTATTTCTTCTCTGCCATCTCACAAAATAGGGGTGACATAATAGGAAACCAACACTCTTCACAATACCGAGAAGACTATAATACAAGAAGACAGAAGAAAGCATGAACTAAGTCTGTGTTCACGAAATTGTAAGTAACCCCAAAAGGCAACCAAGTAGATTCACTCCTTATGTTATCTCAACTACTTTTCAAGTATCAAGGCTCCTGGGATTCAAAGAAATCCGTTTCCCTTTTTTGTACCCGTAGCCGCACCGTCTCCGTGCAGATGCGGTACGCAAAGGGAGCTGACGCGTGGGCCGAGAAGCGGTGATGGCAGAGCAAGGCACAGGCAAAGCAACAACGGGATGACTTAGAAATAACAGAGGAAGTGAATGTCACCGGCTTGTTACAGAAAGGCACACATTTCTTTCACAGAGAGCCCGGGCAGGGCACTCCGGGGGCGGCAGAGCGCCAGTTCGGGGGGTCCCTGCGCAGCGCGGGCCGGGCGGTCCCAGGCGCTGCCGGGGACTCGGTCACCTGCACAGCGGGGAGGGAGCCGAGGCG
>WEIU01000042.1:104773-207999 GCA_013389925.1 Aegithalos caudatus | reverse complement strand
TGATATCTGAGACTTATGAAACATCAGAGCTTCTTGTGATACAGCTGGGATGAAGCAGCTGCTCTGTTACAGAACTTGTGTCTCTCAAATCCAAAATTAGGGCACACAAACCTGGGGATAAAAATAATTCCCTGATCTTGTTCAGAATGGTGTTAATGGGTACAGCAGAGCAAAGATTAACTTTCTCTATATGGGCTTAGCATTAGACCTTAAGAATGGACATGAGTATGTTCTGCATGCCAGCAGCTGGAGGAGAAAGCAATGCATCTTTGGAGGGATTATTTTGTTTTACTTCTATCAGGATTTTTTCTGGCTAGGCTATACTGCTGCTGGGAAAAACCCCCAAAATACAACAAAGAAACAAGCAAAAAAACCCCATAACCTCCTCCTTTTAATTGAAATCCCAGGGCAAGTCAAGGAACATGCAGAGGCATTCCTCATGGGACTAATGGGATTTCATTCTTGGTTTTCTGATTCATTGTAGACTTTGTTGTCTTTTTGGCTGGGAATTCCAACTTGAGAGAGATACATGCTAAATATACAATTTTAGGAAAGTGCATAGCATTTTCTCAGCAGTTTAATTTGCCATAATAATATCAATAAAATGAAAAAGAGCACTTGGAAGACGGGAACTTTTGCCTGAACTCAGAGCTAGACAATGAATGATTACATATATTTTCCCATCTCCACCTTAAATACAATTCGCATAGAGAGAGAGGGCAAGACCCTGGAAGACACCGCACAGAAAAAAATGTTTATTGGCTAAAATGACACAAACACATTTCATGAATGTTCCTGCAGAGGGAATATGAAACAAAATACTACTTTCTTTGTGCAGTCTTAACAAATTTTACTGTACAACGTAGAACTGCTGGAAAAGAAATTGTTTTAGTGAATAATGACCTCTTACTCATCTGGCTGATTAAAAATGTTTTTTCTTCAGACTGATTATTTACTTACTGTTTATTTCAGAGAGGAGACAATTACCAGGAGTTCAGAGATTTTTTTTTTCAAAAACAATTCAACTCTGGCCAAGAATTTGGTTTATAGAAATGACATTTTTGATCCATGTCAGAAAAATATTCTGGTACTGTTTTCTTTTAAATCTTCAGTGCCACTAGGCTTTGGGGAGGGAGGCTGATCTTTCTTGGGAATATGACCTTCACTCACAACTATTCTATTATCTTCCTTACCAAAAAGCCTGTCCAACTGGAGTTTGACAAAACAGTTTTCTCAAGTTTTAAGGGTTTTTTTTTTGTATGAGAAAAGAACCCCATGACAACCAATACAACAACAGTCCTGAAGATTGTATCCATGAAACGATCAGCCAGAGTCAAATAAAATTTCCAGTCTTACAGCAGGAGAGGATGAAAACAGTACTTGAGGGCTGGAACAAAATGAAAAAATGAGGACAGGCTTTCAAAGCCCACGTGACTTATACCTGTGAGTGGAGCTAGGAGTAAGCTGACTCGGGTCTGATAAAGTTTGAAGTAATCTGATCCTGAACTATTTGCTCTTATCCTTGTGCCTCTAATCCGTTTTTCATTGCAGTCAGTGAAGTTGAAGAGATGAGAGATGTGGTTAAAGTTAAACAGAGCTGCCAGATGTTTCCTTGCAGGGAAGGTGAGAGATGTATTGAATGAGAANAAAAAAATTCTGTGGGGGCTTTTGGCAAGTATTCAGTATCTTGCTGTTCAGGGGAATCCACTTGTTCCTGATTCTGTGCTGTGCCTTCCATTTTTCATTTTGCTTTCTTGCATCCTGGTGTCAGAAGCATCACTCATGTCTTGCATGAAGAAAGACTGAGAGAGTCCTCAGCTCCCCTCATAGAACAATGGTTTTTATCCCTTTATCAGAAAACTGAGAGATGTAATAATCTCTTATTCTTCAACTTTTGTTCTGCTAGGTAAGTTGTGCCGCTGCTGAACAGAAGGGAATCGAGGTATTTCTGCTCTATTAAGAAATTCTGAGCACAAGGCTCCATTTTTGCAGAACATTACAGAAATATGAGAAAAAGTATGGAGAGCCCTGAGGATCTCACATGCACTTGTGGAACAAAAACTTATGAATGGAGAAGAAAGCAAAAATTAACAGTAAAGAATGGCAGAAAGTGTAATTTAATTGAAATACAATATAAAATCTTATTTATGTTAAATATGAATAACAGGAGGCTTTGTTAAAATGCTATTGATCAGTCCATTAGATGTTAGAATGAATAAAGATGATTGTTGCCAGTAACTAAGAATGTGACCACGAGTTGCATTTTATCAACATACCCATATGTCACTCTGAGAAGTCCTTCCAAGTGAATTTGGTAGCAATCCCTCAGTGAGATTAAAGACTTTCTTTTCAAGGTACTGGTAACTGACTGACCGTTCAGGTGTTCATGGTCATTAAGCTAACATCAGAAATTAAGAAACATGTCTATGCATAGTTCTAGCCACATTAGTTGCTAAGGTGTGAAACCTTTCTCTTGAAGCTGAAATAGAATTGTTAATCAAAATATTTGCTGGGAAACAGATTTATTACTTCAAGGTCTGGACCCTTTTCTTTCTCAGTAGTAGTCAAAATATCTTGTGCTGAAGCTTTAGGGTGTTAGAATAGGTATGAAGAGGATCAAATTTTTGTCTAAGGTCATGCTATGTGATGGCACTTCATTCTGAAAGCTCTTATTTTCATGTACTGCCTTTTATTTGCTAATAATTTCTTTATTCACCTCTTTGTTTATGCTGTAAGCTTGCTAGCAACTGGCCATCCTTAAAGGATTCATTTGGTGTGAGTACTCTTTGATTATTCCTTGGCAATTAGCCTGTAGCCAGTCTCCAGGGATTTGCCGTGCAGTGCCACTGGTCGCAGTAAAAGCCTTCACAGGTTTGGGCTGCTGAATTGCAAGCACCTCCAATAACACTGAATCCTGCTATCTGATGGGGTACCAGGTAAAGGTACAGTTTACACAATGTGCTGACTAATAACTGGTTTGTAGTCTTCAATAGCCTTTCCTCTTTGCTTATCTTCGCTTCATCATTAGAACATTGCTGATGACCCTTTTGGCTGGTGCTGGCCTCCAAACAGTTCACACATCACAATCCTGTGGCACATTAAAGGCCCATTGGAACAGTTTCTCTACAGTTATCAAAACTCAGGTGATCCTCTGTCCTTCTGGACCCTCCAGGTTTCACCACTTTGAGGTACCATTTTGACCCTATGACATATTACCTGAAGACCTTTTCTCGCTGACAGGAGCAATCGTTGAAAAAGGTAATGGCAAGATTACTTATGGTTGGACTGGATGATCCTACAGGGTTCTTTTCTACCTTAACTATTCTATGATTCTATTACAATACTTGTTATACCAGGCATATCCTCTCAATACTCTTTAACTGGGGATATATTAAGATAAAAGATAAGTTGTATGGAAAGCATGAAGAAAAAAGCAGAAGCATTCACATTTGGTACCAGCTGGGTGAAAGGCAGGTCAGCCAACAGCAAATAGCCATTAGATGTTTATAATTTGCCCGGAATTTTTAAGAATACCATGCCTTAGATCATAGAGCAGTGCACAGGTTCACACCAGCATCCGCAGAGTAGTTTCTTCAGAGAGAATAGTTGTTTGATTTCTCATTTGAAGATTGACTCCTTCTTAGATCTATCAAAAGTGTCTCTTGCTTTTTAATGCAAGCACCAGCAGTATATCTTTTAGGGGTTTTGTGCTCTATTAAGAAAAATTCTAGCTGACTATTCCTTTTTGATCTACATTCTCATGAAAGCAACATAATTGGCAATTCTAAAAGTTCATGATGTTTTAAAAAAGAAGAAAGATATGAGAAGAGCCTTTTAAATGCTGAAAATTACAACTTTAATTATAAAGTTTTTAATTTCTTCATATTTTTTCCATTCAAAATGTAGTAGATTTACACCATCAGTGTATTAATAGCTTTGGCAAATACAAACATTATAGTCAGCTTCAATGTAAAATCAGCAGTAAGATTTGAATGCTCTTTTTCTCTGTTCTCTTCATAGCAATGCTGCAACCCAAATAGACTTTAGTACAGCATATCAGATACTTTCCATAATACATACATTTTGAAACAACAGAAAAGGTGTGAAGGCAAGAAATTATGCTGAAAGGTCAGCACTTATAAAGATTGTATGTTAATTTAATGTGTTTCTTTCTGACATGTGTGGAAATACAATTTTTTTGCAGGAAGGATAAATATGATCAATAAAATGATTGTCCTGCTGAATTCAGTGGGGTTTTGTCCCAGCCATATAGGGAATGGGGACATTGAATAAGGATTCCTTATTTTCAGTCACAGTATTGCTGTTTTGAATTAGAGAAGGATCTCTACTGCAACAAATATTTAACTTCTTTGTAATATGGTTGGAAATTTTTCTCACCGTCTACATTTTATTTTGATATTCTTAGCTTCCTTTATTTATCCAAATTTCCAGACATCAGATGTGGGCCCATTGCTTGTTCAGGTATTTAGTATACTGTCATGAATGAACTACTGCTGTGAGGCTTCTGCACTTTCTAAACATACAAAGCTTTCTTATGTGAAGAACAAAAGATTTTAGAAAATTCAATAATTAGGTTTTAATATATTTAATGTGGGTGTTCTGTTGGTGTGTATGTACCATCATTTTTTGATTGGACTTGCACACACAAGGAACCCAAATATCCAATTTAATTCAAAGAAAACAACTAATACAATTCAAAGAAATTTGTTGTCAGCAGTTGCAGTGAGCAGTTACACTGATTTCTCCAAACAGGAATATCTATTTTGTTTGAAGATAAACATAATTTCTATTAGAATCAGATTACCTTCTCTTGCTCTGCACCTTTTTACTGATTTTCTCAGCATCTTGTCTCAGTGTTTCCTCTGTTCTGTGAGGGATTCTTGCAGGCTTTAAATAGTTCAGTCCTTTCCTGCTTATCCTGGAACTATAAACGTTTCAGCACTTTGGCTTCATTCCTTGTTGAAAGGAAATAGTCCTTTTTATTTCCATGTACTGATGTACCCTCATGACCCCTACATTTAATTTATGAGAAAATGTGATCTGAGAAATCCCATAATCCCATTTTTAATAGTATCCCAAAGTGGTTTGGTCTTGGTATTCTAAAAAGAAAAAAATTACACATATGTATATCTATATATGTCTCGTTTCCTTTACAAGTAGCTGCCTAAATTCTCCTCAAGTCTGCATTAATGTGCAATGGCATATTGGACCTGGGGAAAACCTGGAACAAGAGCAGCCAAGCTCCAGAAAAAATGCATATCAGGTCCATGGTCTGGTTGGCCAGATACACAATCGGGACTGATTTCCTTCACATAGAATTACTTTGCTGAGCTGTGATGATGCTTCAGAGGCTGAGATAGGCAAGCAGTCATTTTTGTGCAGGGGAGAGGACTGTCAGTTATGCTCATAAAATTAGAAGACATTGAATTCCAGATGTTAAGGCAAAATGTCAGAATATTGAATCCGTGAAAACTTTTTTCAAAGACTGACAAAAAGAAATGGTTTAAAAGGAGATTAATTTCCCTTTGCAAGGGATTATTTTTATCAGTGAAAAAGCTTGAAAGCTTCATGAACCCACTCTTAAAGCTCACTAATGTCACCAGAAATACTATGTTTAATTCTTGTCATTTCCATATATTTTAAAAGAATATCCTGCATTCCTATAGGATCATATTTATGTTTTGTCTGCCAACTTCAGCAAATTTTGGTAATTTTGGTGTATTGCTTTCCTATACATTACTTACTTATACTTGTAAATGTAGGCTTATGACTTCCTATGCAAAGTGGGATTCAACAATTTTCCACAGGGCATTAAGGCATGAGGACAAAATCAAGTGGCTTGAGGGATCATCACAATACTCCCTTGTTTTGGGAGAAACATTGGAGATGATCACTGGAGATTTACAGAACCAAATTTAACAACTACAGAACTTGAAGTGCTATTTTTAGACCCATGGTCTCTAAAAATGTGGCATATGTGATCACTCTGTAAATCTGTCTCTGGTCAGATTGGATAGGTTTGCTCAAATTTGACATAGGATTTGCAATCCTAACCTAAAACAATTTTGAATGTTTTTATTGGCTGGCAGAGAGGGGCCTTCATTGATAAAAAACAGATAAATAAATACATGTGTAAATGGCTAATCCTTTGCCATAAAGAAAGCAGTAGAGATCCAGATGGGAGCTAGGGGTCTCCAAGCAAGAACAGCAGCCACAGCTGAGAAGATGGGGCACCGAAGAGCTGCACTACAACAGGCCACAGCATTAGAGGGACCCCACATAAAAGTATCTGGGGAAGAATTTTCATTAATTATTCTATTCAGGAAGTAAAGTTTAAAAACCATTTAACCATCAGTGATGAAAAGCTATGTCTGCCAACCGAGATGTCTCAGCATTGTACACAATGTTTGTCTTAGCACAGCATGCTGCTTGCAGAAGGACGTTTTGCTAATTAGTTGTAAGCTATAGCAAGTTTGTAATGCACTCTTTTTACAACTAAATTGAATGACTCAAGACAGTAGAGTATTGTATGAGTAAAAACCAGGAAGATGAGGCCTGTCACCAGATATCATGAGCTTTCTTCATTACAAAGCAGTTTTTCCGGAAGAAAACAAAGAAACAGAAAATTTTCGCAAACCATTTCTTCTCTCTGTTGAGTGTACTTGAGTAATTTCTAAGTAGAAAAGGCCCTGAAACCCAGAAGGACACAATAAAGAAATAAATTTACTGAAACCACAGCTTATGACAGAAGTGCTACTGCCCAGCTCTTCAAAGGGGCTAGTTACCAATGGGTAATTTGTTCCTCAATGCTTGGACTGTTTGTCAGCTTACATAAATAGGGAAAATGGGATAAAGACTGTTAATTAATCTACTAAGAAGAGATATAGTTAGAGACCAGAAGTTGCATTCAGTTGAGATTTAAGGGAAGCAATGACACAAAGTCTGAAGTTGACTGAATTGTAAGAATTGGCTGAGCTCCTCTGAACTCATGCTATACCACCAGAAAATCTGGCCTCTACAATTGCAGTGTGACTTTGACTTAGACTTTGTCTAAGTCTATCTCATAATTAAAAACCTCACATCCACACCAAAAGAAACACTGTCAGGTTCCCGTGTGTAACAGGTGTGACACAGGTGTCTAATTAAAACCTGCAGGCTCTGCAGGCTCAGCTTACAACAGCCAGAATTTCATGACTGGGGAGAGAGGCAGGAATTTTTTTCCTATGTCCATCACAATTTTCTCTAAAGTAATTTTTCTTTAACAGTTATAATAATGTTACGTGTTCTGAATGTATGAAAGGTGACAAAAGGCTGGTAGTCCTCTCTTGGTCCTACCAGGGCTTGAGAAAAGTTCTTTGGTGTTCCCACACTTTGAGTGGGAGAGGCAGAGGAGCTCAAGTCACCCCAGTTATCCTTTTCTCAGAGGAAATATTTACATTTTTATTGAACTGGAGGGTCAGGGTACTTCAGTTTTATAAACTCAGTCTTACAGTTAAGATCAGTGATTTTTCTAGCACTTGTCCTGGAGAAATAAAATAGTTCTTATTTCAAAAGTAGTAAAATGATTAAAATATTAACGAGTTTAAAAAGGAGACAGGTGTATAATATCAAAATATTTGAGCTCTGTCAGTACTGTGTTTTGTGCATTTTATACTGCACTAGCCACAGAATACAATGTGGTTCTGCAATTGTGTGTTACAGAAAGTATCTTAAGCATTTAATAAATTTGGCACGAGTTTCACATTCTTCAGTTAAAATGCTAACACATGCAGATTTAAGATTGAAAATTAAAGGCATTGGGATTTTAAAAATAATTCAGAGTCCATCTTCCTCAAATACTGACAAAAGGCTGAGACTGTGATTGAAAGACAAAAATTTCTTGTTTCTTCAGTTGGGTCCTCAGAGTCCTGCCTTGCTCAGATCTCTTACAGAGTTTTTGAGACCAATGTCAGTAGTGAACACCAGAGTCCAGGAGCTTTCCAAGCTTTGGTGCCAAGAAATGAGCACAAGTGATCAGCAACAGTGTCTTGAAAGCACAGCTTAGATGACTTTATATATATGTACATACATATATAGATCAAAGCACAGGAAAAATACATCAACTTGAGCAAAGCTCATCAGTATCTTATTTGTTATCTTGTATTTCTCCACCTCTATTCTCAGTAGTCCAGGGCACCATGACAGCTGTGGATGAGCAGGCACAGAGAACAATTATCTTATTTCTGGAGGTAACCGTGGGCTTCAATTAGGAAGCCAACTTACTGGGGTAAAGAAACTCATCACCGCTGATTCTTAGGTGAGGAACAAGATCTTTTTATGTGATCCAACATGATTTATTTATCTATCAATTTATTTATTTATTTGGTTCTTTATTTATTATAAAGCATTGATGTCAGTGTAATTCTCTGGTCTACCACACTGCAAAGGATACATAGAAGCCATACAGAGTGAGAAATAAAGCCAGTGGGATGCAGATGAACAAGCTTCTGTACAGTGACAGTCATAGGGTTGCATTTGTGAAATATGTACTCATATCTGCACCAGAACTGAATTCCTCTCTCTGCAAAAATCCACAATCCTGCTGGCGGGCACTCAGAGAATTTTCTAATGCAAAATAAATAAATAAATATTTAGGCAAAAATATCTTACATGAAAAAAAAAAAAATTAGCTGAGCTCCATTGTTTCAAAGGGCCTGCCTGCTCAAACCAGGAGGTAATATTCTTAACCTTTTAATATCTATCTATTTATGCATGTGTTTAGGAATACTAAGATTAATTGGAATCATATTTTTACATCTACTGACTATTGTATACTATATTGTAAATTCCAACATTTTGCAGTTCTGAAGCTGCCATGCAGAGAAAGTTAGTAATAAATCCTTCACTCTTACCTTTTCCATGTTTTCCAAGAGTTTTATTTCTTTGAAGTGTCTTCAATTTTTATATATATATAAAATTCAAAAATTAAAAAAATCCCAGTATAAATCCCCAAACAAACAAAATAAACCCCCCTGTGCCAATAAAAATGCACATTTAAGGGGATGGGGGAATCTATCTGGGCTACAGATATATATTTTTCAAGCTAGATCACCTTTATCTAGTTTAATGTTTGTTCTGTTACCATTTGAAATTCAATTTCAGGCAGTTCTTCAACATATCAGAATAGGATGCATCATTAACTCTAAGAGGATGTTTTCATTTGGCATCTGCTATTTTCACCAAATGTCAAGGCTTGACATTTGCTATCTTTATCTGGTTTTGGTATATCACTCATACTAAGATTTTGTTTCTTCT
The DNA here is from genome assembly GCA_013389925.1 of Aegithalos caudatus. Classification (NCBI taxonomy): domain Eukaryota; kingdom Metazoa; phylum Chordata; class Aves; order Passeriformes; family Aegithalidae; genus Aegithalos; species Aegithalos caudatus. Next base: position 198,684 of record WEIU01000042.1, on the reverse strand, counting down.
TATCTGATATTGATTTCAACTGTGACCAGCTGTGTTGCTAATAAAATCAACAGGCAAGTATCTGGCATTTAGTTCTTCACTGCTAGAGGAAAAGAAACAACTCAGTGACAAAAAAAAGTAAAGAGCGACTTTTCAATTAGGATGCTCGCCTGTATCCTCATATTATCCATCTCTTAGTACTTCTGTTGACGTTATATTTCTGATTGATTCCCTTGGGGAGGTCTCCATGGAAATCCTTGCCTCTCAGATGAAATATTCCTTTTTGCTCTCATCCACTGCTTCCTGGAGAGCAGGGTCATTTTTCAGAGCGGCGTCGGCGCTTTCGGCGAACTCGGTTCCTTTGGCCTCGTTGGTGTGGTAGGTGCCCTTGTGCCTGTACATGTACCTGACCATCACCACCAGCAGGCAGATGAGGACGAATACCACGGCAGCAATCACACCTAGAGGAAAGAGACCACTTAAATGTATCACCAGTGATAAATACCAGAAGTGTCTCGCAGGCGGACATCATGACTTGAGTTGCTTGGTAGGGAAAAGCCCATTTGTCATAAGGGGTTTGCATGTTGCACTTCCCAGAATCAGAATGTGCGGCAAAAAACAAGATGGGATATAGATACTGCAGGAATACAGGAAAAATTATCACTATATTTCTTTCAAATCAATGGCTTGATTTGGTTGAACGTATTGGAGCCAAAAGTTCATTACAGAATGTGGAGAAATAAAAGAACATAAAGAAAAACCAATAGGCTTCTTTTGTCCTTCTGGGGCAGGGAGTGTTGCAGACAAACCAATCCTGCCTTCTCAAGTGTTCTCAATTTCAGGAAATGTTCAAGGCACTGAGTATTTCATAGGAGAATTCAACAAATAACTGCGTGACTCTGGAACTGTTCTCTGTTTGCAAGCTGCCATTTCATTCTGTGCTCTAATTAAGAAAGTTTATTTTAATGAATATGGAAGTGACACCTGGCAGAAGGAAGGGTTTCTGGGTAGGCCTTTCTTGTCTCCTGGATTAAGGTTAATTTCCAGCTATGTGTTGACAAAAATTTCTACAGATGGCCCCAGTGTGCATAGGAGTAAATGGCGAATGGAAACCCTCATAGTGAAAGAATGTAAATTCAAGATCCTTTTCCATTGTGAAAGGTAAAAGTTCATAAAAGAGACAAGTCCTGACAAGTCCAAGGAATGACAAGTCTGTGACAAATCCATTCTTAAAAAAACGATAAACTCTATCCCTTTGCTCCCACATCAAATGATTCATTAACAAATATTGAAAAAAGCCTAAGTATTTTGAAGTTTATTCAGCTTGTGTGACTTTTATAATTTTTAATATGATTTTTTGCATGGATCCAGGATGCACTTATAAATATTTTTGCTGTGATTCTGTGAGTACATGATACTGAGCTGAATCTATATTCATATGAATCTGGGAATAAGCCAAACATTAAAGAAATACACAATGAAAAGAACCAGAACAGAACATTCCTAGGGGTTCCTCTGCAGTGAAGGGGGTGTTTCTGTGATCATTTTTCCTAGAATAGAGTTTTATGTCTTGTGAGAAGAATTGCTCCCTGAAAATGCCTACTACTCTGCAGAGACAATGAGGGGAAGGCAGAGAGTACCTATTTTCTGCATCTTATACTCAAGATAAGTGGCAAGACTGGGTATCTCCAAAGCTTTAGATTTATCAGCATCAGTAAACTGCATGGGGATACCCTACTGGCATAAAACCAGGAATAAACAGAAAATTAGCAGGGTAAATAAAGATTATAACTCTGTCTTTAAAGATACGCCTTTACATTATCGCCCAGATTTCATGGTACTCGGTTCTGGAATGTGAAATTACTGCTAGCAGAAATGAAATTGCTTACACAAAGAACTTCAAGTTTAAAATAATATCATGGTTGCAGTGTGGGCTTCATCAATTTTTAGGACCTCACTGGTATCCCTTGACACAAGAGGCTCTAATAGGCTTTAGATGTAGCACAGTATTAATAAGCCTAGGGGACTAAGTACAAATCAATTTACCTGCTACTTGTTCATAGAAAGCTGAAATTAAAGTTACAGGAGATGGGACCTGAGGGAAATATAGCAGAACCTCACCAATTTGCACTAATGATTGGTATAGCCCCTTGTGAATGACTGAAATTAGTGTGTTAGCATGGAAATGAACAAACACAATAAAAATAAAAAGACAGGTTCACTCCGTGAACATAGCTTTCCTCATTTATTCTGACAACTGTATTTAGTTTAAATGCATGAGAGAGTTTTAATGGAACACCAGGAAATAGAGTGTGGTGAATTCTGTAACAATAAAGGGTCAGCTGGTACAAGCTAACATGGCTCAAATCAAAGGTGCTACACCAGTTCTGTACTGAAGGACAAGCCTGACCCAGTGAATACTGAAGGAAATTAGAGATTGGCTTTTCTGCTGGACACTTTGGTATTTTATCTAGAATGGAATGGATGAGGGTGGTACTACTCAGTATATGGTTTATGCTCATTATCTCATCTTGTTATCTTGCCAATAGCCCCTCTGGGAGCAGATTTCCCACTGGCCTAATTAACTCTAATTGTGCCTGTTGTCTTGTCAGCAAAGTAGGGGTTTTGCAAAATGCAAGAAATCAACAAACCTGCTGTTTTAATTCTTATGGTGCTGCTTAGTATGGTCTGCTACTCACCTCCAATAACAGCCACGTCTGCTCCAGCTGTGGGGCTCTCCACTTCTCCATCTATAAATAGAATAGGACATAAAAAAGTTAATTATATGAAAGAAATTGGATCATATGGAGGAGCGGTGACTGCACTGGCGATGTTGAATTATTTTAACCTGTAAAACTCAGAACTTAATATCGCTTGTTATCAAAAGACATTTATGAAACTTCACATTAGAGTTAGCCTTACTGTAACAGTTTTCTACCATGATCACACTGGAAAAGAAATAGCTAACACATTATGCAAACCATCATGGCCCTCAGGGAAACACCTACTGTTTATTATGAGCACTTACCTCTAACACCCTCCAGTGAATGCTTAAATTAAGAGCATTTAGGTACTGTGATTACTCTCTGAAAGGTAGTTTTTGGAAAAAAAAAGGTTGATGTCTATTTATTTTCCCATTTATGGCCCTTCAGAGTACAGTTTAGATCTTGATTTGGTACAAATTATTCTGTGTGTGTTGATTTCAATTAATATTTATTTATCTGCAATGTCCTGTTTTTAATCTTTACATTTGTTTTCTTTTCAGCTTACATTTGAAATCACGGCAAACCTCTCATGTGTGTGATATAAAACATAGTCCCCACTTAGAGTAAGTCTGAATTCAGTGCTGATAAATTAAATAACATTAATTGCATTATAATTAATAAAATAAAACCAAACCAAAAAACCTTTATAATATAAATGTAAAAGAGAAGTACCTGCCCACATTTTTTGAGAAGTAAGAAACTGGTCTGAAATATAAGTTGCTGAAAGAGCAGTTATAGAATTTGAGTTACACTTTGATCTTACTTATAGCACTTAATAAGAATACGCAAAACAAAAAATGAATAACCAAAGTTTTTAAAAGGGAGATGAAAAATATCCCAAAAACCAGTGAGGATATTTCTCTCTTAATTGTTTGATTTGGACCTTAAGTAAAAGTAAAAACATACAGACAAGCATTTTTTCACCAACTTCCACTTAGTTGTTTAGGACAGAACTCTGAATTGTTTTCTGCTCCTTATTTCATGCCACTAATATCAGCCCAACAAGTTATGTGGACATCTGAGAGGGTGATAAACTCCGTGAGTTCTTCTGTTAGGTTAATGACAGGACACTCATTTCTTTGTTTAGATTTGTATGATTTACATAATTTTAAATTATACTGGCTTTGGAACAAGAAAAGAGGTTTTTTGTTTTTTTTGTTTTTTTTTTTTTTTTTCAATTTCCCTTTGGTAAATGCAGTACATAGGAAAGTTCTCTGGAAAAGTTGAAAATGTATCTCCAAATCCTCCTTTAAACTCAAGAGTGGCACTATAGCTGATACCTGGGATGCCTTCTGCTGTATCTGTATATATGATTCAAGGACAAAACACTATCAGCATTTTTGTCCTTTCTCATGTCCAATCTCTAGCATGTTTGCAACAAATCAAGGAGAGCTGGGATTTAAAGGATCCACCTCTTCTCAAACATGGGAGGTGCTTTTTCTAGAAAGTAAGAGCCCTTTTCTCTCCCCCAGAGATCCTTCCCATATTTTCTTCCATCTATATACTGATGGAAAGACTGAGAACATCTTCTTAAATTAAAAACTTATTATGTCTATGTCTATTCAAAACCCATGTGCTCAGAAGACATTACTTGCCTCAAGGTCAAATTGCTCTGTATTTCTTTACATACCAAATACATGCTGTGTGCCAAAAAAGCAGGCTCCTCTATAGCAATCAAATACTTGAAGGTGTGAATTCCAAAGTGCTTCCCAAGCCACACAGCTTGCTGCCAAACATTAATTCCAGATCAAATTATTATCCCCTTAATTTAAAAAAGGTTTATGAGTAACTCTCTGCTCATACCTGGCATTCTCAGGTGCCTCTCAGATTCAGATAACAAGCAGGTGCCTTACCTCTAGTACCTGCCATCACAGTACTTTTTGATAATGGATTACAGTATCATCACTTTGCAGAAGAGTTTTCATTTCCATCTTTCTAAGCTTGCAACAGAATGCAGGACTCATCTTGAACTATGGCATAGCTAGCACTGATCTGCTAAGCTGGCAGTGCTGTGCCCTTCAGCAGCCAGCTGACACCTTGATGTGGCTTCTCTTTTGCTAAAAGAACCAGGGCCTGACCACTGCTTTGTGTGTCTCCTTTGACCACAGAAGAGGCTTTCTGTCCTCCCAGAGAGCCTTTTGCTGCCTCAGTCAAAGTGCCAGAACATTGCAGCTACCACCAATGACCAGACAGTCAAGGTCTGCTTCCCAGGTCAGTTTTGGAGCAATGTTGGTGGAGGGCACAGAGGCATGCTTAATCCCTGTTTCAATCTCTCTTAAATTTCACTTTGTCTAAAAATAGCTATGTGGTTCATGACAATATTACAGCATTGCTAGGCAGGTATGAAAGTATTGGCACTGTTTGAGGTTCAAGCAGTGTGGTCCTTCCTGAAATAAGACTGAGGAACATGCAAGGTGTGTGTGATGGAATGCTTCCCTGAGCAGGAGTGCTGCCCAGAAGGGAATCCCTGCGTGGCCATGAACCTCAGCATGGCCTCTCTAAACTTAGTCTGTGTGAGAAATACAGTGGGACTGTATACAGAATTACTGTAGGACTGAATCTTCACATTCTGAGGCAAAAAAGACATCCAGCTTACTTAAGGAATTTTTAGCTCAGTAATAGCTTTGGCCTTCTTGTACCTTCTTTATTCTGCTCTTCCTCACACGCAGATTGCTCAGAGGTCTGTGTTTCAGTAGCTGTTGTTGCACCTGTTTTGATTGTTTCCCTTTGTTTCAAGGACAACTTTTGTGTTTTCTGTTGCTATATTGTCCTTGCAAAACTTCCTCTCCCTGTTATGCTGGCCTTGTCCAGCTACAATCTGGTTCTGAAAGTGTTTAAACACTGTTGTTATTTAGTGCCACTGGTTACCATGACAAACAGAAATCAAAGGATTGTGGGGAGACATGTTTTTCATAAAATTTCTGGCCATCAGAATGAGTTGACTAAATCAAGAATAGAACACACAAATCAAGTTGTCTGTTGTTGGAAAGTATGTTTCTAAAAGCCAGAATGATGGGAAAGAAATGCTTTAGTGTCATGACCAGAAATTCATCAAACTCCAGTTTTGCTCATAAACTTACAGATAAGGAATTTTTGCAATAGAATGACAATTGCTACCTGTCTCATTCTCATCAATCACATCCTGCTGAGAAAGCAGCAGCCTGTGAAAGTCCCAGAAATATTCCTGACTTAAATACTGCAAGCAGATCTCTGCCTTTGTGCTTCACAGTTGGCACACCAGTACAACTGACTTGTATGTTAACATAGTGGGTGGTGACTTAGTCCTGCTAAATTTGTTGGTAAATTTGTTAAACTACCTCATCTAGTTGCAATTTTCCAATAAAAAATGATTTTTATGAATTTCAGTAGTTTTTTCCCCATCTATCCTCTTCCATTTTGGCTGAGGAACACTTTTTTGAAGCAGGCAGGTCCAGCAATAAAAATCTTTGCTTGAGGTTCAGCACTCTCCTATTCTCACTATGCACTCTTCTGAGAGTTGTAATGATTTCTTTTGTTCTATAAATTGCAAATCTGAATCACTAAAAGCCATAAATCACTTCCTGCCCAAAAATTCTGACAGTGGCTTAATTTTTTTTTTTTTTTTTAATTTACACTTTCTTTTATATCTGAGTTTCATTCAAGTAGATCTTTCCAGTTCTTTACAATGCTGAGGACTAAATGTCCATTGTAAAATGAGGTTTTGACACAAATTTGTGACACCAGAAAACAGGTCTTTAAGGAAAACACACACTATTATGACAGTCCTGATAAAAGTGCAAGACTTATCAGTGATCTGCTTTAGAAGCCTAACCATGTTAAGACATTCAAACTGACAAGCTCTTCAACTTATATGGTGATGGGAAAGGGCACACTCATCCCCCAAATACTTTCTCCCATTCAGCACAGAAAGCTCAGAGTGTAGATCTTGCTCCTTGCAGGGAACAATACTTTTAAGTGATTCTGTGACTACTATTAGTGATACATGGAATAAAGTTGCAGAAAGTTTCAAGCTTTCTAATTTTCAGGCATCATTTTTGCCTGCTAAATTAGTTTCGAGAAAAAAAATCCAATATTTGCACTCTTAGTGGTTCTGCAGTCACAACTTTTGTTAACAACTTATGCACCTACATGGTTGATTACTATGGATTTACACACAGAAAAGCATGAAAGGAAATCCACACCTGCAAAGGGTTCCCCATTTGGCAGGAATGTGTGGGAATGACTCTACAGGATAAATCTAATATCTTTCACACACCATTGTGTGAACTGCCAAATCTCTACCATGCAATCCACAAGGGCAATTTGATGGTATAAACCTAGACCTTACCCCAAACCTCACAAGGTCTCTCTAATTTCCTAAAATAAAGTTCCAGAGTAAAGCAGATAGTGTTGAGTAGAGAATGAGAAGCCCGAGATTACACCTCACATTGTCATGATTCCCATGCAGCTGTGGGTGATCCTGCATTTTGGAGTTTGTCAGGCTAAGTGAATTTACAGATATCTATGTATGATAATCAGCTCTGACAACACAGGTTTCAAAGGACAGCAGTCAGGCAGCACTGCTCCTGCTCCTGTCTTTCGGGATTTTCCTACCCACAATCTTGTGCTTTTGATTCTTAGCAGCCCCAGCATCTCTTATCACGATGCTCCATTGCTGACTGATAGGTTACAATCTCAGACAAAGCCTTGGCTGCTAAATTACACTCAAGTAGGTCTTTAAGTGCTTTCTTGGGCAACCTATTCTCTCTCTTGATGGTTCATTGCATAAGAAGTGCTTGAAATTCATTCAATTCATGTGAATGATGGGTCGAACTCCTTAAGGCAGTCATTTCCTTCTCAGGGCTCTCCTAGGCATGCAGACTAGGAAACACACAGGAAGATTTCATCTTGAATCAGATCACCTGATCACCTTATGAAAAACTGCTGCTAATGGGACTTTCCAGGCGAGAAACAACCCAACCTTATCTCAGTGTATCCAGGGATCTGCTTTGCAGGACCACACCAAATACTGATGGAGTTGTTGTGGCAGCGGTGTGTAAGCAGTCTCTATCTGTAGGCTGAAATGTGTCTTGAGAATTCAGCCATTAAATGTTTAATGGTTTTGTCTTTGTACTATCTACCCGTTCCTGTCCAGTAAACAAGGGAGATGTGCAAACTGAATGATAGTTCATGAATCCAGTTCATGATTCAGACTAGATAGAGATGGAATTAGAGGAGGCTTTTACTTCAGTATTGATTATTCTTTCCCTCTTCCACACCTCTGAAAGAGAACTTTGGTTATAACAAGATTAATTAAATACAGTTTACTCAGTAACATAGTCTAGTAAATTTTTTCCTTTTTTTTTTTTTTTTTTTTTTGGCTTATATCAGTTGACCTAGCACAATGTCCCATACTAATAATCTTGCCTTATTTTTAAAAAAGTTGTAATTTAAAAGGAAGACTCCCTTTTTATGTAAAGAACTTAGGTGAGGTTCTAATTGCCTCCACTCTAAGGTATTTGATTTGGTTCAGTCAAACATTATAAACTTCTGAAAACACTGAGGAGTATATGAAGTCTACCAGGCAGCTTTTGCAGGTGTTAAAAACTCTTTCTATAACTACTGCCATTTAAATTTTAAAAAATATTTTTTTCTATTAAAATGTATTTATCCTAAGTGTACCTTTCCCAGGGGCTCTTTTTGTTCTTTGTATGCTCTTCTGCAGTCATTGTACCTGTTGACTGGAAAAGCAGGTCCTAATGTGTCCCTGTTTTCTCCACTGATGCAAGACTTTTCTTATCATACACAGTATAGAAAAACTAATGAAGTCTTAACACCTCCATTGTTTATGCAACTGTGGTATGTCCTCCTTGCCCTTTGGTTTATATTTGTGCCTTGCCAACACACTGCATTCATGAGAAAATCATTAATCTATTAACCTTAGCACACTGATTTAATTTACAAGCTATAGTTAGAACTGGTTCACTGCAGCTGCATCTGTAAAAATGAGTTGAACCAACTTCTGAAAACTTCATGTTAGAAATATGTTAATTGCTCAAGCTGCTCTCTGGCCTGTTACGATATCAGATGCATCACACTGAGGCCATTCTGAATGAAAAAAAAGTCATTACCTATTTTAATATTTGCCAGTGAGTGTGCAGTGCCCTGCCAGAGCTGGCATCTCTTTTCCCGAAGGGTCATCAGCCTGAACCCATCAATTTGACATATTCGGCTGAAAAAAGTCATCACCATCTCCCATTAGACTATGAAACACATTAAGGCTGTTCTTTCAAAATTAAGGAACAGTTTCTCATCTGTCAATCTGGAAAAGAGACAGAATAATTTGGCTGCCATTTGTATACTAAATTATTATAAGGAAAATAATGGTGTCATATAACAACAACAACAACAATCACATGATCTTTTGGGCAAGTAAATGGAATGTGTTGAAAATGTAACTTACATCATGCAGACTAAAAATACCTACAAAATCAAAATGGTCTGGGTCCAGTTTTCTTGTTGTCCCAGCTAAAAAGTACTTTGTTATTAATTCTAAACAGACAAAGTAGAGTTTCCTTCAAATAAAGGTCTATTCAAGATTTTTGACACTTTGTAATATAGAAAGGATAAAAAGCAATTATAAAATTAGTTTAATTAAGTTATATTGTCACATAATTATAATCATATTTGATTCTAGTATTCAGTGTTAGCAAAATAGTTTTTCACCATTCTAGAATGTTATGAAGTAAATAAGAGAAAATATGTTTTACAATGTTTGTGGAAGTAATGGCTTCACTCACAGTTTCTCCTTTTGTGAAGCTGAATTGCCTTTGGGTCTTGGGGAAAATCAGGGATAGATGCACTAAAAGTCATCTTGTCAGAAAGTAATCACATGATATCTCTTAATGATAAAAGGGAAAATGAGAAAATATTAATGAAATTTGAGAAACTATTTTAGGTTAAAAAGAATAAGGATATTTTAAAAGGGAACAGATATTCTATATTTTGAAATTAAAAACTCATATCAAATTTAAAAAGAGAAACAAAATTTGTTTAAAAGGATTACATAAACTAAAAAGCACCAATATTTTCTTTAAACTAACTTTTCCATTTATCCCCCAAAAGAACTGAAAAATAATTGACAGTGCCCTCCAATTCCCCTTACAGTTTGAACCGTTTGAACCATACACTGTATTTTTTTTTTTGTTTTAGTTTGAAGTTACTGGAGATTTTAACTACATTGCTCAGGGTTGCTGAATACCTACCACCAATTCTGATGGCAATTAAGTCCATCTGGTAAGAGCATTAAAATGGCAATTCCCCCTTAGAAGTACCATAAATGTTGCAGTGACCAGTTTTTGCCATGCCCCTATGAGAAAGCTGCTCAATGTCTGAAGACCAAAAGTTGCCTTCTTATCATACAAAGGTGCATGAAGTGTGAGAACTCAAAACAAGGTTGAGTCTACTAAAAAAAATGCTGCATGTGGCAATTTGGAAGTTGTGTCCTGTTTTGTCTGCATGTGTATAGTTATATCACTACAAAATTTCCTTACTTTTCCATGGAAATAGGTTAATGTAACCAGGCCATCATTTACATTTTTCCTCTATAGCCATCAAAGCCAGGTCATATACAACATCTTCCTCGGGAAGATAAATTGTCCTGGAATTGTTTCACTGAGGAAGGAGTGAAAAATGGAGTATGAATCAATCTGTCATGTACAATCCATGATCAGGACATTTTCCTACTTTTCCCCTCCTCCTCCCACCTCTTCCCTCTTTATCAGAGCAGAGTACTCCTTTTGAAGGCTTTATAATTTGGGAGGTTTTGAAAGAAACACTAAAATGTCCAGTGAATCTGATTATTCTTGCTAATTTCTGACTGACTTTCCTCCAAAATCAACAATTTTAAGTTCATATAATTTTTTGTTGAATCAAAATGGGAACAAACCAGCCATTTGCTCCTTTACTGAGGTAAAAGCTGAATAGACAGGAATTGCTGGCTTAACTGATTAATCATTGCAAATGTTGCAGATGCCCATAGGTAACCAAAGCAGCTGACCATGGACATAGTGAAAGCCCACCTCACAACCTGTAACTGATATTTATCTTATAATTCTTAAGAAACTGTTCATGAAAACAGCATACCCCACTGATCAAAACTTTTCATGTTAAAAACATAAGCATAAAAATTTGAGTCAGAATTTTTTTCACTTTTTAGTGAAAAGCTAGAGGCCAAGAGATCTTGGAGTAGGTGTTTATTCCTTCCCAATCCCTGGTGTAAGTGGTTTCATGAAGCAGGAAGACAACTTAACTGCTAAACTGCTTGTAATTATTTACCAAGACAAGCTTTTAATTTGTATCTAACAGATCTACCACCCTCAGACCTGACACTCAAGACTTTTGATCATGTCATAAGAGTGATGATCTCTGTTTCTTAACCATGTCATAAGGTGATCTCTGTTTCTTAATGTGTTGTGCTTGATTTTATGACTGAAATAACTTCTAAAGATCAGGTTTTGGTTTACATTTGAAACATACCCTCTTTTATGGACATGGCACTAAGCATTTATGGATTTAGCACTAAGACAAACATTAGTTAAAATCAGCCTGCTTAACTAAGACAGTCGGAAGTACTCCTTAGAATTAGAAACATTTTCATCAAATATGCTTAACAGCATTGTTGCACTGATTCTCTGTTCCTGCTATCCTGACTGTCCTTTTATCCTTCACAAATTTTGACTCCATTATTCAACTCCAACTGTTTTTAAAGGAAAAGCAGGCAAAGATAAGGACTGCTTCAATTTTCATGAAAACCACAGACTGGAGAGGAAAGGGAGACCAGAGTAGCCCAGCACTGAAGGAAAGGCAGCAAAGACTCAGCACTTTTTATCTCTGTTTATCAGCAGTCAGGTGTGCAGTAACCATGAGATTTCCAGCCTTCAGGAACATAGATCCAGAGGCCCTGGAGCTCCCCCTCCCCATGGGGACCTGCTGAGGCAGTGAGCTTCTGTGTACTGGGGGTGAGATTTAGGGGGCAGAGACATAGATTCAAAAGCAAGAGTGTTGCACTCTGTTGCTGGCAAAAAACTTGTTTTAATGAACATGGACATGCTGAGATAGAAACGCGGCTATAATTCTATTGAGGCTGATAAATGTCTACTTCTCATTGAGATGAAAAAGCTTGACCTTGTGCTTAAACTAGAGATGATATGATCAAACTGCATATAATGTCACCTGGAAAACACCTGGAAACTGGTGAAACCCTGATAATGTAAAATTTCAAAGAATGTAGCACTATGATCCTACCCTTAGAAAACTATAATAATTTTCCCAACATGGGCAGATTTCTTCATTTATGCTCATTCCCACTGTCAACATTTTGTAGCAAAGCAGTCCAACAGGTGATAATTCTTGGAAATGGGAGTTCTCTGTGCTCTGTCCCCTGGCTTATTTGATATGAATTGTATTCAGCTCCATCCAGCTCATACACCAGTGCTTGCCTAAGGCGCTGTCTACTTTGCGTTGCAAGTGGAAATGTCAGGATGTTTAGCATATGCACTTCAGGGACACAGAGATCTTTCCTGCAGCACAGACGAGATTAATATTATTAATGGAGATATTGGTAGTGGAAACAATCTTCCAAATGCTTTGAATATTGAGCATATTAAACAAACAAAATAAAACATATTGAAACACCTTAGAAACTTGCAAGGCAAATAGTAGCTCAGGGCAACAACTTATTTCCCAAGGTTTCTTCAATGAATATTCAGGTTTCTTTTGCATATTTACTTTAAAGACAAAGGCCACATTATTATCTGAAAAGCATTTACGTATCAGTTCAAGCTGTCTGAACAGAGTTGAGGAATTTTAGCAAAACTTCTTTACCATCTATCTGAGCAATTCTAGACAGATTGTGCAATAATTGTTGGGAAAAAAAGGAAAAAGGATCATTTGTGTATTATTTTTGGACAACTCTCTGGCATTATTTGAAAAATAGCATATTGAACACATTAACAGAGCTAAGCATGAAAAGACCTGTACTGAAGCCATATACTGAATGTTTTTCAGCACAGACTTACATTGTTGTGAAATTCATTAACAGTTTATTGCTAATGTTCCTTTCTCCTAATGCAACACAAATGTCAAGGACCATGTAGGTGGGAGGCTAATAACCAGCCTGAGGAGATGTTTGACTGCTGGAAAGGAGCCTGTGTGATCTCAGCTGTCTCCACTGGGCTGCAGGAGGATACTAATAGGCAGTGGTCTGAGATGATAGCTGTGTGTCTCTTCCAACTGGAGCTATTTTGTTCTGTTCTGTCCTGTTCTGTTCTGACACACCTTCTTGCAAGATCTATTCTGCCTCCACACAGTGCAGAGAATCCTGGAGTAGGGTGTGGGAATTTCCTTCCCATCAACCAATAAGCAAACTTAAAATAGCTTAAATAAGCCTAGCTCTCTAGAGTCTATAATTAAGGAAAATAAATCCCAAACATTATTCTTAGTACTGCTTAACTATCCCTTTCCAAAGCTTGTGCTGAGGGCTTAACCTCTCTATGAGGTAGTGAGACCCATTTTTTTTGCAGAGCTTTCAACATGCCCTGGTCATAAGGGTTTGATATCTCCCATAGGTGCTTAAATGGGGTCTTACCCTCTGTGTTTTGCCTGTTAAGTTGGAGTCATCTTTACGGAAGGAAACTAATCATGCTGAAACTTGATGCTGCTACATGCTTAAGTAGAAAAGGTCTTAATTTAGTTTAATCTCCTAATAAGGAGTACTTTTTATGTTACAATTCACATGAATTGCTCTCTGTAGACAGTGTTGACTTTCATGCAACCTGGAAAATTATAATAATTTCTGAGGCTCTTGTTTCTCTTTCAAATCTGGTTGAGACTGGTCAGTGGACCCAAAAGTTCTTGATGAGAACAGGCAGATGGATGAGCAGATGATTAGGCAGACAGACAGCAGGACCACATAAGACTCATTTCATTAGGAAACAGGACTGAAAACAGAAGTAGCAGTGGGTACTTGGATAATATTCATATTCTGGCCACCAATTAAAAAAATGCCATGTTTTTGAAACCATTTCAAAGCTTGTAGATGATATCCTTAGTGGTTTAAACAGCAAAGGAAAAAAACAAAGAAACATTGCTGGGAGTTTTTCCAGCTCCTTTTTTTTTTGGTCAGAATGTTACATTTTTATAGTTTGGACTGTATTTTAAACCTTTAAAGCCAGATTCAGTTTGGATAGTCCTGGAAATTTCAATGGAGGATTAATGTGTGTCATTAAGCAAAGAAATATGGTCTAGTAGTTTTCAATAGCAACAAATGCTTGCTATGATACTTCTCTGATCAACATATTTTTCACTCTCTGTAAAGCCTTTGGGCTGCTCCTAAGTGTATGAAATATCCATGCAGGAAAGCTGACAGTGAATTGTTGTGATTTGAGCTGGCTGCTACATTCCTGCAGCAAAGGGCATTCTTGTTCCTAAACACTTCCAAGCAGAAAACCAGCTTTCCAAAAGGAAAGCCCCTTCCCCCATTTAATATTTATTTATTTACTCATATTCACTGTTTACTTAGAGGGCTATTTACTTATTGGCAAATTGATCCAAGTCAATCTGTAGTCTGACTCAGTTGATCCATTAACAGGGAGAGGTTTGCTAGGTGCAGACAGAGAGGGTAAATAGGGTAAACCAGAGAGGGTAAATTAGGTAAACCCTAATGCTCTTTTGAGTGGTTGAAATACATCATAAATCTACATGCAGGAGAAAAATGTTCCCCAGAAGAGAAGCATGAAGAGAAAAGCAACTGTTTAAATCTGGAGACTTCTTTTCTAGAGAGCTCTGAGCGGAGCAGAGACCTCCAGACATTCAGAGTCCAGTGACTCCTTTGAAATACAGTAGCTCTAGAAGGCCACGGAAAAAGTTTGGCTTGGTATTTCCTGTGTAAGATTATATTGGAATGCAATAAGAAGTTGGGCCCCTCTCAGCTGTCAAACGGGGACCCTAGGGCAGAGCTGTTACCCTGTGCCCTCCTCCCCTCAGGGCTGCTGCTCCTCCACAGGCAGTGATGGGGCTCTGTGGCCAAGCAGCAGCAGCAGCACCAGCCTCTGCTGGCCCTGCTGGCTCAGGGCAGAGCACTTTCCCAACACACAAAGTGAAACTCCAAGTGGTTCACATACAAGGTGGGATCTGCAAGAACTCTCACTGCTAAACTGCTTCTGCTTCCTTTGGAATCAGTTCTCTCACACACTCCACCTGCTCAGTTGGGCTGATGGTGAAAGTTTGGAAAACTACATTTTATGAGAAACATGATAGAATCAAGTCAGAAACATAATGTATAGCCTCTCTCCACCTCCTCTGCTTTCCAAATTCCCAGTTTAATTCACCAGTTGATGCTGCCTAACAGGTTGCAAAAGTCTGCCTTCTCAAGCAGTCATGAGACAGCCTGCAAATTTCTCAAAGCACTTTCATAATATATCAAAACTATTTACCACTGCCTCCAGAGAAGTATGCCTTGGAACAGTCTCATAAGGTCAAGTTATCCCACTGAAACACCTATTAGTATAAAGAGAATGAAAAAAAAAAAAAAAAAAAAAAAAAAAAAAAAAAAAAAAAAAAAAAAAAGAGAAAGAAAGAAAAATGAACAAGCCAACAGCAGTAGTACAGCCCTGGAAAATATGAAGTCATAAGTAGAGTTCAGCCAGAGCAGACTCCCATTAAATTTTGTTTAAGAGCCAAGTTCCACCCTGAGATATGTGTGAGCTGCGGTTTATTTCACGGGGTGCTGTGCTGTACTTCATGCCATGGCAAGGCTTGGACACAAGTATATATCTGTTACAAGAGAGGAGTAAAGCCCACTTCCTTTTTGCATTTTTTTTTGTTCTGTCTGTAGATGAAATAGAAAATTTAAAGAAGCAGATAAAACACGCCACAGGCCCCAGCTTTACAAGGCCTCTCTGCCAAGTTTAATTCCTTCTTCCACAAGACCTGAATATGTGTCTTTCTCAATCTACTAGGCTCCTTTCAAGAGACATGATAGTCTTTCCCTGTTCCCCTGCTACACCCACGAGTGTCAAACACACAGGCAGGAGCCCTAAGGATTGTTTTTCTAGCTTTTTAGCTCTTGAGAGCCCCTTTAGGAGACAGTCAGCAGGAAGTCCTCGCTAGGAGATGCATATGCTTTTTAAAGAAGGGACATACACAGTAATCTAAGACCTTGCACTGGATATTTTTGCCTGAGAAGAAGAGGTCCACTTGATGAGGAGGGAAGAAGGGGTGGCCGAGATGCTCCCTACCCTGGCTGCTTTCCAAGACAGGGGCTAGGTTTACCAGCACCTTTGTGCTGTGCTGGGTTGCAGAGCTGGCTTCAGACAAAAGCCTTTATTATTGCTGGGGTGGGCAGCTGCTGCACAGATGGAGGGGACAAAATGATAAAGTCATGGTCACACACTCCTGGAGGCACTGGAGTTACCTGGGAGAACTGGACAGAGGAGTTCCCTGCTCCCTGCCACTAGCTGTGCATTCAGTAATGCTGAGATTCAAAGGTTGAATTCTTTCAAGTACAGGTTAAAAGATCTCATTCAAGAAGAGCAGCAGACAAGGCTCAGTCCCGCCAAGCGCCGAGTCTGGATGTGAGCAGGAGGTTAAAGTATTTCATATGAGAAACCCTGGTAAATGCAAGAGCTTTTATACCCCAAGGCAACCATTTAAACACTGAATTACTAATTCTGGCTCAAAACTTTCCCATTCCTCAGATCCCTTGATGGTTGGCCTGTGCTTTAACTCTCCATTAAGCATCTGCTACTGGCTCTAGTGGGTAAAACAGCCCATCAGCTCCATGCTCAGTGCAGCACTTCCACGGGCAGAGATGAAAAAGCTTTTAAGTCCTGGTTAGTCAAGAAAACCCAGCACCATCAGGACCAAACCCATATTGGCCATCACTTGTCATGGATTCTGTAGCACATGGGAAGAGTTGGCATTGTCCCTGGGAAAGGAAGTCTTTTTTCCTTAAAGCTGGCGTAACCTAACAGCTGGTGAGGGCTAAGGGAGACACACAGGCAGCTCTGGTCATGCTACAACACCACTTCATCGTGCAGTGGCAGCGAAACCAAGGACAGGGAAAATTGGTACCAAATCCCATTAACTAGAAGATGGATTGGAGATATCCCAGCAAGGCTGGGGAATGGAAAGGACGGATGTGTGTGACCCTGGGAGTCTGACGTGCCATGGCTTTATGTCTGTTAAGGGATGGCATTTGCATTTCTTGCTACATCTCTTCTCACCAAGGATATTTTCAGTGGAGGGGGGAGTGGGAAGAAATTATTCTCTAAGGGATACGGATGCTCATGTCCGCAGACAGCAAGCTGGTGCCATAAAGTTCCAAGTAGTGGAAGACAAAATCAATTGCAAAGCTGAACACCCACATTTATGCATATTTCCCTGGTGAACTTCCCTCAGCCACAAGTCCTGGGCCTTGCTCTGTGCTGCAGGGAGCAGGGCATGACTGGGGAGGGTTCATCCCCAGCTCCTTCTCAGGTGGGAAATGTAAAGGAAATCTTTTGGGTGGAAAATGGCATGTGCTGCCTGTTATGGTTTCCAAGTCTCTTTTCCTCATTCCATGAGGAAAATATACTTTTCTCTCCTGGAATAAACCACAGACACAATCTTCAATTACAGAACATGTAATTTTTCCCCCTTCCCACATCTTTTCCCCCTCCCACATCTCCCCCCAATGACTACTGCAGTTTCATATCTGACAAAAATAGCCATCCAGACCACCAATGAGAGGAGCTTGTATTTCTCCCTCTGGCCATCTTCAGCAGCTGCCAGCTCTGCAAGGCCCTGGGGGGAAGATTCACCCAGAGTATGGTACTCGGGTCCATTAAAAACAGCACAGTGGGAGCAGCAGTGTGGAAGTTACACTCCTGTCTGCTCTGCTACTGGACTCTGGAGAAAACAGGACACAGGATATGCTTCCTGCCTGGGGAAGGCTTGTAGTAGCCTGGGAAAGAAGGCATGACCTTTTTCATAAAGGAAATGCAATTTGTGGAGAGGAATAGGGAGGAAAAGTTCAGGCTGCATTTTTTTTTCTTAAAAAGCATGTCATGCAGCTGTACCTTATCTTGCTTTCTCCCCTGTTTAAAGCTGATCTTTATTTATTTAGCTATGCCACCTTTTAAAGAGTTTCATGCCTCTCTGTCAACCCATTATTGCTCCAGTCAGTCATGAACCTTCTGAAACAAGTCAGAGCCTGTTGAAATGAAAGGTTTCATTCATTGCAAGCAAAAGGAAGCCAGAGGAGGTACCTGGAGAGCAGAAGGGCTCAGCTCATGCTCTGTTTCCAGCTCACAAATGGTTATGTCCCCAGGATGCAGAGATTAAGCATCTCACACAGAATGTGGGAGGAGGAAGAAGAGTCTTTGTCTGAGATTCACAGATTTTAATGGATTCCAGAAGGGGAAATCTTTTACCCAGGAGCAACAGCAAAGTTCAGAGAAATGTAAAAGCATTAATCTCTCCAGTTATATTCCTGCCTGCCAAAAGCAGGAGGGGTGATTTACTCCTCCTTGGTACAAAGAGTCCCTCATGGATCATTAATCCACAGGGGGAATGAGCTCAGGAGCCACAGACATCTTTTCTTAATGTGTAAGGACCTTGAATCAGCGGGAAGTTGTATTTGGGAGCATACTGGATCAGTTTATCTTTATTTGCTGCCCACTACCCTCAGTCTTCAATAGTGTTTCCTACAAGAGTTCTAGTTACCATTGATAAATCACTTTGCCTTTATTAAAATCTGTGGTGATAGTAGACAAGGTTGCTGTGAGCTAAACCAAGGCATTTGAAGCAGAGTAGTATTAAAGACTTAAGACCTGAAACCAGCAAATTCTGATACAAAGTCCAATAAAATCAATATGAGCAATCTCAAATTCCAGGGTACAAGTGTCTCAACAATACTGGTTTCAGCACTGCAGTGGCAGCTTGCAATAAGTAAGGCATTTCTTGAGAATCTGCAGAAATGGGAAGGACACAGAAATAGTGTTTGTTTACAGGCCATGATCTCAGGTGATCTCATGTGATGAAGTTTTCTACTTAGAGCTAGAGCTGTGCAGAAAACATGCACCAAAACTTATGGTAGGAGAGGGGTTAGATCTGGTGGACACTACTGTTAATATTTTCTCATTTCTTTAGGAGTAACAAAAAGAAAAGTAGTCTCATTTTGTCTCATTTTGACTCTGTGAAAGCACCTGAAAATATTTCTATAATGTCTCAGTTGCTAAATGAGGAACATTATACACTGTGTTTCTCCACACATATTCACAATATGCAGACATTTACAATATGCCAGTGTTTTATGGTGGATGGTATTTTATATTCTTTACCTCAGCAAAAAAGAAGTGCAGCAGGGAATTACATTTCTGTATTCAAATCTCCCAAGAAGCACTCCATGCTTAGATTTACCAGGTTCCACACAAGTCTGGTAAATACACATCCTTGTTACTGTAAATGACTTACAAGATCAGAATGTAGCTGAAAGGGAAAACCCAAAGCTGGCTGGTGTCCTTGGGTTTTATGCTCTAGTGTGTGTCTGCATGTGCACACAGCATCCTTTATTTTGGCTCTTTGTCACACAGTTAGGCTTTGACAAATTGAAAAGTATTAAGATTAGAACAATCATGTTTACATGTTTTACCACCTGCTACTTCATTTCTTCCATGGTGCTTAAATGTTCAGGCATGTGGCTTTGAAACACAGTACCTTTAATGCACTTAAAAACCCTGCTGGATTTCCAGCTCTCTTTGATCCCCACAGTCTAGAGACTATCTCAGAGAATACAAATAAATGTGTTTAGGGGAAAAATATTTTCAAGGACAAACCCCTAAAGTCTTTCCAGCTTGATATGCATTACAAGTTGATGTCATACCTAAGGTTGTTTTTTGCATTTTATCTTCATGCTTCAGGAGGCTGAAATCTCTATCCTGAATCAGCAAATTGATGAGGTAACTTGGGAAGACAGATGTGGTCAGCACCACATGAGCACCAAAGTGTCAAATAATTATTTGGTGATTCTTGTTTAGAAAGGAGATGGAATGAGAGGTGATTCTGTCCCAAGAAATTTACAGGCTAAACAAAGTAAAAGGATACACTTTTGCAATGAAGAAGACTGTATTTCATCAAGAGGAAATGGGAAGGATGTGAGTGGAAAGCTTGCTATTAATCATAAGTAGGAAGGAGAAATTAATTGGAGAGCTGGAAACAGAGGAAAGACTCAGATAACCAAGGGTATGAAAAAAAAAGCTTCTTTGGGGGGCTGTAGAATACCATCTTTTCCATCTCTCACCATGCCAAGTCACCATGTGTCACTACCCTTGTGGTAATGGTTTGGATTTGTAGTAATTTCAAATTATTCCCTGTACAGCAAGTACAAATCAGATCTGGGTTCTTGGGTCAGAGTGTAGGATGGTTAACATGGAAAGAGGTGTTTTGAGGAGCCAGATCCATTCAGTTAGAGAAAAGGTAGGATAGAAGGGTATTTCTCAATTTTAAAGGATGTTCATGGGTCCAGTCACCACCTATAGCTTGAGCTGTAGGTATGACAGGTAGACAGCTCTTAGTGGGAGATGGCAAAATGCCAAAGGCAGCCAGCAAGCTTCCAAAATAATTCACTTCTCCACATTAGGTGGGCACGGCCTTCACAAGAAGGACCTACCAAGCACCCTTTGAATCACATAATCATGGAATGGTTGTGTTGGAAGGGGCCTTAAAGAGCATCTGTTTCCAACCACATCCCCACAGTCAGGGACATCTTCCATTAGAGCATGTTGCTCAAAGTCCCAGCCAGCCTGGCCTTATTCTCCCTGACCTGGTGGTGTTCTTCTTGGCTTTGGTGATGTTAGCAGAAGTTGATCACTCCACTCTTCATGACCAGAGCAGGGATAGGTTGAATAACAGGAAAAGTGACAGAGTGTTCAGAGCACACTGAGTGGTTTTGCAACAGAGTGAAAAAAACCTTTTTTTTCCCAAAGCAAAGGGAAAGCTGGAACTTGGTTGCCAACTGCAGATTTGTTTCCTGGTATACTCAACACTTTATGTAGGGTTTTCTGAAGAGAGAGATACAGCCTAATTCTGTGTATAGCCCCTCTCTCCACCAAGGGCTTAATTGCCATTAGCAACTGGTAGCATAGCTTCTTTAAACTAAAAGAGTCCCTATGGGTTCAATGTGGGGAAAACTGGATTTTTATGCAATTGATGTAATTATGGAAATTCAAGAGAGACAGACAATAATCATCTCTCCCAATCGTGCGATTCAGAATGTAAAAAGCATGTCCCAGTTGTAAATAAAAACTGCTATGTGATGACAGGAAAGATCTGGAGAGGGGAGGTGTTGTTTCATAGCAAGCTGTGAAGATGAGAGAGCAAAGAGAAATCAACAGAGAAGAGGGAGAGTGGAAGAGAGGGCAACTCTCAAAGGAAACAAAGCCTCAGCCCAGATGGTGACCGGGAAAGATCTATGTCTTCCTGTCCTCTTCTTCTCTTCCTTCCCACTGGCAGCACTGTGGAAGGTCCTTGAGAGAAGGGGGAAATGGCATTTAACAGCTGGGACCTGTGTGTCTCATATGTTCAGATATGACCATTTACTTGTGTGCTAAGAAAGGGACAGACAGGTAGGACTAGGAGGTACAGAGGATATCTGAACTAGACAATGTGAGAGGGCAGGTGTGAGAGAGGCCCCAGATGTGTCAAGGATTTAATTTCCTGCTTGCTTTGTAGGATGGGATTGGGACTGTGCTTGTTACACTTGCATGAACCATGAACAGAGGAGCAACCTCAGCTAGCTCATGTGTGCTGGTTATAAAGGTTCAGGAATAAAAGACAAGACTGTCTCATAATAAATTGGTAAACTTCTAGCCCTAATACATGCTAAAATTTTGAAAGCAGAATTCAAAAATATATTCTAGAAGATAGAAATAAAATATAAAAATCCAGCATGTCATTTTAAACATCAGAATTTCTGAAAATGTGCACAGGTTTCCTGAGCTCTTGGATGACCACATTTTTATGGTAATTCTTCACAATCCACAGAAATATTTTTTCCCTTTATTCATTCATACATGTAACTTGGGAATCACTTGTGTTTAAGTGATTTGTGGTCTATTTGTCTCACCCCAGGATTATTTGGTTTATCTAAAGTCAGCCATGAAGACCTGCTTTTTCATCCCTTCTTAAGAGACTGAAATTTTTGAAACACCCGATTAGCAGACAAGAAGCATCTTGTTTTTGTCTTAGTAAGAACACTTTTCAAACAAAATGAGATGAACAACTGAGAAATTTTCCTATTAAAAAAAAAAAAGTTAAACTGGAAAAACAGTTCTGTAAGATCTCTTCCAGTACAAATTAATCTTCTCAACTGTTTGATAGGAATACATTATTATGTAATATGATTGAACTGATAAATATTTTATTTCCAAAGGGGGTTAGTTTTTTTAAAGAATAACTTTAATTTTGGTATGAATATACTAATATGGTCAGTGTTTCTAGAAAACTGCCCTAAAGATGCAACTACCATATTCTCCCAGAAGAGATGAGATAGAAGAAGAATATAAACCTGAAAAAATAAAGCCATATGGGTAGTGGAGAGAGTGGTGGGTAAAAATACAAATGTCTTTGTATACATACGTCTACAGATATAGGGTATATTGTATATACATACACTCTGGGTGTGTATATAAGTGTGTATAGACAGAATTCAAACCTGTTTTCTAGGTTTGGTGTTAATAAAAGAGTCTCTGCTCGCAACTAAACACCTACACATATGTAAGGGTTTGATGTTTGATTCTGCATGGCTGTGACCTTGTCACACATGTTTTTTATGGTGTGGACTGCCTCATAAAACTAGATAGTTTAAACATGTATTCCCCAGTAAAATAGGCATTTATCACTCACAATAACAAAGAACTGTCTCAGGGTGTGTTCAAAAGCCCCCTGCAACTTACTGATAAAAAGCTTAACTCTGTTTCAGGGCTTATCTAGAGGAAAAAAAGAGGTAGAGACCCTCATGAAATAACTGAATTTTTTTTTCCCTCTTAAGATGAAAAAGAGAGGCAGAGGAAAGGAAAGAAAAATCTCTTTAAAACTCCAATGCAGCAGAACAAGTTTAACCCATTGAGATTTTAAGTGAAGTTTTCTGCTTCATCAGGAAGAACCCTGTGGTGAAACATATGTCAGAAGAGAAGAAGATATGAGAAACTGGCCTCCTTTGCATATGAGATAATTAATTAAGAGGAAAATCACTTAGCCAGCTGTCTCATTGGTGAAACTACACGTGCAAGGTACATCTGCAATAGGGGAGCAGCATGGCACAGGCACTGCATTTGATTTCCATGCCAACATAGCAGAGATAGGAATCTGGTGTGAATTAGGTTGTGCTGACTTTTCGAGAAACAGAGGAGTCCAGACCTTATTTCAGCCTCAAATTATGAACTGCATGTCTGTTATAGCATTGCAGTGTTGGTACTTGATGCAGTTGAGTTATCAGTTACAAATAAATTATCCAGGGAAGAGAGGCCCTTCCTCCATTCATGCTCATAAATTGCTGGCAAACAAAGCCTGATTTCTCTAAGTGACACTTTTCTCCGTTCTCCAAGTAGTTTTTCAGAATGCTTAGCAGCTGGTGAATGTTTCATCTACTCATTTGTGGAGTAATGCTGTCAGATTCATCTGACTTAGAAAATTAAGTAAGTAAAATACAATTGTCTGCTGCCTGAATATTTGCTCTCCTAAGGTGTTCCTGTATTCTTGTCACTGTGGCATCTGGGCTTTTCATGCATTTTCTATCACAACTTGTATGTGAAGCAAAAAATTGTAAACAAAGTTCCTACTTATGCCAAATGCTGTTTTCAAAAGTTTTCTGGTCTTTCTGTGGGAAGCAAGCAGGCCAGTTGCTAAATAACTTCTGAGCTGTGTTTTTTTCCCGAGCATGCATTACAAAATTAGGGAGTGGGAAGCAAAAGCTGTTGCCCCAATGAATCTACTGGAATCAAACCAACTCCTACCTCCCCAGCCTTTCCCAGCTAAAAGCTGCCTCACCAGCAGTGTCTATGGAGAGCAGTCACTTCTCTCCCACCTGCAATCTCTCTTTACCAGCCTTTTGAAGAAGAGGGGACTGTACAGCACCTAGCACAATCAGATCCCTCTGTTGGCTTGAATTTCTCTGTGCTATAGGAATACTAATCCCTCCCCAACAATAGAGACAGGCACTGCACAGAGCACACACACAAACAGACTTTCATTCCAGAATGCAGTCCTGAAAGCATGTTTTACAAAAGACTTTGCTGATTGGACTCAGTCATTTGAACAGTGATGGATGCAAGGTATATTACACAAGAGCCCAGAAAGAAAGGTGCAGCAGTATCAGCAATGAGATGCAGTCACTGCATAGTTCTGCAATATTAACAGGCTTAAGCACACAAGCAGCCATAACCTGAATCTCTAACATCTACCGTGTATTTTTTAAAAAATTATGCCCAACAATGCTGAAAATCGTGTATTTTAAAAGAGCAGACTCCTATTTGGGTCAACATCCTCCCTATTCTCTCCAGCTCAGTGGTTTGCCAACATTTCTGGTGTTAATTACTGAAATTTCAGGTGCATTCTGAGCCTTTCAATTCCCATACTTTCACATAAATATGTCAGACAATGAGGGTGTCAGGAGAGCCCTGGGGTATAAAGCCAAATTTTCCAATTCATATTCACAGTGGTGGGAAACAAACATACAAGCAGAGACATTCAATTTACATAAATGCTTGTAGGATATATTTTGAGCTTTCTGTGCTAAAAAAATGAGAGGTTATTATAATCTGTAGGTTTCCTTGTGTATAAATGCTCACAGTGAAGACCAGATTTTCATAATCAATAGGCTCTGTTTTTGTTTATCACTTACTGTCACAGGCAAACACTTCTGTTGATTAAGGGCAGTGAAATCACATACATTGCCAAGGTGTGAATAACACAATTAAAAACCTAAAGGTTTTTTTATTCAAGGCTTTTCACAGGCCCTGTGGGAAAGGCAAGTGGTATTGCTCTGGGAACACATAAAAGAACCAGTTTGCAGCCCCAAAATATATCTCATTATGAGTTAAAGATGTGGCAAGGTTGTTCTGAGAACCACACTCCCCTTTCACAGCCAGAAGTCACTGTGCCATTATCTGAGGCCACCTTTGCAAGGTCTCAGCCTCTGTGAGGGGACAGCCCACACACGAGTGACTCATTTTGCAGGAAGCTCTAACTGTCACTGATTGGGGCAGATGGAGAAGCTTGGGTTGATGGAACCAAGAGCTCCTGTTTGTAAAACAGAGGCAGCACCAGACTCTGCTCCTCTAGTGCTGGCAGTGCCTGGGTTACTTCTGGAGGACAGTAACAATGCAGACAATGCAGAGAGAGTGCATACAGCTCAAGAAACTGGCTTTGTTTCACCCTCTTCCTCATCCTCTTCCTCCCTCTGCAGCTGGGACATGGCCTGAGGACCAGCCTTGCATCTTGGTTTCCTTTTGGGCCAGTTTTGCTGCGTTGACCAAATCACAGTGCTTCCCTATCCCCAGGAGGAGGACCTTTTCTGTCTGTGGATGATGAGGAAGAGAAGCCTCCACAAACTGCTCTCCTTAACTACTTACTCCTTTGACAGCTGGCATTTGGAGTATAAAAGACCCCAGATAAACATTCCCAGCCTGTACCGATGAAATCCTGTAAATTACAGAGCACCTTCTCCAAAGAGGCGAACACCTCTGACCCATAAAATGGCTTTACACAGATCACTGCCTCCCCAGGTTGAATCTTTGACTTGGTGACGTTTACTGTCCTAATCCTTCACCTCATTTGAGCTGTCCCACTGCCTCAAAATAGGGTCACTGCAGTCTAAAAGGAAGAGGGGCAAAAGCTGCCAGCTGAATTGAGATTGCCAAACCTGTGGTGTTCCTCAGGTTTCAGAGTTAAGTCAGGCAGCTACTGCTTGTTCATCTGAGCAGGAAGCAAATGCATCACAGAGTTACTGTCTCCCTCATCTCTGTACAGAGAACCCACTCACATATCTGGTGAATATCTGAGCTGGGCATGGGAAGTGTCCAAGGTGAGATGGTGGGGCATCCCCATATAGGGGCAGAATAGATTTACAGCATTCACAGAGTTGAATATTTAAAATCTGAAACAGTGCATGCTCCCCCCTGGATTGACAGGATCATGCTGCATTTATAGAATGAATAAAAAATTACTTATCAGCCGTGGGAGAAGACAAGGAGTTAAGCAAAGTACATGAGCAATTAGGTAACTTAACATTGTTCAGTTTACATCAGCTGGCAGCTGCTCTGTGGTCTCACCTGCAGGTATTCAGCAAAGAATTAATATGTTCAGTATAGTCAAAAGTTTTTGATGATTTTTAATGCATTTTCACACCCATCTCAAAGATTTTCACTGTGGCTATGAAGCAAATTTGTTTTCCCAATTATTCTGCCTCTCTGGCAAACATCTGCTGTCCATGCTGCTCAGTGCCTGTCAATACACTGAACTTTCAATTGTTTCTTGTCTTGTTTCTTGCAAAAAATAGCAGGAATTTTACTAGGAAATAAGACCCTTTTCCCAAAGACCTTCCCTCAAAACCTCAACCATTATCTATATACCAAACTTGCATAATACAGAAATGTGGTATTAATAGACTTCCCTCTAACTTTTATTCTTAGTCTATAAATTTGATCCATCTAATTAAACCAAACCAAACGAAACCAACAAAAAATATATTGTGACTATTTTTTCAGCCAGAATACTTCTAGCTGGATTGCAAGCAATTTACTTTCTTGGAGAGTACCATATGATCTCAAAATAGTTCAAGTTGAAAATTCCTGTCCACATTTTGAAAAAAAACCAAGAGAACCTGATGCATCTTCTTTTTTATGAGCAGACAAAAGGCCCCATGGGGCACTAACTCCTCATCCAGTTTCCCCCTAGGGCCTTCTGTGGGGTCTGACAACCTGGGTCTGCCAGAGAAGTTGTTTGTAATGTACTCAGCATTGTAGAGCTGGTCCTGCATGTGTCACTTGGCCAAATGTGTCACTAAATATACAAGACTGGGTCTGGACTCTTGTTGATATTTCACAATACACAAGAAGACCCTCAGTGAGTCATGGCCACCCTCCTGGACATGATTGGAGAGCACCAATAGCAGTAATTTACACAAGCATTGCCAAACCCAAGCTCTCAGAATGCTGATTTAGCCTGCCTGTATCTTTCCTGGCTATAACAGAAAACAAGCAATGGAAAACAAGCTATAATATTCTAAACTGCAGAACGAAGTAGGATAAAATACAAAGGTAACATCTAATCTTTCTTGTTGGTTAGAATCTGCAAAAAGGACTAAAGGGTAACTAGAAATTGCTGGTTGGGATTTCAGAGATTCTGCTTGCTGTGTCTTTTCTGCTGGATCAGCCTGTCTCATTCAAAGCTCACTGTCTACAGCCATAGAGAACAAAAATCCTTACAGCAGTATCTGGATCAAACCCCGAATTGGAGGCTGCTCCCAGCAGTGCTGTCTGTACTTTCTGCTTTCATTACTGATACCATGGTGTGATAAACAATTCTGCTATTGGCAGTTTATTTATTAAAAATGAAAGTACTTTCTTGAATTAAAAGAAGGATCACACTAAGGTCATAAGAAAAAAAAAAAAAAAAAAAAAAAAAAAAAAGATATATTGCAGTTCCAAAAACTCAAGAGTTCTTCACAGCTTATCAAATCAGAATCACCCCCTTTACTTCACCTTTATTTTTAATACTGTCCCAAAATGAATACTAACATACTGCAGCTGAGCCTCTGTGCTCACTTGAGTGTTCAGGCCAAATTCTCTCTTTTAAAATTTACTGAAATATGCATAGTTATGCAAACAGAGGACCTGCCCTCCTGTACCCTCGCTTGCTGAAAAAAAACCAATTTGCTTGCCCTTAATCCCATGTTTCTAAATTTCTGGGAGCAGAAACACATTGTGGCTTTAAATATAGACTGTCAGTTTGTGGCTGGAGTCTCACGTTACACACAGACAGCTTGAGACTCTAAACGCAAGTTGGGCAGAACCATTACTATCTTAGAAAAGCGTCAGTACGCTTTCAAAATGCTCTGTAACTTCATTCCTGAAGGCAGGGGGAGGGAAAAACACTCAAATGAAACTTTTCTAAGCTGGGGTTTAGGCGGAAACGTTACTAACTTTGCTTGGTCTTATTCGGGAGCCAGAGTTTGCAGAGTCTGTTTCAGTTCTTCCCTCACACATGCACACACATAAACACAAAGAATTAAGAAAGAAAACAGCTTCTTCACAACTTTTTTACTTCAGGATTAGTCTCAGGCATTCCTTTTTTCCTCCCCCCCCATACGAAATGCATTAGACAATCTTTTCCTCAAGCGACGGACTGATAAATCCACTCTTATTGTAGGGGGGAGGGGGGTAAGGGTACTCACGTGGTTGAGATGTAGCATTGTTTTGGGAACTCATAATTTACGCCTTTGAAAAATGCCTTATTTGTGTTGACAGTCTCTCTTCCCTGCTCAGAACTGACGGCGGGATTGAACAGAACAGCTGGAAGAACCCAGGAAAATGCTCCTCTTGTTCGGGCTCTCCTTGCCTGGCTCCTGACCCTTTACAACTGGAAAAGGAAACAGCACATGTGTCATTCTCTTTTGCCTGTGTAGCTCACATGAGCGGGGAGGGGCACCCATTTGCAGATAGCAGTAACTGTATTCAAGTTTTGCAAGTTGGATGTATTCCACCCCTTTGCTTTTATTAGCCAGCAACCAGTGGAAAGAAAATGCTCTTTTCATTCTTAGCCAAATCCAGGCGCACCTTTTAAATCCACTTCCCAAACCCCTTTCCACTTCTGCTGATGTTATTTCTTTTAAGTGCAAAACTTGCTGCTGACTCCCTTTCCTAAAATGTCTACCATTAGTGGGTAGAATTGAAATTAGGACTTTCAATTTTCTTTGCTCATCATCCCCCTCAACACAGTCTGACTGATTCTGTCCTTTCAAAAGGTGAAAATTGAGGATGGCATTTACTGGGTCAAGGTAGTTACGTCTGTGTATACCGCTAATCTACCCTGTGCTCAAAACAAGGAGGAACCTGTGGCTACAGCACAGGCTGGGGCACAAGTAACTCCAGTCATGGCTCTGACACAGGCTTCCCATGGCACCTAAGGCAAAACTTTTAATCTCTGCCCCAGTTTGCCATTGGTAGAATAAAGATGAGACACCTGGTTTCTCCCTAGTGTTGGTATTTTTATTTTTAATGTACAGGCAGGTGTTATTTATAAGTAAGATGTATTTATTGGACTGCAGAGGTTAATTTGCATACTCCACTGGAAATTTTTCAGCTTGGACTAGGGTGCCAGCTGCCTTGTTTATATAGCTGCCATCTAAAGCTATCTGTTTGGCTGTCTGCATGCTGTGCTGCAGTCAGTGGCATGTAGTGGCTGTAAGTGTGCATAAACAGCCTGTATGTAGCTGACATGGACTAGCACTTTTAGGTTATATCAGAATATAAGTAATTTTTAATGCATATGCCTTAAACACTAAGAAGTGTGGACAAAATTTCATTTTTTTGGTGTCTGTTATGGAGTCAGGATGAATTAACAGCCTGTCTGTGGCAGCAGAAACACAGTAACCATCAGTTGGAAGTGGAAAAAAACAGAGTAATGAAATTCAGGCTGGGACCATCCTGTTTTGCAAAATTGTCACAGGATATTTCTGTGAAATCATCTCAGTGACCTCCTACAAGAAATCAGCGTCGTGAACTTGGCTCACAATATTTATTTAAGAGCTATAAGATGGAAAGAACAGTGACTTATTTGCATGCCAATGGCAACTAACATCTTGTTTCTGAACACGGATGCAGTAAACCACTTCGGTCAGCATTTCCACACTCTGGGCTCATGGTAGAGAGCTCTGGAACACTGAGTGATAGAGCAAAGCAAGGCACAAAACAAAGACAGGGAAATAATAGGAAAAACTGCTGATGTTGCTCTGCTGGCTTCAGCTCTATAACGTGACATTCATTTATACCTGATAGCTTCTCTATGAAAATACTCATGGGCACGTTTTTGATTACTGATTCTGTGTATGAAACACAACATGCACAGATAAAAATGTGGCTTTCTGTTCTGAGGCATGAGAATTGTTGTCATGCAAAATTTTTACATTTAAATCTTTCATGACCATGATTAAGGACAAGTTGGGTAGCCTTTAAGCAACCTGGTCTAGTGTAAGATCTCAGGAGGATTGTAGCTACTTGATCTAACCCAAACCATTGTATGATACTATGATTCTGTGATCCCTAAGAAAATTCAGAATTTCTATTGAGAAAAGATTCCCTAGCTGCTGCAGGTGATGTGAAGGATGGTGGTAGAGATAGCTTTATCATCTTAGAGCCAGTGGTCTGGACCATCTCAGCAATTTTGTGGCAAACTACTCAAAATGGCATGCATGATTAGGTCCGGTGCTTAACCCCCCTGCATCGGTGCAACACTTCCTGCATCTGTCTGTGTTCTCATTAAAACTACCCTGCCCACTACCAAAATGATCTGGAAGAGTTATACCCAAGTATATGTAGGAGGATTCTGGCAGATCCAAACTCACATGGGAAAGTTCCCTTTAATGTGTTAGCTTCACTTTTCTTGGGACTTATTTGCTTATTGGGTAGACTGGGGTTCCCAGAAATCAGAGAGCCGTTTCCCAAGGCTGTTTGCTCTCAAACAGCCTGTTAAAGGGACCTGCCTGACCTTTTCCTCTCATCATTAATGGAAAATATGCAATGTTGACAAGGGAAGCACCATGTAGACCAGCATGCTTCTGGGAGAGCCTGAGACTGGGCACTGAACAAAAAGCATCTCAATGCTCTCAGCCAACTGATCATGAGGGACAGGAGGCACCAAAGGAACCCAGAACAAAAGATGAGAGTGGAATGCTGGTGGGGAAAATGTGTGATTAATCATTAATTTCAATTTGACTGAACTCTATCCTAATCTTTAAATAGCGGTTGCTTTTGGCAAAAAACAAAAGCTCCCCGAAAGGAAGAAGATAACAGAAGGATATTTAAAAGTAATTTTTATCTAAGGATTGTGGCATTCATACAGGATTCACCAGGTCTGTTGGATAACACAGGTATGCTAGGAAATGTGTGTGTCAGTTCTGTGGTTTTCATTGGCCAATTACTTGATTTTGAGGCCGGGGTCTTCCCATTAAACTACAGAAGTTATATCACTTTCCTGCCCTGATAAATACTTTTGCATCTCCAGCCTTTGAAAGAGTCTTTTTCTGAGTAAGGAAATGAAAATTCCCCTTTTTTTTCTCAGTAGTGTTTTCAGATGTGACAGTGCTTTCAGGTCCAAGAGTGTTAGCTCAGAAGTGGGACCTCTTTTGCCTCTGATAGTGCAATTTATCCTTCTGCTCCTAAGCACAGCTATGTAATGAATGCATGGTCAGGCCCACATAGTTGTTCTCTTTGATGCTATCTTGCTCCAAGATAAATGATATTTCACAGTCATTCAGGCTTGGCAAGCTGATGTTGCATGCTGCAGCTGCTGTTCCCAACAGGAAGGGAGGGTTTAGGCTGTGCTCGGAGGAAAATAAATAAATAAAACAAAGGAAAGAGGATCTCCTCAGGAAGTTATGCTTTACAACAACAGGACATCACATTAGAAATCCCTCTCTCTGATGGAATTTCACAGCAAAACATAATGCAAAATCTGTAATCTCATCCTATAAAGGCAATGGCAAGATTGAAAGAGGCTGAGTGGAAAGCTATCAATGATGTCCTTCACTGCCCACCCTGCACAGCTTGCAAGCTTCAGAGAAGGTGTTTGGATCCATCACCCAGACATTTGAGCAGCAGCTGTGCCTGGCTGTGAGTTCAAGATGGGCCTTGTGACAGCACTGGTGGGCACATTCAGATGAACCAGTGGCTGAGTGTCCCACTGGGCTGCGTGCCATAATCACCTGGCCAGCTGGCGGGAGAGGTGCTGTTGGCTTCCTCCTTTCCTTTCCTGGCTACACACTTCAGGCTCTCTTAAACATGCCAGGCTGCTGAGCTGTGGGAGGTTGGGTGGAATCCCAAAGTTTGAAGACTTTTTGCAGGTCATGCACAAGCAGATATTTAACTGCTAGGCTGAAGCCTGAAGGAGGGATTCTTCACAGGAAAGGATTTGGCTCTGGACATCCCATTAAATAATATTTTCTACTGATTATCTTCCTGTCCATCTCTGTAAGGAGTACCTTGTGTGGTGGGTTCTCCCCCCTGACCTGTTTGATGTTTCCCATTTATTTTTGTGCTGAAAGGGCAAGGAATATTTGCCATAGACTGTGTGGCCCATCTCAGGTCTGGTGTAAAGTCATGGAGAATGAAACCTTTGTGACGCAAAAGAGATCATTATGGACTTATTACCCAGGATGGACTGTGATGCTGGTATAACTCATATTTTATGTGGTGCCTATGCAGCCTGTGACTTTAAGTGCAACAAGATTGTGAAATCCTTGGAACACAGAGAGGGAATTTTTTGTCTGCATTCATAACACTCAACAAGTTCTTGACCCTCATACAAGGCCAAAAGAGAAGAGTTTACCCTGGAGACAAGAGATCAACTCTCCTTCCTACTTTGCATCCCAGGCATTTGTCTTTATTTTTACCACTCCTCTGACTTCTGATTGAACTTTTGGAATATATTCTTATCCCTGGAACATGTATATCCCCTTCTTTGCCTTATTGAACAATTATTTGCAGTTAAAGGATGTAGTGTGCCTGTTTGTGTTTAAGGTCCCCACTTAATCAGTTTATTTGGGCCAAACTCTTTTGCATTTGTGTCTGGACCCTGGAGCCTCCAGTGTCACTACAATGCAAATACTTCTCAAAACGTGCTATCTCTCTGTGAAGTGGAAGTATAAAGAGGCTCTACATCTGCCCTGTAGCCTGGTGCTTGGCTTTCCATGAACTGTGGTTCATTTAATGACACCATGGAGGGAAGGTATGTAAGGTCAAGACTTCAGTGGACAGTGGTGGAGTCTCTGTAGCTCTACAGTGTCATTATGTCCAAAGATCAGACAGAATGTCTTAGAGCCACTGCTTCCTCTCTAGTCTAATTTCCAACACCACTGGAAAGCACATCTGCTCACACTCCAGACCAGTCAACAGGATGTTGACATGCAGTTTGATAGTGCATATTTGGAACAGTGGTAATGGCATCTGGATAGATGTGGAGAGGGTGAATCATACTGTAGCTCTTGCTGAGTTCAAGAAAGAGCAGGATTTGGCACACAGATTTCTCATAACAAAAGAACAGAATGATAAATAAAGTGAATAATTTTGTAACTTAAAACAAAAGGGAAGACTTGCTCACACAAAGCAGAGTTGAACATTGGAAGTCATAATTCCTGGAAGATCTGGTGTAGTTGGACCTTCAGTTTGACTGAAAACCTTTACTCTTCCTTACACAGATGGGACTGTGTTACTGTAGCATAAATTCAATAAGTTGGGTTTTTTAGTTGCTGCATGTTAGAGAGTGTCCAAAGGAAAGAGCAAAGATGGTGAAGGGCCTTGAGGGGAAGCTGTGTGAGGAGTGGCTGAGGACTCTTGGTCTGTTTAGCCTGGAGAGGAGGAGACTGAGGGGAGACCTCACTGCAGTCATGACTTCCTCGTGAGGGGAGGAGGAGGGGAAGGCACTGCTCACTCTGTAGTGACCTGTGACAGAACCCAAGGGAATGGCCTGAAGTTGTGTCAGGAGAGGTTTAAGTTGGATATTAGAGAAAAGTTCTTCATCCAGAGGGTGATTGAGCACTGGAACAGGCTCCCCATGGAAGCAGTCACAGCACCAAGCCTGACTGAGTTCAAGAAGCATTTAGACAATGCTTTTTGGGCACATGGTGTGACTCTTGGGGATGGTGCTGTGCAAGGTCAGGAGTTGGTCTTGTTGATCCTCCCAACTCAGCATACTCTGTGATTCTGTGGTAACTCCTAAGTGTCCAGAAAATTGAAAGTGAGGAGTTCTGAGGATTGTGGAGCCTGCTGTATTTTGTTACCCAAGTGTTAAATTTTGCTTTAGTGGCTATTTAAGTGCAGGTGAAAATCCTCTCAAAGGTTTTTACAGCATCTGGCCTGTCCTTGTGTAGCATAATGATGGGCTTGTCTCATCCTGAGCTTTCTTGGAGACTGGATCTCCCACACTTTAGCAAAGGCTTCAGCCTCTTTTCTACTCTTTTCTGGGCACAAAGGTCATACATCCAAAGCAGAGTTCTTTCTAAGCACAGTGTGAATGTTTTGGCCAAAGCAATAACTGGATTGCATCCAACTAAGGTGTTGGATAAATGTATGTGCTTAAAAGCCATTCCTGAGTTTGCTTCCCACCTTGTAGCCACACTTAATCAGACTCAGTCAGATTAGTTGATGATATTACCTAAAATATAACACTGAGGCATTTGCTCTTTTAGATTTCACATACTATATTCTCCAGAGAAAAAGGCATCATTTTAAGATTACTTTCTTCTATAAGTGCAAGAGCAAATATCTTGTGTTTCCCTTCTCTTCAGAGATACTTCAGTGAAGTTTAGTGTTTCAACCCACTATCTGAGCACAAAGCTGGCATGTGGTAAAGTCACAGTAGCACTGAATGAAACTGGGGCTGCATAAGGATGTGTGTGATGACCTGAAGACTTTGTTGCTTAGCACTGCTCCTATCACTGTTTTAAAAATAAGTCCTCAAAATTTTTAGCCCAAAGGAGGCTTGAACTTAATTTTTCTCATAAGTAATGTGACTTGAGTTGGTTTTATTTTAAAAGAACCTTAAATTTCAGTAATTTTTTTCTTTCATTCTGCAACTTTGAACTATCGTGAGGATGTTTGTGTTTACTGACTTGGGTTGCTTCTTTTAAGTTAAGTGATTAGTTAAATACTAGAAGATGCAGTCAGAAATCCTAATGGAGTTTATTAGAATCCCACAAATAACATGGCACTGTGGGGGGAAGAAAGGGCTTACAAGAAATCAGAACAGACCTTAGTCCTCTGAAGAGACTGTTCTCAGAGTGTGTTCTCCTCTGATTCCTAACTGTAACACTTGCTCTTGGAGATAATTCCCAAAGTGACAAGTGTTAACCATATCCTGCATGCAGACATCAGTTCTTTTGTCTTGGTAGTGTTGGTTTGGCTTTTTATTATTATTATTTTTTGTGGTGGCTGTTTTTTATTTGCTTTGTTTCCTTTTAAACTTTATTTTAAACAACTCATAAAATGCCATTGGTATTGGATCCAGGGAGCCCTGGGGTAAACTTACAGCTACAGTAGAAATAATTTTTTGTTTTCTGTTTACCCCTGCTAAATGGATGGTTGTAGTTCTCTCAAATAATAAAATATTAATCTCACTGAAGTGAGTTCCTAAGCCTCAGAAGTTTGTTTTATTGGTTTTATACAGGGTGTGGAAGAGAAAGAGTTCCCAAAGTGCAACTAAATGCCCTGGACATGGCTATTCTTGAGGTCCATTCTCCAGTCAGTCCAGCTGAAAGTAGGGTATGGTTTTAAAGCCAGCTAATCAGCTGTTCCTTTTATTTGTGCTGAGTGAGTTTTTTATACAAAAATGGATATAGCTGTCTGCTGTGATAGAAGTAAAAATTTAGAACAGTCTATTCTAATAATAAATTGCATGCTGATAATTTTTCTTACCGCAGTAAAAGCAATTCAGCTGTATCTGATTGGCACTAGTTCAAGATTTTTGATGTTCAGCAGGAGAATGTACAGCTGCAAGAAACAAAACAACGCTAAAAAATCTCAAACTGCCCATGCTGGGATGGAAAAAGCTCATGCTCACAGTGACTCGGGCACTGGGACACACAATGAATGCTTTCGCTGGCAAAATTGCACAAGGAGTTTTGTTTTTGTTTAATGCAGAGTCCAAATGTTTCCCTCTGGGTACAATGTCATGGACTTCCTCGAACTTTATTTAAATGGCATGTATGAATGTGATTGAAGATTTCAGCTGTCAGTTCAGCAACACTCATGCAGATATACTTTTTTTGTTGTCCTTGTGTTCCTGTTAGACATGGTAGACATTAAACTGCAAGGGAAAGGTTAGATGCTGAAAAGGAGTCTATAGAGACTATTCCTTTCTTGAAGTGAGCTACAAGCAAACTCAACTGAACACTATGAAATATGCAATGCTTTATTTGGAAATAGTTTTCTTCCTTATTAAATCAAAGAGCTGCTCAGGAAGTTATAATTCAGAACAATAAACATAACTACAGGGAAAATATCTGAATAATCTAAACATATCTTTTCTCTATGAGGTAGATAAATATGAATTCTCTCTTGTGAAGTCAGGCTGAAAAAATGTTACAGGGAGAGTTCAGAAATGGAGTTGGTTTATATCAGGAAGTTTTGAGAAAAAACTTAGTTCAGAAATCTTTAGGATCCCTGATCTTGTCAGTTTTCTTCAAACATTGAAATAAGAGCTGGAGTAATGCTGTGTAGCACAGTGCTACACTGCTGATTGATCTCTGGGACTCAAGCTTTTATTGGGGAAGCACTGAAGAATGCTCTTATGGCTACCAAGATTTAAGAAAACAGAAAGATTCCTCTTAATTTTAAGCATATGATTAGGTCTTGTTACAAGTTGAAAGCATGCTGAAAGATTTTTCTGATTACCGAAGGCTTCCTATAAATATTCATATATGGACTCTTCCTCTACAACATCACCCAAATTAAATTTCCTAATTAGACTCTACGATGAAGCAGTCTATTGAAGAAACTTTCTAAAGATAAGGGATTTGAGTAATTTTATGTAAATTTTGTGTTTGAAATATTAGTCACATAATCTACCCTAGTCTTCTGCATTCCCTCTGGAGTCAAAGGAGGAGATAGAGGTTTCCAGAAAATGTTTCATTCTGTGGCTAAAATTACATGCAATGGACTACATCACATTCAAAAATTTTCTCTCCCCCCAAAGAAAAAACCAACACTCTTCTTTCCTGATATCCAGACATAAAGGATGTTGTAACATTTCTACGAATATATAAATTTGCTGTTTCTATTCTGGTACTGTTTTGTGCTCTTCCCAAGGGCCATTCTGCTTGTACTTAGCAAATACAAATGGACAGAGTCCCTGTTTTTATGATGTGAAAGTGCCGGTATGTTTTGGAACAGTGGGCAATCAAATCCTCATTTAGTAAGTGTAAGTAATTACATGCACTATGTAGCACGAATAAACACTCTGTGTTAATTAACACTCTCTATCAATATTCCACCATTTGAATTTTCACCTGCCACAATCTTCTGCTTTTCTTTTTGAGTTCAAAAACTATTTCTCAGATGTCCTCTGAAATGTCCTGTTGTGGTGGGTTTGCCCTGGATGGACTCCAAGTGCCCAGCAAACCTGACCCAGCCCTCCCCTCCACAGCTGGGCAGGGGAGAGAAAATATAATGGAAGGTTTGTGCATCAAGATAAGGGAAGGGAGGGATCACTCATCAGTTACTGCCATGGGTAAAACAGACCTCACTTAGAAAAAAATATTTTCTTGCCAATCAAATCAGAGTAGGATAATAAGAAAGAAACCTTAAACCACCTACCCACACCACCCTTCTTCCCAGTGCACAACTTCACTTCTGATTTTCCTCTCTCTTCCCCACCAGTGGCACAAGTGGACAGGGAGTGATGTCAGCCCATCACATGCTATCAGTGCTGCTGTTCCTCCTCAGGGGGAGGGCTCCTCACACCCTTCCCCTGCTCCAATGTGGGGGCAGAGGAGAGGCTGCAGGAGCTGGATCTGTTTAGTCTGGAGAAGAGGAGAGAGGATCTCATCAAAGCATATAAATATCTCAGAATTGGGTGTCAAGAGGATGGTGCCAGATTCTTTTCAGTGGTACACAGTGACAGGATGAGGAGTAATGACCATGAACTAAAACAGAAGTAAACAAGTTCCACCTCAACATGAGGGAGACCTTCCTTACATTGAAGGTGGAAAGGCACTGGAACAGGCTGCCCAGGGAGGTTGTGAAGCCTCCCTCTCTGGAGACATTCAAAACCCACCTGGATGAGGTCCTGTGTAATCTGCTTTAGGTGACCCTGCCTTGGCAGGGAGCTTGGACTGGATGATCTCCAGAGGTCCCTTCCAAACCCAACTATTCTGTGATTCTGTGATCATGTGTTTCTAACAATTCTCTGTACTCTGCCAGTGAGCTGATATTGCAAAATTGCCATTTTCTGGCAGAGACCTATTATTTGGATTCCTTAGAGGAACAGAACATCATCTAAAACATACTGCCAGAAAAGGTTGGAAATGCTGAGTTTTTTGATCACTGGGGAAAAAAGAATTTAAAACATCTTGCACTGCAAATATTATCTATAAAGAGAAATACACCTAGCAATATTGATCTATAAAAGGCTTTTCTCCATTTAGAAGTCACATTAGTTTGACATAAATTAAGTTAAAAAAATTATGTCAGAATAAAAATTATATCAACATGGTCTGTCTCCTTGTAAATATACATAAGTACAATGAGAGTTAAGCTCATGTCCACTTTACTCTTAACTGATGTCTTAGCCACAGATACATATTGATAACTCTCCACTGAGAAGTTAACCTTCCACTGGGGTCATGACACAGTGCTGTGGTTAGAGCTCATTCTTTGTTGATTTTTCCACTATTAAGCATCAGTTTTGAATAGTGCATTAATCATTGTGAAGGCAGAATGTTTGCTATACAGGATTTCCTTGGACTCATGTTTGGAGTTTTCCTGAACCCCACAGTTTTCAGGTTGGGAGGTCCATGTGGGAAACCACTTAGTGTGAGAGGGTCTGATCACCCTGTGGAGAAACAGAGGTTACCTCTTGAAAGACAGCACAGGAATATGTCTCTTAGGCTTACTAACTTGCCTTTTGGTGTCATTTAATTTTCCTCTGTTGATTGGACAGGGACTTTAGCTCCCTTTCATATACTGGCTGAAATTCCTGGGTAGGCCATTTGACTCCTTGAAACTGAATGTGTCTTTACACTTCCACAAAAATGTCTCATCAGCTGTAGTTCTTTGTAAAAAGTCTGTGATGAATAACCCATAGCTGACCTCATCTATTCTGGAAATTGGTGGCCTGAGATAACTTCTGTGATCTTGTCTACATTTGAAGAACAAGAAGCAACAACATGGAAGATGCCTCTTTTTTCCATCTTTAAAACATGGCAGATAAATACCTTAAAGTATATTGGGCTCATGAGTCATACAAGCCCAAGGCCTTGCTACAGAAATGCCTCTGTTTAGCTTAGCAGAAAGAAATTTATTGCTCACAAGGACCTCAATGAGAAGCAAAAATCAGGTACTAAAAGAGGTTTGGGATCTAGTGGAGTAAATTTTAACGAGTGTTTACAATTGTGCAATTGCTCTGTGTAACAATGCAAGTGATAAAAAAAGTGACACTTTTTAGCAATCAAGATTTGGAAGAAAGCACTGAGAAAAAGGGTGACTTTTTCTGTTTCTTGAAATCTTACAGACACCTTCCTGAAAGATTTATGAGTCAAACATAAGTTATTAGTTCAATATCATTCTGTGGCCTGAGTGGCCTTGAAGATATTAATCTGTGAATGAGCCAGTGAAAATCTATGGCCTGTAAAGGGCAGAGTATCCGACAACACCACCGTGATGTCCCTTCTGTCCCTACAGGCCCCAGGCAGGTGAAAACATCTGGGCTGGCTCACTCCAGAGCTCACTGTTGTAGCACTGCTCAAGAATCCCACTGTAAACCACCCTCTTTGTTCTGCTTTTTTGTGCATATAAGTAGATTTGAGGCCTACACATTCAGTCATGGGCACAGAGGGTGTGGGGTGTCACCAAGCAAGCTATCATTGTGACATTTCCAAGCTGCTGGCTGACTGCAAACTGATATGTAAGCATATACATGAAGCATATGGGGAGGCAGGAGACATATATCAGATAGCAGCTGGCATATCAGGTCCTGTGCAGCTTCTACTGGGAAAAGAAAATAGATTGCAATTCCAGGCAGTGTCTTAACTCTTTTCTCCTTGCCTCTGAAGATTTTAATTTCTTATATTTGTATAATCCAAGTAATTTATGTCCCGTTAGTTATTTTTCTGTATTTTTCTTCTGTTCTTAATGCACCATGGCATAGCTTGTTTTCTGTTATCTCCCTGTAAAAGTTAGACAAGTATGTTGGATTTGGACTCAGCACTCTAAGCTCAAAAGAGTAGAGTAACTTCAGATTTATCACTGTACAACCAAGAGTGATATTAGGTGTTAGATTTAATATCACCCATCCCTGTGTGAAAGAGAGGGCCAAATTCTCTGCTAATGTAAAGCAATAGGGACTCACTTGCAAATAAAAGAGATTCTGACCTGGTATTCAGAATACTTAGAAACTTCCCAGAGAGAACAATTGAGTAGGAAGATATATTGTTTTCTACTTTATTCAGTGATTTCAGTACAACTACTTTTCTCAGCTTGAACCCAAGTCATCAAAGTTTCTCACTGTAGAGTAGTTCACTACAGGCTTTCTCTGCTACCCTGCTGTGGATGATGCCGTGAGCTCTCTTTCTACCTGCATTTACAGCTCCTAAACAGAATGCTGTCCTCTGGAAATCATGAAATATTTGTCCTTGCAGTGTAACCTCTTCTTCCCTGGTGTGATGAAATGTGCTCTACCAAAAATAACCTGCTTGTTGTTCCTGTCCCAAAATGCTCTAGGAAGGATGTGGTGTTACCACCAAAGGTTATGCTCACAAAACATATAGCAAACAAGGGGGTCAGAGAGGGTTTGGTGCCTAAAGTTGAGAAGTGGGAGATTAAGTAGAAGGTAGCAAGATAAAAATAGTAGTAGTTGAAGTATTTTAGCATGTGGTATTGTGGTAAACTGGTTCAGAAGAAGATGCAAAGGGGAAGAAAAAGGAGTGGAGATGAAATTCTCCCTTTAGAAACAGGCAAAGGAGGAATAGAGAGAGACTGAGACTGTTCTGTTGGGTGTAGTACTGTAATAAAGTACACCAAGCTACCTCTGAATGAGATGATCTGTCTGTCTCTGTCCTTCGGCATTCAGGAACCAGGGTAGGTGTGCCAATACCATGTGGAGCTCTGGAAAGAAAACAGCTCTGGCAGAGCTCTGCACTTCTACATTTGTATTGCTGCTGGACATAGCTCAACTGAATAAACTAGCTTTTCATGGCCCACACAAAGCAGGCCTTTCCTATGTGCCCTGTAAAAGGTCAACCAGGAGACTCAGACCAGTCATCCTCCTGAGCAGAGTTTAAGGACATGAACCACAAAGGCATCCATCCTCTTGTTTAATGTAATCAGAAAGCCAGTTTGGTATTTACCAAATTTATGGATAGTCATGCACTGAGCCAACTCCCCACTGCCCCAAGTGCTTCTCAGCAGTGAGAACTGGAGTCCTTCTTCCCTGGTCCGACTCAAGAAATGCAAAATGTACTTCTTTTTCCCCCTCCTCCTTCTTGTTTATAACTTGTGTAGTTCATATTCTGTGTCTGGTCTGTCTTGAAAATGGTTGTCACCTCAATTTTCAACACTGTCAGAAATGTTTATCTCATTAGAAGGGCTGGAACACCAGCACAATAAAGTAAAATTAAATCACTATAGTAGCTAGGATATTAGTAACAAAGGAGGAAAATGAAGCAACAAGGATGACTGACAAGGTTTTGCAGCTTCCCAATGCTTAACACTGTAGCAACTTCTCAAAACAACCCTTATTTCTTTTTCGTGTTTGCTTTTAATATCTACTCTTTTATTTTGACACCAGATTTCTCCAAATAATAAATTAGTGTTTCTTCCTTTTATGCTTTATGAAATCCTCTGGAGTCTGTGGGTTTTCTAATGTCTAAATGTTATTTATGAGGCATCTGTTTTCAAAGCTGAGGGCACCTGTCCCTAAATTTCCTGTTTGAATTATATGATGTGCAATTCCACTGAAGTTTCCGGAAGGAACTTGTATCAAAGTGGGTCCATGTGCCACAGGATGGGTCTACAGACTCTGGAAACAAATGGTACCCCTTTGGAAAACACCTAGTATTATAGTGCAGTTGATGATTTTCCAGTAGACTTCAAAGGTCTGTGTGCATTTCATCAGAAAGGGAATATACACAATGAAGAAAAAGATGGAGACCAATGCTGATGAACTGTCACTGAAAGCCTTTTGACAGAAAGGAGGATTCCAAACAAGCAATATCAATGATAGATTTTAGTATTAATTTTCCAGGCTAGCGCTGGAGGATGTTTTCACTAGAAAAAGGCTGCTTTGTTGATGTCTGGACAGGTATTTTATTATTCCTTTATGCAGAGGAACTTGCTATAGTTTTTCATATATAGATATGCCATTGCTTATCTAAGTGTATCAGTAAAAACTGTCTTGGCAAAAAGCTTGAATCATAATTTGCCTTTTGAGATGTCTTTTATTACTCCTTTTCCTATGATGAATATTTTTCATAATTTTAAAACTCTTGTGTCTAGATAATTCTATACCAAACATGGAAATTCCTGTAATTCCTGTCTGTGCAGAAATATCTGAAGGCAAAAGAAATAAATAACAAGATCCCAAATAACTGAAAACTTTGAGGTGAAGATTAGGCATAAATTCGTCATCTTATCAGTGAGGTTTGCTGATTTACTAGTCAGTTAGGATATAATGTGAAAACAAAGCGAGTGTAATTACACACTTAATGCATGCAAAAGTGGTGGCATTTGCACATCAGCCACCCAACAATTTCTCCTAATTTTCAGCATTTTTAGGTCCAGCACACCACATTGACAGTGGGACCAATCCCAGTTCTGGGACACTTGTTCCCTCTTGTGGTGTCATCTCTAGAGGCCAGCAGAGAAGCCAGTCTCTCAGCACGTTTCACACAGTTCAACCCCTCTTAAGTGCTGCAGACTGCTGTAATCTGCCCACTTGTATCTCATGTGACTGGCTGCAAAGTGGTCATGTCTTCTGTCACACATTTGCACTCTGCTGGCTTAGACCATGCTAATAGCCATTAAAGTTTACAGAAGCTGAAGAGTCTGTGCCCCTTAACACTGCAGAATATGGAGTCACTTGATATGTTAAATGTCTGGTCAAAAGGGAAATGTTTCTAAACAAAATGTCCCAAAATTACAGGTGTTTCTTTTATGCCTCTTCTGGACTCTCCGATGTGTTGTCCACTTGGTGAAGCAAGTTGAGTGCTTGCTGTCTGCTTTCAGGTTGTCCTTGGAAAAGAGAGACCTATCTCACTGTTTTTTCCTGTTTAAAAACTACAGATCTTTCCTTCCCATTCTATTTTTGGAGTTGATACATGAAAGGCAGGACCAATGTTTAAGAGGATTCTCAGAGGCAAACCAGCTGGGTCACTCTAAAGAGCTGCACTTTCTTTTAAGGTATCTGAAACGGTTGTGAAATCACCTGGCAGTTTTCTTCCCTATATTCAGCATATTTATTCTCTTGAGCTTTTTGTGGCCTCTCCTCATTTCAGATCATAAGGCTGTTCACCCTCTATCCATTCATCTGCCAGGGGTTTATTGAGGCCTGGCTCTGTGCTGGATGCTGTTAATGGTTCTGTACGTAACATATAAATACTGAGTAATATATATGGATGCAGTTATTGTATTGCTTGTTCACACCCCCACCAGTTCCTTTAAAAGAAATGGAGGGGTTTTGCTTAACTGAGGGTTTGTTTTTCATCTTTCTGAAATCTTGGAAATCTGTCACCTCATTAGTTTCTTATTCCCCAGCTGGCAAATTCTATTCCAGTTTTCTGATATTTTAGTTGTCTCAAATAGTACAATTAAGGTTTGTCTGCTCCCAGCTGAGGATCTGACCTTTTGTATCCTGACCAAATCTCATTTTTTCCAGAGCTGCCATTTATTGTACCAATTCAGAATCAAGCCCAAGAAAAGCATGGATAAATAACAACAGACCCTTCCTTTCTTTAGATTCTCATGCTGTGTTTATTAGCGATGATTTCTGTGTACTTGCAATGCTTAAATGTTACACCTTTGGACTTCTTCATATCAAGCCCCTGGTTCTTTTCTCTGCCTTCCCTGATCTCATTCACCACCTACCTGTGCACAGTGATGTATTAAATCCTACTGAAATCTGTGTAAGTCACATCCACTCACCTGAATTTCCAAGGATGCTGTATTATACCTTTAAAGACATGCTTTATGTTATTTTCAAGTGATTTACTCAGTAAGTTCCTTGCCTGATAAATGTCTTCACTTTCCTGCTAAAACATTGCTGCAACTTAAGTAAGCAACTCAGAAGGCTGCCTCTTACAGTAGAGTTAGTCAAATGAACTTATAATTAGTGTTTTGTCCTCTGTGACCCAGTTTTGAAAGTCAGAGTTATCTAATGTTTTCCAGCAGGGTCTTACCCCTCTTCTGACACTTAGCATGAAGGGAAATGATTTGAGCACTTAATACAGCCTCCAGGGAATGGAGACACTTCCAGGGGCTGTGTTTATTCTCATCAGGTCAGCAAAGAAAAGCAGGACAAGTTGTGACTCGGACACTGAGTTCAGTTTTGGGCCTCTCACTGCAAGGAGGACACTCAGGTGTTGGAGCAGGTCCAAAGAAGGGCAGTGAAGCTGAGGAAGGGTCTGGATACTGGTGGATATACCAATCCTGTTGATTCATTTTATGACTAAGGGAAAACAAGAGGTGTTTGCAGGCCATGATTCATCCAGTCCTTTTGAAACATGCAATTTAGACTGTGACAAAACACCGAGAAATTCCTATTTCTGTCCACTGTCTCTAAGGGGAGTCTAGAAAACCTCAGAAATGGATGCTAACTCTGAAGACTTTGTAAGTTAGATGATGTGTATCTCATCTGTGATGAGACTCT
Source organism: Aegithalos caudatus (assembly GCA_013389925.1). Taxonomy (NCBI): domain Eukaryota; kingdom Metazoa; phylum Chordata; class Aves; order Passeriformes; family Aegithalidae; genus Aegithalos; species Aegithalos caudatus. Next base: position 154,072 of record WEIU01000042.1, on the reverse strand, counting down.
TATCATCTGTGTTTATATTTTTGTTGCTTTTTGGCAATAGATGTAATAATGTAGACCGAACCTGCATTAGGTGCTGCAGTTGGTGGTCTAAATGTGGTCTGGAAATGTTAGCTAGCATTTGCAAGTGTATATATACACAAATATATTAGTCACAATAAAACCACAGTGAATGGCACACAACAATAAAAAGGGATTTTATTGAATCAGGTGCCTTTGAATAGCCTAGACTTCAGTTCTTTATTCTGCCCAATTTTATTAATATATCTGGACTAGATTTTTGGTTTGTTTCCCCCCTCAAATAGGTTGTCCCCATTATCTCTGAATAATGAGACAAGGGGAGTCTGGCATGGCTGGACAATTTATTTTGTACAGCCAGGAAAGAGGAAATGACTGGGCTCATCATTGGTGGGACAATACTAGGAAACTATTTATGTTCTTTAATAAGAAAATGCATTTTACCAGGCCACAGGAAAAAATGAGATGCTGTTTTGTGCACTTTGTATCATCTTAGCAGCAAAGCAAAGTAGCAGGAGAAATGGGGTCCAGCAGACTTGCAAGCAGGCAAAGAGAGACACTGAATAGTCAGACATCACAGGGCATTTTCCTGTTCTGTCCTCTGTCCTCAACTTTGAAAAAAAAAAAAAACCCAAAATAATGAAAACAACATGAGAGAGGGAAAGGGATGCACAAGAACTTTGTGAGAGAGCAAAAGAAAATGAAGGGAAAGAAAGAGGCTCATATGATGAAACTGATATCCAGTGGATATCAACTGAGAAAAAAAGTAGTGTTTCAGAGATTCCATCTTCAAAAATAATATTTTGCCTGTAATTCTGCAGATGTATCACCCAAATCTTTTAATATTTTCATGAATAACCTTCCTAGTGCAATAGAATCTATGTTTATTAAAACTGTAGAGGCACTTGCAAAGATGCCAGTGAAGAAGATAAGTATTCAAACGAATTCTGTTTTTTTGGTGACATGGTGGGGAAAAATCTCTAATGACATAACAGAAAAAGGGAAAAAATGAGATGCCAGAATGAGAAAGGAAAAATTAAGAGCACAAAGACAAAGTGAAGAATAAGTAATAGTTCTTCAGACAGATAAAGAGTTACAACAATTGAATACATCCTGTTGTATTCATAATGTCATAGGAAAAGCAAATATAACAGCAGAAGTATCACCCATAAAATACAGAAAGTTATCTGAGCATTGACAAGGCTTCACATGAGCTGCAATGCAGAGGTTTCTGCATTACATTATAGAAAAGATGTGAAGCAAGTGAAAACTTCAGGGGGGATTGAGTAAATGATGATTATTCTAATAAACATGACCTATAATAAAATGCTGGTAGAAAAAAAAAAAAAGGTGGTTTAGGCCCTTGGCCTAAAGAAAAGATATCTGAATGCAGAAAAGATCACAAATCTACAAATTTATAGAAAGATGCTGTTTTTCATGATTGCAGAGCCAAGACAAGAAGTAACAGAAGCAAAATGCTGTAGAGGTAGACTTATATCAGTCAGTGATTATGGAGAAGAAAAGGGCTCTTTAGTTCACTGCTTCCATACATGCTTCCATATCTAGGTTCTCTTCTAAACATTTTATCGCCTTGGCTTACATTGCCCCAAGGCAATAAAATAGTGTTTATATTCTACCCCAACATCTGGAACAGCAGAGAGGAAAAAAGATAATATTAGGAGAAATTACCCATGAAGAGGAAACCTAAGTAGTCTTAGATCAATATAAGAAGACTATATTTTCAGCATGCATATTTTTTAAATTGCATGTTTGTTTAAAATAAATAATTTCTCTCAGCTGCCCACTTGAAGGTTTAAAAACAACTTGAAAGTCTTATTCTCAAACTTGGTAGTATCAAAAGGAATTAATTAATTCCCCTTGGTTAATTAATTTGGTTTAATGGACTTTAGCATTGCAAGGCAGGGTGGCATATTAGATTAGATTCTCCAGCTATGTTTCAAGTCATATAATGACAGTAACACAGATCCTCTGTTTCTTTCTGAGTAGTCATAAAGAGGATTTTAAAGCCTTAATTTAAAGTGGGTGTTTGCCTTTCCAGTCTGTAGCTTGGATTAGTTTCTTCTGGAGTTTGAGGGGGTGAAACTGGGAACACTCACAAACTGTGTTCAGAATTAAAGCCTGTCTCTGGAAGGTGAGGAACATCATATTAGGATTTGTTTTGATGAATCTCTTGATGTCAGCAGGAGCTCTGGGATTTTTTATTTGCATTGAGAAGAAAACACAATATCACTGAAGTAGAATTTTTTTTTTCCCTGGGAAAAACTCTGATTATTTTAGGCCTTGGTATTTAAAAGCACACCAGAGTATCTTCCTGCCTTTTTCATTGCCAGCTGCTTATCACTGAATAATTCCGCAATGTAACATATTTCAAATTATTATTATTGTTATTATTGTTGCTGTTGTTAGCATTGCTAGTATTGCTATCTTCCCCTTCTCTTCTTTGTACTTGAAGAGCTAATTTTCATCATGGTGAGGCCCAAACACAAAGACCCTGAAGCTGAAACACAAAAACAGCAGCTGGAATAATTTCCATGGGAAAAGAAACAAGGGGTCAGGATATGTCCTGGGATCCCTAACACTTGCACTGGCTTCCTCCTCTCCTCTTAGATTCCACTGAGAGGAGTTTTGAGGTAGGAGGGAGAGTTTGGCAGCCCTGCTTTGCTCCTGATTTCAGGAGGAACAAGAGGAAGGATAGAGCAATGCTTGGATAACCAGCAAGACAGGCAGCCAAAAATATCCCTACCATTTTGTCATTCCAATTTCCTCCCTACGCAGCTCTGGGACCCCAGCCTGTACAACGGCCAAAACCCCAGGGTGGGAAGATGGGTAGTCATCCTCCCTTCCTAGGGATGCCCTGGACATCCTGCACAGAAAAATCCCTGTCCATATAGGACAACAGCCCACTACTGATGGAGCCCCATGCAGTCATCTGCTGGAAGATATCCTGAGGGAGATATCATGGTATCTTTGTTTTCTGCTTGCTGTTTAAATATTTCCCTTCAGAAAGAGATAATGGCTTGAAGAATGTAGAACTGTGTTTCCATTTTGGAAAACTATTACTTTTTCCTTTTTTTATGGCCAGCTTTGGTCTTGGTCATTACTTCTCTCCATTGCCCACCATACCTCTTTACTCTTTTCGCCCTGCTCCACTTGTTCTCCTGATTTCTTAGTTTCAAGAAAAATGTAAGAACTCCTTGCATTCACTCAAGCCTCCTTACTTCTTGTTTAAAGTCTCTCAAGTCCCCCAGAGCCTTTTTTTTTTTTTTTTTTTTTTTTTTTTTTTTTTTTTTTCACATTAGAAAATAAACAAAAGGTTTAGCATCCTTCCCCTATCTTTGAACCAAGGCATCCTGAAAGAGGAAGACTCGGATAAACATCTATTCATCTCCACAACTCCCAGATGCAGCTCAAACAGTCTCCTTTAAGGATTAAAGATAAGACACTATCTGTAAGCAGCATTAAGAACAAGAGCTCTGGTCACCAGCAAGGGAAAAGAGTTTGCTCCAGCCCTAGACTTCAGTAGCAAAGACTGATGTCTCATGAGTCAGAGGTGCGCTGGGAGAGGCACGTCCCTCGGACACTGTGTTATAGCATCAGATACTCCTCACAGCCCAAAGGCCAGAAACAGAAAATAAACTCATCTCTGTTCTCCATGAGAGACTTTCAGGCAGCCTGGGATGCACATCTAAGTAGGTGGGTGACTCACCTCAAAGCCTTATGAGGGGAGATTTCAGTTCTCATGTCCATAGAGCTGAGGCAGCCCTGCACAAACACAGCAGAGGAGGAGGAGGAGGACGCAAAACATTGAACACCACAAGCCCTGGTCTTGAGGAGTTGTGTTACAGCACGGAAAACACATTCCAACAAAAACCTGGTCCTGACACCCTCCTTTTTCTCTTTGCCTTGCTTGGGAGAATTTTCTGTCACAACTCCTCAGTGCCACAGCACTCTACTCTTGGTAGCCCCGGCTGGGAGGGAAGGATATCATGAGTGCCAGGGACAGATATCTGTGGTGCTTCACCAAAAGCACTGTTAATCCATGCTTTGGGACACTCTGTGTTTATTGGGGCTAACAAACCTTCAAAGATGCAGGAAAAGAAAATCTAGGGAGGAATGTTGATATAAATGTCCCACTGGGGGACTAAAAGAGAGCTCCTGGATTCTAAATGCCATTCAGCTGATTTGTGTTTTGTGTTCTTCTGAAATAAAAAAATAAGAAAAAGGAGGGGAAAAAAAGTGATTCTTGAGAAGGAAACCCTACCAAATGACCAGGACACCTGGGTAGGATGAGGAAAATGTTCTTCTGAGAGCAGGGGGAGGTACATAAACTGGTGTTTTTGGTTTTTTTTTTCTTTTTTGTAGTATGAAACCTGACAGTGAAATTTCAACGTTGAATTCCATCTTCATAAGTTTCAGGCTGTTTACTTTCATGTAAGGTTGCCTCTCTTATTACTGTCGGAGGTCAAATCCTGAGCAGTTAAAAGAAATATGTTATTTTAAAGCCTTTTATATTTCTAGGCAGGCTTGTAAGGCAGGACTGGCTTACCCATAGAAGAGTCAGTGAAGTGCAAGCTCTCACATCTAGGAAATGAGTTGGGTCGGGCAGGAATCAAGCACTAGCTGATGGCCAGTCTCTGTGCAGTGACCTCCTTGCTCTGACTGCTCTGTGGGTGAATTAAAGTTGGCAGTTTCAGCTGGCAGAAGGAGCAAAGAGGTCAGGTTGGCTGAGTTGTGTTGTCTGTGACTCTGGATCGCTGACACTTACTTGAGCAATTGGCCCCTGGTCCCAGTCTGTGCTGCTGGTCCCTGGTTCAAAAGACACAGTACAAGCATCATAAGAGCAGAGAGCAGACACTGCCAGCAAGAATCTTAGCCTCATTCTTGCTTCACTAAACAGGCACAAATACTTTAACCCCTCTATGAACATTCTGCTTCAGGTCACTATTCTTGGGAGCCACATGTGGCTTGGTTTTAGCTACCACTTCATAAAATATAAGAATAATTTCTGATATATGATAGCAAAATGCTTAGATTTGGAAGGTAAGCCTCAACCAAAGAAGGCACTTTGCAAAGTTCTCACATAATTTCACTCCCTGGGCTCAGCTGGAGTATTAGCTGAGAATGATTCACTTTATACTGAGTCAATCTGCAAATTCTCTGAGCAAACAAAGCTGCTGCAGCATTTATATTGTATGTATGTTTTTCTACAATATATTCAGGACTTTCAGATGCAAGAAGGAAAGACCAGAACCTAATGTTTCTCCTTTAAACTGTGAAGGTCCTTTTGCACTCAATTAATTTTTTTGTGTGTGTTAATTAAAGGCAGTTTACTTCACCAGCCCACTTGTGGAACCATTTATACAGGACAAAACAATAACACAAAGCACTGAGTAAAAGGCAACTGAAATGATTGTCACACTCCTTCCCTACTAGTAAGGATATTGGCTTCTGAGCCACATTCCAAACTTGGATACATTGCAGACAGTACTAACATTCTGGCTTTTGTGGTCTAGAAGTGATTTTTTAATAAGATTTTTATTTAATTTATCTTTAATTTTTCTATTTTAAAAGCATGATGGATCAGACTACTTCATAATATTTTTACATGTTTGTTTAAAACAATGTTGACTCTTAGATTCCTGTTTGAGTGCACAAGTCATGATTTGTTTGACCTTTTTAATCAATATGCTACTTTGTTCATTATTACCCTCTTTTCCAAAATAACTGCCAAGTCATCCTGTGAACTCGTTACTTGACCATGTGTTTGTTCATTTAGGGATGAAGGAAGTGGGAAAAGCGAAAACAGTCTCACAGTCTTCCCTGCTAACATCCAGTCTCAAATATTTGTTTTGCTATAAAGTAAATCAAGCATGAAAGGACAAAATTGTTTAAAATTAGTAGCAAAACCCTCAAAAGTCTTAAAAAAATATTTTACACCCAGATACTTTCCACTGGAAACCGCAAAAACAGGCAAGTGTCCAGCAGTGTGTCACACTCTAGAGTAGTCCTTGTGTCCATGAAAAGAAAACAAAGCAAACCCTTCATCAACAGCAAGCCAGACTGCAGAAAGTTCCTGCTCCACAGTTAGGATAATCTTTCTTTTGGCACTGTGGATACCCTGAGAGAAATTATTCAATGAATTAATATTTGAGGAAGCAAGAAAAAGTCAAGAGAGAATAAAACAAGAAAATAACCTGCATGAGCAAACAAAATGTACCTTAATGGGAAAACAAATGTTATTCAAATGACTATATTTGTCTTCTCTGTGAGTTGGCAACTTGGGGATCTTGGTGAATTCACAACTCAAATGTTACCTTGTATAATGGGAAGGAGATGTTCCGCCTCTGGGACTATCCAGGATACTGTGACTGTCCCAGAGGTGCACATCCCCAGGCTGCAGGACTTTGACTCTTCAAGGAGGAGCTGCTGTTGGAGAAAGTCAAGGAAAAAATCCTTGAAAAGCAAAACCCTAATTTTGACAAATATGATTCCTTTCAAGGTGTTGCAACACCTTCTACCTTCTCATTCTGAGCACTTTTTAATGAAGATCTGCCCCCTCTTCACATTAATGCTGCTACTGATCAGAGCCCTTCTGTAGCACAGGAACCACTGGTAGCAGAGAAATACTTAAGGAATAGGAACTTTGAGAAATAAAAGAAGGACTTTTAATCCTTTATTCAGCTGTAGCCTGTACTTCCATCTGAGGCAGATATGCTTGCTCTTGGTAACACATTTCTGACCAGCTTTAGCTCATGCTTGTAGGGGAGGGGAAACACAAACACATGGAAAGCCACCCTTTCATGAAAAAATATCATTTCAGGGATAATTAAATTCCCAAATCAAAGATACATGGTCCAACTGATGCCTGTTCAGAGAACATGCCCCAATGACTGACAAAATCCAAGGAGGAACAGAATTACTAAATCAGAAGTGATAAAAAATGATAATCACCATAAAAACCTAACACCAAGACCCATTTTCATAGAGTCCCAGTGGAAATATTCTGATAGATTTTGATAGAACTGGATTGTTAATATTTATGAAGCCAGGCAAGACCTCCAGATGGAAGCCGCTCTATAAGCAGAAAGCTTTTCTATTAATATTTATTAATCTGAAAGTGCTTATTTAGTTTTTTAGGCAATTTTTCCTCCATCCTTTTCCTAAGCAAACTAACATTAAATCTGTGGGATCTGTGAGTTCTTAGCTTCCCACTGCTGTCTGTGATGTAAATTGCACTTCAAAGAAAAATGAAAAGAAATACAGAAAAAGTTCATAAAGTCACAATGTGAAGGCTCGAGAGCTGTTTGTAGAGAGCATTCCTGGCAAGTACCAAACGTTTGGGCCCCACATTGAGCAACATAAACAAAGTTTTCGAACCTGATTTTGTGGCCTTCATGTAGTACAAAGTCACATGGAGAGGACTGTGCCCATAGGAGGTTGGTTCCTCACAAGTTCATGGATATTTTGGGCTGATGGGTGGATGGATTTTATGCTGGTGGGTGTTCCCAGGTGGTGTTTCAGGGTGCTAAAGGTGAACATCACCCTCCTGTCTGAGTGATGTGGTGATGCTTCAGTGGTGCTGGGACTCAGGACAGTTATGTGGGGACCATGACTACGTCTGCACTGCAGCTTGGGCCCTGGTTCTGTCTGTGCCCCTGTTGGGCATGTTCTTCTAGAGGAATCCAGGGAATTTAACATAGGATTTTATCACTGTGTGCAGCTGGGAGGTGGCCAAAGGGTGCATCCAGCAGGCAGGACTCCAGAACTGTCACAGCCAGTGGTGCTTAGTTCACTTATTCAAGGGTCTCAGTTGTGGTACTAAGTTAAAAAAAACAACAACAAAACCTGACAAAAACCTTCAGTGTTCAGCAGAAAAATGAAAAGAACTAAAATCTAAGTAAGCAAATTAAAGTTTCCTCTTCACTCATGAGACCTAAACCTAATGAATAGAAGGAATCAATGAAATGTGCTGCCCATAATCTCACCCTTAAGTGCATCTCACAGAAGGTTCTTTTTAAAATAAAGTTAAACAAAGAAAGACAGAAGCTGTGCTCTCATATAAAATATTGTTTTGTAAATGGCCACCCTGATTTTAGCCAATGGGTTCAGACAAATTTTTTTCTTTTTTGGTGAAAGAGAAACAGAGAATATTGTTAGTCCTATTTAATCTGTCAATCAATTATCTTTTATTAAGATACAAAGCCTGAAAAAAATTACATGATTGTAGGGAAAAGTAAACTGGTAACTTGTATCTCCATTGGCATGAATGTGCTTCTTATTATATAACAATATTTTCAATAATTGCCCTTGCTTATTCAAGAATTAAGATTCTAATTTTTGCTAATACAGTCAAAATCATATTCTCCCATGAAAACAAAATAAAACAAAACAAATATTTTTACCTTCCATGAAATACACATATTAAAATAAATAATTTTCAAAACAGAACAGAACAAGGGAAAATGCCCTCATGCACTGTCTCCAAGCCAGCACAGTATTATCAGAGACATAAAAGAGCCACTTCCAGTTTCCAGCTCTTGACATATAACCCTTTGAACCATATAATCATAAAATGTCTTGGATTGGAAGAGACCTTGGAAGGATTGGAAGTTCATTTGGTTCTAACCCCCCTGCCATGGGCAGGGACATCTTTCACTGGACCAGGTTGCTCAGAGTCTCATCCAGCCTGGCTTTGAGTACTGCCCAGAATGGGGCAGCCACAGATTCTCTGGGCAACCTGTGCCAGTGCCCCACCACTCTCACAGTAAAGAATAACTCCCTAACATCTGAACTAAACCTGCCTCCAGCATGACTTTATCTGCGGATCTATTCCTCATTCCATCATCCAAGTTCTTCATAACTCAGGCTGTGAGACTCCAGGGGAACCCCACACCGTATATTCTTCTCTTAAAAAAAAATATTGTTACTTGCTTTGTGGTATAGTTTTATCACATTTCACTTTATTTCAAAGTACCAATTTTTTCTAAAATTTTAGTAAAAATTTATTGAAAGGATTACTAATTGTAAATTGTATTAGACATGCCACTTCTCTCCTATTTGTTGCAATACTTCTCTCCTGTTTGTCTTGTATGGACAGCCCAATACCTATACTCTTCTAATAAGTTGTTGAACCTAGTCTTACCAGTTGAGTAATTAATGTTGGAGTTAAATAACTCTCTTACTAAACTGCAATTTTTTCTGTTCACTCAACAATGTAGTGTACTTTCTATCATGCTTAGCAGCTTTTGAAATTAGGATAGTCTTCAATTAATAAAATATTTTTCAAATTATGAATTTCCCAACTTCAGTTATCCAGGGATCTAGAAGAATAATGACTCTTTTCTACCTCTTTATCATCCCTGATTCTTAGATCCTTCTGTTCTTACTAGCAGCTTTGTCACCTCCTCCAAGGGTTTTTCCTCATGGGTGTATGTTCTCAGGATGAAACAATCCTTAAAATGACTCTGTCAAGTGCAAGTAAGTTGTAGTTCAAAATGAAAATGCGTCTCTCATTTTACTAGGATAGTGTATGTTCCCCATAGCAAAGATCCTTTCACTTCAGCCCCTGCCTATCTCTTCAATCTCCACTTGTATCTTCCCCAGGCATTTTCCTTCTAACCATGATTATCCCCTGAGTAAGTTTCATGCTTCACACTCATTTTTTAATGAGGCATCACCCAGTGCATACAATACTCTTACAGAGAATTTGGGCCTGAGGTATCTCTCTCCCCCTTGCATGTGCCTTGGTCCTTATTTAAGCTTTTCAAGGTGGGAAATGCTCATTCTGATTTCCAGAAAATGTAGTACATTTGCTGATAATACTGTTTTGGGGAAAATACTAAATTAACTGTGTGATGATGACAAATTTATTCCATTATACTCTTTAGATGTTGGGAATAGAGACCTTGGGATCACTAAAAGCAGATCTTTAATCTCTATTATAATTATGGATAAGGCTTTAGCTTGTTCTGAAGAAGTTTGGTTTTCTAGTAATTTAAAGAAATTCAAGAGTAAAGGCACCTGAGAGAGCAAAGGGGCCCCCAGACTGCTTTCAGATTATGGTCAACAGGTAGAGTCCATGTGGTGGCATATATTATTTATATTCAGGAGGAATATCAATGAAGTCATAAAATGAATCTTCATTCATTATTCTTCACACATGCCAACACATACATATTTGCTCACTGCAAAAAGCTTTTGCACCATGTCTGGATGTTTGGTCTATCATACACGTGGTGGGAAGCAACCTTCCACACAGGCTGCTTCTGCAGAGAATGCTTTTCCTTAGTGTGGTCTCCTTTTGTAATTAGAAAACAGCTACTCACTGAAGCTGTGGACCTGAGAGAAGTGGGCACCTCAGGCAGACAGGTGGCACTACAGTTAGTGTGTTGCATTTTAAAATCTTTTTATTTACAATGAGTTCTGTTACCCATTCCATGCATGCACACAAACACCCCTTACCCCCACCCAATTTCCTTCCTTACTTTCTCCTGTACTTGATTTCAGGGTTTTCACAGCTTCTATGTATTCTTCTTGTGCTGCTCTAATAATTTTGGGAGGTACTGCCTCAATAAAACAAAACTCAAAGCCAGTGGAAGGATTGAAAGGAGCTGTGCAATTACTGGTGTGGAACACAGAGCACTTCCACAGGATTATTCCCACAGATACCACAGGGACAGCTGTGTGAACTGTTGGAATGAGACAGCTGTATCTCACAGAAAAAGTGGTTCAAGCCCTGGCAATAAGGATTTTTTCCTCCCCAGAGACTGCAAAGGGGTTGTATTAGACTTTGTCTGAATTACGTGTAAGAAGAGCATTTTCACAGGACATATGGCTTTGCTTGTGAATCCTTAGTTACATTTTCTCATACTGTTTATTGCATGATGTGGTAGACATGCTTTGACTGCTTCCATGCTCCCCCAGCTTATCTCACACCTACTCTGTGTAGCTGCAAATCTCTATTCAGACACAGGCTTAAGCATATTTTAGGGTGAGCCAGCACTGAGGTAAGAGTGTGAACACAGAAGTAAAACCTCTGTGTTTTGTTTTTGCTCTGTGCCTACCATCATACAGCTCATTTGCTTTTGCAATGTGTGAATGTTGACAAAGGCAAGTGGGATACTTTCCAGACAGAACTTCCTAGAATATTCCTCAATTAAAGGCATCAATGGGATAACACAGGACACCTGAAATTTAAACTGCTTTGCATACAGACAGGATGCACTGCCCTGTGCATTGTGTGCAGAGGAGGATACACAAGGCGGGAGGTCACCCAAGCCATGATCTGTGCCTGGGCACTGATTTTGTTGCATGGCAGGGATAAATCAGTTTGCCAAGCATAAGTACTCTTTCCAGTCCCATGTGCTCAGGGTATTCACCTCAAGAGTTAGGGTTCAGGTCTCTCGTTTAACTGGAGTCTGCTGGGAGCTGCCTCTGTGTCAGAGGGGAAGTGAGGATTATTATCACCACTACCCACACCCAGTCCTGCAACTTATATGATTGTTTGGTTTGCCTTGTGGAACTGGAAAGATAATAAAAGAAATACATTCATTGACCTGGACTGAAATCACTTACAAAAAGACATTCCCCAATTAGGATAGAATTCATATTTTTACCTAATTTCAGTCTAACATCTCTGTACAAGCACAGTTCTAGCCTCTTATATGATGACTTCAGTAAGTCACTTAACAGTTGAATGTTTTTACTTCACCAGATTTGCATTAGACACTTAAAAGACTGAGTCCTCCTATCAAAGGTTTCACTTAGTGTGACTATTCTATTAAACAGCCTCTATAATGTCATCCATGCAAATTATTTAATTTTCATTTCCAACAGGGCTGTAGCAGAAGTGTCTGTTCATCTTGCATTCTTGTATGATTTTCTACCATTATCTTAAGTGCTGTCTTGGCATACAAAGTTATTAGAAAGATGGTTCAATGTGAGGTGCATAGATGCATAGACACAAAAGCTGATAAAAAATTTGTGTAGCTAGTTGGGTAGATGGAATACACATAAAAATACATATGATTGTGTGCAGGGTGCAGGTAGGCCACTTATCTTTATCAGTATATGGCAAAAATGACTATTACAAACAAAAATGCATTGAGAATTGGCCATTTGAAGCTAGTGTCTCTATTAGGAAATTATTTGAATTTAATTGAGAAAACAATGAGTACTGGCAGTCCTATGCCTTTGGAGGCACAGCCAAGTACAAATATTGATCACTGGGAGGATTGCAGACGCAAGTGGAAGCTTGAATTTACGCAAATTTTCTTTTTTTTTTTTCTTTTAATAAACACACACAATGCAGACGAACATAGAAATATTTAAATGTAGTGCATTAAATATATTTAATGGCACCATCAGGTCAAAAGACAAAAGTTAACAAACAATAATTTTTCATTTTTATTCTAAAGAAGAGTAGACTGGCAATAACAGTTCTTTAGAATTAATTTCCTGTGGTAAATGACTAAAAATATTTCATAGAATTATAGGATGTTTTGGGTTGGAAGGAACCTTAGAGGTCGTCTAGTTGCAATCACCCTGCTGAGGGCAGGTATCTTAGAGCACTTGTTGAAAAATCTTCTATTTTAAGAAGTGCCTGTTTGAGAACCATATGAAGGAACTACAGGAAAACGGTGAACATATAATCTGCATCATTTCAGTACCAAGAAACACCAAACCCATGGGAATAGTTCTGTATTGTGTGTCTTAAAAAGTCAGTGAAAAATAGCCCTTGGCTCAAGATAGGTATGCCCTGGATTGCTACAGCAATGGAACAAATGAATCGTCATTGTCCTATTTTTACATGGGTAGGAGCAATAGCATAAAGAAGCCATATTTTTTGCTGGGTGACAAAAGGACACTGTGACAGAGTCGGGATAGAAATCCAGAATTTTCAGGTCTCCTCACTCTGGCTTCCCTCCAGTTCATGAAGATCTTGAGCATGCAGACAAAGCCAGGACTGAAGTTTTAATTTTTAAAAGGGTTGCATGGGTTATCTCAGTTAAAATATCTTATAGCAGTAGCTCTCCTATGCCACTGTCTGTCTGAGCTGTTGTTTCTGCATTCTTTTTGTAACCTGTTTTTCCCTCTGGTTGTAAAGACTAGTTAGTGACTCCTTTGTTGGGAACATGGGCTTATGGCTCAAGCTTTGACATAAACCATTGCCAAGACAATTGGCCAAAAGCTTTTAATCATCAGAGGTTTGTCTGTATAAATGTATCAACTTTTCAAGGCTAATCAACTAATGACTCAACTTTCTCATTTTGTACAGAAGTTCTTTGATAAGTAATTTTGGACAACATTAAACTTTTAACTATTAAATATCAGTTTGTACTACACATCATACCTCTTCAAGCTGTATTTCATCCTCAAAAGACTGATTGCCAAAGACGAGTAGTCAGGAGCACATGTTGTTAACATTATCTTTAAAAAAATGTAATTTGCCTGAGAAAATAGGAAACACCTATGAAATTAATGACTTCAAAAAAATGAGATGGGCCAGTAGTTTTCAAGCATATACACAGGTTTCTTAATAAACTGTGATAGACAAGGAAAACTTAAAAGGCTGTCAGTATTACATCAGCTATGATGGAAAGTAATTTTGAGTCACCAAAAGTAAAGTGATCACTTGTTCCTTTATCACACACAAATTTTGATGAGAAAAATGAAGTTTTCTAAATTGGAATGGGAAATCCAGGACTTTGTGTCTTTGTAGTAGATCAGGAATTTTCCAAGAACATCTGGACTCATGTACACTGAGTTTTATGTTTTAATTGGTGCTATAACGGAACTGGAATTTTAATGTGAAGTACATTATGCAATTCAGAAATTATATTTTGCTCCAAATAAGGTTCAGATATTGATGTTTCGTAGGGAGGAAAATGTTAGTTCAGGATCAAGTGAACTAATTTATCAAATTTTTGAAAATCTATTTTTAACTTGACACAACATACTAAGTATGATGGGTTTTGGGAGGGATTTCAATTGGTTTGGCTTGGTGCTTGTTTTTTTGGAAGATACTCCTATCAACAGGGATACATCCCCATCTAATGTTTTTATCTATCTGGATGATCTAACATTCCTGAAGAAAAACATATTATGCAAGATTTATTTCTTAAATGTTTGTGGGTTTGGAGCTTGTTTTGTTTCTTCCTTCATCTGTAAAAGATTAACTAATGTAGCCTGAGCATGTGTGATGAGTAAAGGGCAGCAAGTAGCTGCCCTATCTCAGAGGAAGAAATGGGAAAAAAATTAATCTCAGCAAGTCCCTGTATCTGGTTGAAACTGACACTGTTTGCCAAAGTTATTTCCAGAAATACAGTCCACAGTGTCATGGGATAAGTCAGTCGGTCAATTGATCTCACAAGGTAAATCACATTTATAATCCCCCCCACTAGAAAAGTGTCCACAATGTTTTTCTTTACCTCTGGCTCAAAAAAATCTAACATATAAAGCACTGTATTATTAAACAGTGACATGCAGTTTTCAAAAGATATTTGCCAAACACTCATTGAATTACTCAATTTATCTCTTCAATGTCAATAACCAAGCAGTGGTTGGAGGTGATGGTGCTGTGGTGATTCAGGAGTAATGCTCTTCCATTCATTATTGCTTTCACTGGGACACAAGACATGTGGCTTACAAAGACATGTGTCACTGAACCTAGCCTGTGTTATTATAGAGAGCAAGGCCATGTAATTCCCTTAAAAAATTAATAACACCTGTCTGAAAACTGTTTACCCACTGATTTTCCTGAAAGCTAATTGTAGAATCTTGCTAACCTAGTGAATGGGTAGGAATAGTCTGCTAATTTACAAGTTTAATGTATGCAAGGCAAGCTTCTATCAATGTATTAATGATCCCAAATTATCACTCAGTTTGAAGAGCTCCTTTGGCTCTTCTTTCTCTTTGGAGATTTATTTCCTCCCTATGATGTGTTTATAAGGATCAGTTCTGTAATCTCCCAAATTGTCTTATATTAGTGCAAAAAGGACAAAATCTTCTGTGTGTGACAAGATAAGGCTTCCATGCCCCTAGTCAGCCTGTTGGTGTTCTCTTATATCTCCAATTGGATCCTGTACTACTTGAATACAGGTGGCCAGAACAGTACCCAACCTTCCAGACAAACTCCCCATAGCATGCAGTTCAGGTTTCTCAGTTCATAATAGAAGAATTTTGCCTGATTGCCAGCCAGGATTATGTCTGAAGTTTTGATGTAATTTGAAATGTTCACGACACCCAATGTCTTTATAGTTGTCTGTGATTTCCCATTCCTGACCTCATGCCCAAAGCCTGTTGTCAGTCTCCAAAAAATGAGCTTGTGTTCTAATTACTTTCTATCCCAGTTCTCCTAGCATTTTCAAGGTCATCCAGCTCTTCCTGTTTAGTGTTCTGATCATCCTCTGCTAATGATGCTTTTCAATTTAACTAGAGCACTCCCACTTTTGTGCCATGATTCTTAATGAAAATAAGTAATCCTGGAGGAATTACACTACTAATGTTTCTAGAACAATAGTTATCTTTTAAAGACAATCTGTTATATCACTTTTGGTGAACTACTTGCTCACATCAACTAGCTGGATAACGTCCAATTATTATTTTGTGCAAGGAATGGTTCCTGACAGAAACATCCCCTATCTTCTAGGGGATAACAACAGAATGTGAGGGCAAGACGTAGAGGGATTCTTTCTTCCAGTATTTAATGCTAAGTTTGAAAAACACAACCCACTGTCAAAGTACAACACAGAGGAGCCTTGCAGTGTTAGGGAGTTGGACCAAGCAAGTTAAAATTTCTAACCTTTTTGGCAATCTAAAGAAAAGTAAAAGAATTTGTGATTGTATCTAAAATAAATGTCTGCAATGCAAAATCAATGTAACTATCAGATAAAATAATATTCTACTGTGTCTTGTTAGCCTGTCAAGCTAATCCATGCAAATAGTCTTTATGCATAACTGTCTTATTCAGATACTTGGATGCAATCCATCAAACACTTCTCATCCATTAAATATAATTATATGCTTTGTTGGAATAACCAGATGTTTAGTGCTAAGCTGAACAGATGTCTGTGCTTCATAATGGAAGGTTATAAACCTATTTACACCAGCAATAAAATACAAGTATTAAAATGATGGAGGAACTGAGTAGTTCTCACTTCATTTTGGCTAATTGCCAGTAATTCACTCTCTTTGTATCAACTTAAAAGGTGCTAAGTTTGCTACAGGGTAAATTTGACACAGGAGTTAGTAAAACTAGGCTGACCTTTTGTAATGTGTGGAATGATGACCACTTTGGGTCCCTTAAAAGGACTTAATTAATCTTGCAGCGAGTTTGTTTTTAAAGATTTGGGTCCAGATTTTTTATAGGGCAAGGAAAAAGTCACATTTTTTAAATGGACTCCTTTCACTCCATGAATATCTTTGGGGTGGGGAATGCAGTCCATATTCTCAGACTTCTGTAAAGTCTTCTGAAATGTAACACTGGGTCTATGGGATTTTATTATTCAATGCACCTCCTATTCCTCAAAATTTGAGATCCAGATTCAAAGTTTTTAAGCAATCATCTATGTCTAAGTGATTTTCATACTGAGACAAAAAGAAATTATAAGCTAGAATTTGTTGTCTTTTACACAAATATATTTAATTTACCCTACTTGCCTGTACTTTATTTTCAATGTTTTGTCTGCAAGTAGAGCTCTGCTGAAAACAAAATTTCCAAGTAGGACTCTTCTGGAAACCTGAGAGTTTTTTTAAAGTGGTAACTAGAGCTGTAGGACTAATTTCCACAAGAGTTCGTCTGCTGTGATATGCCTGCAGTCCAGTAAGCCACTTAAATGCTTATACACATAAATACTTTTACAGAATCCAAATTATAGAAATTTATCAGACACATACAATGAACATTTTTGTTTAAAATAACTTTGATGATCTAGAGAATTATCTTCTTTTTCTGTCTATGGAATTCCTTTAATTTCTAAGCATTTCAGGAGTATAATGTAAACCTGAAATACATATATTTATTCAAAAGAAAAAAAAGTAACTGGGACAAGTAAATAATTAATACATCTGGTTTCTTGAGTCAAAGCAATTCAGGGTAGATGGTGTCAGGAAGAATGATTAACAAATGAAGGCTCTTAGAGCAGAACAAAAGTCTAGGAGCCCAAAGAGGAAGAGAGATGGCAAGGACAACTTTTTTTCTGTGGAAGAGTGAGAAGAAATCCTCAAGCAGTAACAATAAATAGAGGAGACATGAGGAAGTAGTTAACTCTGCTGATATTCAGAAGAAAATTCTTAAGGAGATAAACTGTGCCAGCATTTTGAACAAAGAATGGATAATTCCTTGTCCTGGGGCAGAAAGGGAAGTTATCCAACAGAAGGAATTGGGAATAGCAGTGAAGGGAACACATGTTCATTGACTAGATGTCTCTCTGCTTGATTGGGCTTTTTCTGTTTTACAAAGTGGAGTTCCTCTGGGGTTAGTAAGGACCAAAACTTCTCAGAAGCAGATAAAAAAGGTAATATGACATTGGTCCAAACACAGCCAAAGACTCAGACAAGAGTCTGAAGGAACAGACCACAGTCTCGTGAAAAACTCGTACCACAGAGATAAGGAAGATGTAGTTTCTTAAAAGGCACAAATAGTGTGGTTCAGGCCTTGGTTCAATAAGAAAGAAGTATTTAAGACAGTGAAAAAAAATTCACTTTATTAATTATGAGAAATTGTTCTGAAAAGTCACATTATATTATTTCTGTTTACTGACCTGATGAGCTTTGCAAGATTTCTAGAATCAATTTTTTCTTAGTAGTCTTTCCTGAAAATTTAAAGAAAAGACCCCACTTTTTTTCATGCTCATAAAATATTATGAATTGCAGTTATGCACCCTGAAAATGTGGTTACAATAGCACTTTGCAACTAAGCTAAAATTGTGATGCTGGGCCTTTTCCTTCCCATAGAACACATCCCATCCTGTCAGAGCCTGAAGAATAAACAGACCCTTTTAAAATGTTGTGAAGGAGACAGCTTGTCATTGCATGTTAGCTGACTCATTAAGATTTCTGTTTCAATGATCATCTAGGCTGATGGAGGGCCATTGAGCTGTTAAGATAATCTCTAATGTCTGTAAATACAAGTTGTGTTTGAAAAGTTTTCATGCAGTTTGCAGTTATTGAGTAATATTTTTTACTACTTCTAAATGCAGTGATGAAATGTTATTTCTGAAATGACAAAAGAGTTTGAGATGAAATTAGAGAACAGCAACTGTTACCTCCGTATTTGTCTTCAGCTATTGGCAATCATGTCTGAGCAGCTCTGGTCTGAGTTTTTGGGTACTGGATTCCCAGCCTCTTTGACATTCTCTTAGTTTTCATTACTCAGCACTGGGTAATGCTGGTCTGAAAAGGAGGGCAGTCTTGTGACAAAGAAGTTGGGTTTCTTTCTGGTCTTGAACTGGTGCTGTCTAAAACAAAGAAAATATTTTGCTACAAAAAACCCACATATAATATTAGAATCCCAATATCTATTTTATTAATCTGGACCAAATAACACTACTGTTATAAATTAATTGATACATTTCACTGAAATATCTGGAACAATGCTGAGGTTTATTTCTGTATTTTTAATCATACAAGGCAATCAATTAATAGTCTCGCTTCCCAGGGATCCTCTGCCAGAGGAATGGTATTCACCAGGGGATTCAATTATCACTTCTGTTCAGTTTGATTTCATATGGCACCATGATAAATGGCTCCTACTGCTTGTAATAACAATACTGTGGACACATTTATTTTCTCTTGTTTACTTAATAATTAATATGCCACCCACAGTGACAATATGTGGGCTTGTTTATAAAACCTTCAGTAATCAATAATTGTTTCCTATGTGACACTAAGAAGAAATAATTCAAAGCATTGCTATGAGAACTCCTTTCTAATGCTCTCACAGTAAAATCTTGACTGGCTTTTGACACTCATCAGCCCAAAGTCCTGGAATATGAGGGCTGAGTAGTTGTGGTGGTTTCTGCTCTATATTTAGGAAACTTGCCTCAAGAGGTCCAAGCTTGCTGGCTTGGACCAATTCACTAGTGGTAGCACAAAGTGCCATTGGGCAAATCATCTGGGAGATAAGATTTTAGGAGTAGTTTGGTCATCTCAGCAGTATTCCATATTGCATAAAATAGAAGCACCCAACCAAGTTTCCTAAGAGAAGCAGAAGAATTCTTACCCAGTTTTATCAAAACAGATGTATAGTCCTTTGTGAAATACAGGAAAGGATGGGAAAGAAATAGCAGTACAAATGTTTCTCACACACTGCTTAAAACCTACACTACTCCAGTGATCAGATAGTTAATTCTGTGTTAGGTGGCTTATTTAATCTTGTTGTCTTTTGTAAAGGCTTGAAAGATCAGAGAAGAAAATATTAATTTACTCAACTACTTCAGTATTAATATTATCAGTCAAATGGATCACCTCTAATGAGACTGTCCTGACTACCACACCATCACTAATCTGAAACTCACAATGATTTCCAGGTTGGGAGGCTCTGGACTGCTCAATCAGGTGCATGCAGAGTATGGATCAGCAGCAAATTTGGGACCTCATTCATTGCATTCAAGATCTTTGCACATTTCTAGGAAACACAGGCTTTCAGCTTGTTGTTTCTCTGACATTCAAGGTGCCATTGCCATTTTAGCCGATTTCATGTAGAAGAGGGACAGGCATTGATCAGTCCATTCAGGCAGCAGAGATTAAGGCTGGCCAATATCTTATCTGAAGAACAAGTTATTTCATTCATACAGCTAGTTGCCAAAATAATTTTTATAACATTGGACTATTTTGTTCTCTCTGTATCTCTCTCCCCTCCCTCTCTTCTCCACAGACTGGAGAAAGCTTATGCAGACCTGAAGGCAGATGTTTTTTCAAGATTGTTACTCTTCATTCTGTTTATCTTTTATTTTCCCCCCTGAGAAGTTTAGTAAATAGACTAATATCTATATAATACTTAATTAAATTTAAGAAAAGCCCACTGGAAGCCCACCATGCTATGGAAAATGATGTGTCAGCTTGGTTGTGGACATTGATTACTGTCATTCTTCCTGTGCAGTTTCCAGAGCTGCCATAGCAGCAGCATCACCCCTCCAGGAAGGGTGACACCAGCCTGGGGCCGAGAAACCTGAGTAGGTTATGCCCTCTCGTGCCTTTGAAAGTACTGGTTACAGTAGCACATATCCTGCAAATCACCATCACTGTTCCAGTGGTACCAACCATGTGTTAAGGCACTCATGACTACAAGCAAAAAAAGACACAGTGAAGCAAAAAAGACACACTGGCCCAGTCTATGGACTCTATAGAAACTGTGAATATATAGTGATATAGAATGTGAATAATTCAAGAGATTTCAACAGTGTGTGACATGAAAGTAGCTGCTTGGTGATGAACTTAGGAGTTTCCTTGCCTAATTGTTGGATTCTAGAGTAGAAATTGGAATTTCAATTGTCCCTCTACAGGATAGTGGCGAGGGCTGCTCTAGTTGCTGTTCTGGCTGAGCTAGAGGCATAGAATAACTGAAGTTTTATCACCATCAAAGGCAGGTACCCTCCCCGTGACTGGGCCTATCTGCACATGGAAAATAGATGAGGAGAGCTTCCAGTTTAGACTGGGGCATGACACTTCTGGAGTTCAAACCATACTGCTTTGCAATAGCTCTGCTGGTTGAAAAGGTAGTGAGGAGGAAAACTGGTTTTCACTAACTTAAAATATATTTTTGGAGTGGATTTTTATCCAAACAAAAAGAGGCATGTCATTGTGGGTCTACCAGAAACATTTAGTTTAAATTGAGATGAGATTCTTTTTAGCTTATTTCTAGCCTTGTCCTCCTGTTTGTTTCCTTGTCTGGTTTTGCAATAAAAAATTTCGTTTTGGAGGTTGTGAAGCACTTTGAACCTCCCTCCCTTCCCTTTTTAATATCCAGTCTGAGATCTTTAAATATTTTATACAAAACTCTATTTTTCTTCAGTAAAACTTGCTCTTTATCTTAAAAATTAAAATAATTACAGAAGAGAAAGGAAGTTTTGTCTAGTTTTGTGGAATGGAATTAAATAAAATGAGTGCCATCTACTGGCTGTGAATTCTATCCTGTAGATTCCTTAACCTCCCATGCACTTTGGCATTGCTGTGCTTGCCTTATATTAGAACTCATCTTTATGCAAGAAGGATAATAAAATACTTCATCTTTCCACTGTCTCATGATTCTGGATGAACAAGAGACGTTCCGTCGTAGTCTTAAATTATAAGTAAAGACACTTTATAATTAAGAAGGTGCCATTAATCAAATCAGCCAGCAGTAGCTCAGTGTTTTAATTATACACAAATATTGTATTTAGTCTCTTCCTTTTGGTTATTAATCACCTACATCCACTAGACTGCTGTCTGTTTATTATTTATTAAATCCTACTGAAGACTTGCTATATTTTTATGAGTATAAAAAGGGTGTCTTCAGAATTAATATCAACATTGCTTTTTTAACCGTAAAGCAGAAAGTCATATTTATATTTATAACTGGATTATGTGTACTGTGCTCTTAGCTGTATATCCATTTGCCTGTAGGAATAATTTCCATTTATTATATATAGTGACTTTTGATCATTCTAGTTTTTCTTCCACACTTAGAGTGCACCCACACTAAATGGGATTTCTAATGGATTATTCACCTTTCCCTTAGGTAACAAAGTTAACTTTCAGAATAAGGCAGCAGACGATATTAGACTTGAAAATTATCAAATCAACAAGATGCAACTTTAGTCGTTATAAACTTGCAATTCTAAATTACATAAGCTTGTCAAATCCATGCAGAATTAGCATGAATCAAGAATTCAATTCTAGTTTTAAACAACCATTAATATTGTTTTTCTTACTAAGAAAGCAAAACAGAGATTAAAAATTTCAGGTTTTCAAGAGTTATTAGGTTTCAAACCTATTTTTCATTTTAATTACTATAAGCCTTTGACCTTTCCAAACAGGTAGCTGTCTGGTAAATAAAATCACGCTCTTTAAATGATAGAATTCCTGGAATCTGAGAGGTGCAGGATTTACTCCTCACCAAGAAGACTCAGATTTCAGCCTGAATATGCTCAGATAGCAGCACCACCATGCAGTTGAACATTCTGAGGATGGTCACTTTGAAATGAAATTTACATTTTGGGAAACTGCTGAAGTCCAGACTAATTTCTGTTTCTCACATTTCTTTCCAGTAGGATATTCCAAACTCTTCAGATGTACCCAGCTATTAAACAGTAATAATAGTAGAGATATTGTGGTTAAATCTGTAGCTATGACCCAGCACTATAGGAAAATGAAACCTTGGTGTTATGTTTTCTTTCTAAAGTTAAAAGTCATGAGCTTTTCAGGATGGTCATAGGAATTCTGGACACATCAATGAAGAGAAATTTAACAAATATATACAAGCATAAAATACAGGAAGGCAATTTAGTCAGATAGCAAAAGACTGGAGACACCTGCTAGGAATGAATGAAACCATTACCTCTTTCCCCCCTACAATGAATCAGTGTACACCTGCTCTATACTCATTAATAATGTTTTTCATGTTCTGTGATTCCCAGCCTCACTTATTCATTCATTCTAGTTCTGATGAACTTTAAAAAAAATCACAAAATAAATGTAAACAGAATTACAGACAGAAAAACAGATCCATTAAAAGATGGATCTAAGCAGAGGAAAAAAATTCAGCATTTATTGTCACTGATTATTTGGAGGACTAGTAACAATTAGTGTTTTCTTGTTTATAGCCTGTATATGTCCAGCTTTCTGGACTCAGCCAACCTTCCTCCATATTTAGTACAGGGAAAGAAGAAAAAAAGGGAGGAAACTTAGGGAAATCTGTTGTCCATGAAGGTACTGCTCTTGATAAGGCTTCCTATTCTCTTCTCAGTTGCTGGGTCACAGACACAGATGTCCAGCAGCACTTTTCATAGCCAGAAAAAAGGCTGGGGACTGTCTCTGGGAAAGTCCTGTGACTTTCACAGACTGTCTCCGTGAAAGGGAAAATGACAGAGTGGGACAGGACAGAATTGGATCTCTTGGGGTCACAGGTGGCACATGTCCCTGTCCCAAGTCTTTAGTGTCATTTAAGATACCAATTGCTGCCACAACACAGTGGAAAGCAAACGATTTGTTTTGCAGCAATTCTCTTGTGACCCCGTGGACTGATTGACAGCTTTATTTACAAATTGTGCCATTTGGCCTTGGCCTTTTGACAACTTCTTGCACAAAGGGTAGCTCATGTCTGAAGGAAAGTCATTGAAATACTCCTTTTGATGGCAAGATAATGATTCAGTAATTTTTTGTGTGTGTGCTTGAAGGGTACTGTTGGACAGATCAATGCAAGAGGAGAGCTTAAATGCCATAGACGTGGGGCAACACTATCATAAAGCTCAAGTTTTAAAACAAGTGTAATGAACTGGACTTCTGTGAACTAAATATACACAAAACCATCTTTTATTAAGTACCACGTCCTTTTACTCCTTATTTGATCTCATCACTATCAACAGTAACCTATGCTGTCCTAGGGATGCTTTCATATACATGTTGATTTAATTTCAACTAGTTTTAGTCTTCCTAAAAATAGGCATTTAATTAAAGATGGCCATCAGAGGGAATGGATATCCCCCTCCAAAGATGCCTCCCAAACACCTTTGGACAGGATAAATGATTGCTTGTGTCCATCTCATTCAGAAGGAGTCAGTGCCACTTGCCCTATTTCCAACAGCCATCAAGTGTTCTTGGCAGTCACAATCTTCACTATGAAATATTTTATATTTATCCTGCCAGTGGCAGACTGAACTTGCCCTGGTCTATACAGACTGCTTTATTTCTTTGCTCTCTCCCATACAAAGACAAAGCAACCTGGACAAATTTGCAAAACTATTGCTGAAACCTCAGATTTAATTTCTGTTTTTCAAAACAACTTCTCTAGAGTCCATCAGTTTATTACATTTGTAAGATTTATCTGAAATAGAAATACAGAAATACAAAATTCCATTAAGGGTTCACTTATACAAAGTTTGGGGGGTGGGGTTTGGGTTTTTCACTTTTCTTTTTAAATTTAAAAAAAAAAATTTCTATAGTTTACATAATAGTAATCCGATTATTTAAAATTCTTTTGATCTTTAGATCTTTTCTTAGCTCCTTATTTATGCTGATAGCTACTAGTGATAGGATGAAGAAAATATGTATGAAAAACTGAACACCTTGACTTAGAAAGTACTCGGTCTGAGTTTTCTGGAAAAGAAAAAGAAGGTAGAAAACAACTCCAGTACACTGTGAAATGCTTCTTGTATGCTGTGGCAAATAAACCTTTAAAATTGTGTGTTCACAGCTTTTCCAAAAGCCTCATCTTCAATCCAAAGTGAGTTGGTGCACTTTTGAATGATTGATCCTGAGTGTCTATAGTGTTATCCTTGGACACAAAACCCTGTGTGGTTTAACCCAGAGCCAGAGATCCCAGCCTCACAGGCCAGCTCTCAGCAGGGGTGTAGGACATGGAAGCTGTGTGGAGCAGTTGACAGGACACAGTGCACTTTGGTGAGGAGTGACCTCAGGGAGCTGGCAGCCAGCTGGCTCCAGAACTACAGCAAGAATAACCGGTGGACACAGGGGCCCTACCGAGGCAGCCCCTCTGCTGCTGGGGCTGGGGGCATGTTTTACTTCATTTCCAAATCACAGATTTTGGTCACATGAGTTTGGTTAAGCAGGAGTTGGAAAGCATTTGTGTTACTCTCGTTTGTCATCCATTTACTAAAGGGAACAGAAATATCAGAAATAACAGAAGTCTACTCTCTTAGAGCTGTTCACATGTACAGAGGCCAGGACAGTTAGGCAGTCCTGAAAATTTTAATTCCCAAATAAAACTAGCAAATAAATAAACCCCTGAAATCTCCATAGCAACGTGCCTCATAATGGATAATCACTTGCAGAAGACAGGAAGGTGATCAAGTTTCTTCTGGATTCTAGAAATCTTAACTCATTAATCTATTTAATTAAATTTATTCTCCCTTTCCGTCTGTATATTTTCCAAAGAGAAATCTAGACTTTCTCAGTGTTGTACATCTAGTAAGTTGTATAAATTCCAACCTCAGGATTACAGGTTAGACAGAGTTTTTGTCCCTTTCCAACAAAAGGTTAAAGCCAGCTTTGAGTTGGAGAAAGTTTTGTGTCTGCTACTTATGGAGGAGGGAAAGGTAAGCTGCAATTTCTAGGTGTCTGTGTGAATACCAAATAGGAAATTTGCCTGCTGTGCATGTTCAGAAGCATGTACATATATTTTATCAGTTTCATGAATGGCTTTTCACCACCTTCTGTAAAGTGATTTATAATGATGAGTCATTAAATACTAGTTTCATATTCAAAGGCTATTCTTCTTCCAAAGCAGGGTATAATATGGCTGCTCTTCATATGAGAATTACCTTGATAGTGAAAGCTATATTTAACAGTGACACTATTCCAGATCTGGAAAGGTTTGCACTCCTGATTTTTATACTTTTCACCTGAGGGATAGATTATGTTATCTTTATTGAGAAAAAGAGCATGTTCATGAATAACTACTGCGAATAGGCTACATCTCACCTTAACTCTCTGTGAGACATTCAGTCTAAAGGTTCTCTGTTTTGTCAAAGAGAAAAGTAAATCTAAAGGGTGATCCATTTGGCTTTTGAGGTATCCAATCTCTCTTTCTCTGGGTTGGTTTAATCACTGTTGTGGTTTAAACCATACAAAATGATTAACTGAGACAAGGCATTTGGCTTTTCAGCAACAAAAAATGAAAGGATAATTAAGCTATAACTATGTCTTTGGGGGTGGATAAAATAGTAGAACAAGGAATAAATGGAAGAAAAAATTAAACCAAACATGTATTTTACCTGTCCTTTTACGATTTCATTTTAGTGGTATCCTCAGTCTGTTTTCTACCATTCTATAATTATCTATTTCTTTGAGTCAAAATCTATCATCCTGCTGCGCAATGTCTCATCTCAAAATCAGCACCTGCCAAGTGTAAACTATTCTCACTTTCATTGCCTTTAATTTTCATGTCTGAAGATATCTGAATGTACTATGGAGTTTTTCAAAGCTAGAACTGAGGCTTCACTGCCAGACTTATATAATTTACTTATCCCTTTTCCTTAAAAGTGTTTAGGAAATATTCCTTGGTCAGAAATCTGACTTATTTACTGGATCACAGTCATTGATAGAAAACAGCTGTCAGCAGTATGATTTAACTCTGAAATATGAAATTGTCTGCTGAAGAAAGAGTAGAGCAGTGAATAGTAGATTAAATTAATAAGGAATGGAAAACATTGGAATTCTGACTCATGATCTCTGTAAATCTAGATTATTGGGGCTTGGATTTATTTTGTTTCTGCTTCCATTTTAAAATTGAGCCCTTTTGATGCAATACTTCTGAAGGTGAGATTTGTCTACTTGGTACTCAGCACAGGTTTCCTTCTATGATGTGCTGCTTTAGTAGTCTCCAGCATGAAGAATAATGACCCAAAGAATTAACTCCAAAAGAAACAGGATTGAGTGTAAAACATTTTTGTTTTGATTAAGAGCAAAGACATGAGGAGATGGTCACATTTTACTGGTAGCAAAGTCATCTTGACTTAACTCAGGGACATGATCAATAAATTCTGTTTGTATTGTTTTGGCTGTATGTTTTTATTCTTTGTTACTCAGTCTTTTATTTTGTACAGTTCTATACATTTTGGGGAGTGGTAGGATGTTTGTCCTGTTAATGAATTTAGAAAACTGATACCTACTTAAGATACGATCATCTCCATTGAGATTTTCTTGGAATAATATTTTGTATGAAGGTATTCTCTGGTAAATGGAAAACATCAATGTGCCAAGTGATATCCTGGTAATGACAGGCCATGGTACTCCAGAAGAAAAGGGACCTCTTTAGAAGCTGTGGCTTTAAATTGAAAAGTGTAAGCTGTCTCTTTAGCTCTGCTCTTGAATTGCATAAAATTTTAATTAAAAAAAAAAAAAAAAAAAAAAAAGAAAAAAAAAAAAAAAAAAAAAGAAGAAAAAGAAAAAGAAAGAGAATCAGTAAAACCTCACCAGCGCTTCTTTTCAAATTTCACACTTATCAGTATGTCCTACCACCCTTCTCCAAAACACAACACTTATCTGTCCTTATGGAAATAAATGGAGAATTGTCCATATCCTCACTGTGAATAGAAAAAGAAAACTGTCAAGCAAGTCAGACCAGTATATTGTGGTGGGCTGAGCTACTGCTAAGTAGAATTCCCGTTGGGCTTTGATTTGGATATTTTGATAGAAGTGTGTCAGCTCCACACCTCTAGACCCAAGGCAAATGATGATAAGTAAAAAGATTATAACTGTTCATGTAGTACTTTATGCAAGCCATTTTTTTTTCTTCTGAATTAGTCCAATGTGACTTAAAGAAAAGTATGAATAAAAATACATTTCTTTATAGATATATTTATATAACTATAGGTGTCTATGTGCATGTGCAGATGTAGAAACTCCTTTTTGACTTGGGAGCATGTCTACATCAATGAAGCCTTGTCAGAGCTCAGTGAGCTTATTCAAGGACTGGAAGAATTACTGCTGAATCAGTGCCGTGCTCTGCTTGTCCTACTTGCTCCCACTGAGGACTACCTCCAGTGTACATCACTTCATCCAAAAGTAAGTTATAATTCCTATGTGGTGTAGGACTATGGTGTGTGGCTGTGCCTGAGTCACTCAGGGCCAGGCTATGTTCTTCTTACAGGAATTGTAGTGAGCCAAGGAGATGTATCAGGTAATTATTGACTGCAAAGTCTTGCCTTCTGGATGTGGATGTCAGGGAGAATGGGGATGTTCAGGTACCTTGAACTGTCCTGGCACTGTGTTCATGCCTCATGCCTGTTCTCAGTGGATATGAGTAGTCCATGCTGTATCTTACACTGTCATTTCAGAAAAAGTTACTCCTCATGCCACTGGTGGAGTTTATGTTCATCTATTAAAAACTAATTAAGTTCATCTATAGTGTATGGAGTACTTAAACA
This sequence comes from Aegithalos caudatus, assembly GCA_013389925.1. Classification (NCBI taxonomy): domain Eukaryota; kingdom Metazoa; phylum Chordata; class Aves; order Passeriformes; family Aegithalidae; genus Aegithalos; species Aegithalos caudatus. The sequence continues at coordinate 125,951 of WEIU01000042.1, read as the reverse complement.
GGATTTTTGTGTTAAAATTGTTAGATTTTGAGGCATTCTACCCTCCGCCCCCTGCAATTCCTACACATGATGGACATTTTTGGAAGAAACACAGCATAGCACTCACTTCATATTTCTAATAATAATTAATTTTGTGTAAAATGGAAGAAAATAGAATCATATATGGACACTTTAAGGAAGAGATTGCTGGAGATAGTCTTGCAAAATCCCCAATGAGCCCTGCTCAAGCTGAGCCATAATATTAATATTCTGCTTTAGGTCTGTAAGGATGATGACTCAGTTAAAAAATCTTTATTTTTAAAACAGTCCTTGAAACAAGAATTTCTTTTAGATCTGTAGCTTACTAAGGTAATGGGAGATTTTTTTTTCTGAAAAAAAGGGCATAATATAGCAAAACGTCCTTGATAGAATTTTATAACTTAATCTTTAATCTGTACTTGTCCATTATCATCTCTCTTAGAAACTCAAACACCAGTATCATACACCCTTTATTCCAACAATATTCTGAGTGGCATTTCTAAGAAAATATCAAACGAGGGAATTGTTATTTATAGAAGTTCATTAAGGAAGAGCCAGGACTACAAGATATCATTTATCTCAATTCTGTGAGTTAGGTTATTGATGTTCTTCGTCACCAATTCCAATAACATTGATAGAAGTCAGTCAATCCATCAGAGACTATAACATAAATAATGTACCTTATACCTGGTTTTTTCATCATTAAACTGGAATATTGTTAGTGAAATCAATGAAACAGAATCAATTGTAACAGCAGAATGTCTGATACATCAATTTTGCTTGGCAACCTGTCACACTCACAATACTCCCTTTGAACTCAAAGAAAATTCCAGTTTCATAGAATGTCCTTGCATTTCAGATATGCATAACTTGGCAGCAATTTAAACTTTTGGAGAATGAGAATTAAGAGCTTGGGAAGTTTGCTAATTAAGTACTTTCTCCTTAGCTTATGAGGAAGCAGGTGTTGATGGATCACCATATCTTTTTTTTTTTTTTTTTTTGGTACCTTTTATTATTACAGTGATGGGTAGCAGGCACCAGAAAGGAAGGAAGAAAGAAATTATACCTCCTTAGATCTGAACCTTAAGATTTTCCACTCAAGATGCCTTCAAAAGCATTCTGACATTACAACAGACCACACCACAGCAAGCTGCCAGGTACCGCATGAGATTCATGTCAAAAGTAAAGCTCCTAGGAATAAAAATAGTGGGAATGATACTGTTGTAGAAAGCAAAGAAAAGAACTTACATAAAACAGAGAATGAAAGGACTAAATAAAGGGAGGAGAAGAAGAAGCAAGGGAGGAGGAAAATTCAGCAACATTGAGAATTAGACAGCAGTTCTTAATCACTTCTCTGAAATTGCTCCTGCATTGAACTCACAGTATTTTTATTTGTATCACAGAATATTGCATGCAATTATATCCAACAAAAATGATCTGGTCATCTTAGAGGGATAGAGCTAGTTAATATACATCCTTTCATCATGAAAGTGCTTTAATATGTCTCCAACATTATATGAGGTGAAAAGTACTGGTAGCTAGGGAGCATTTTTTGACAAGCTGAGTGTCTTGACCATGGAGAGAGTTTAAACGAAATTCCAGCCTTCTTCCTAGTGATAATCATTCTTGGAGAAGTTGGCTGAAACCAATCCAACCCAACCCATAATATGTTCTGATACTTCAGTGATGGAAACATCAAAATGTCATAGTGACAGAGGGAATGAAAGACTGGTGAGAAAGAAACACATCAGGATGGAAAGACCAAAAGAAAGTTTCACCCACTCAGCACATTCTCATGACACATTTTTCTTGTGCTTTTTCTTTAGTAAGTAGCATGATCTGTTCCTCCCTCAGTGTATTGTGTGGTCTCTTATTATTATATTATTTTGCTCTGCATTTCTTTAGAAATTTAACATATAATGATTGCTACAATATTACCTATTTTGCCACACATGAAGTTCTTTCTGCAAAAGCAGGTGATAAGTTCAAGCTTCTTCAGGATTACTAGCATAAAAAAAATAGGAAAAAAAAGGGCAACATAAGAAAAAAGAGTTATCCTAATGCCATTCCATCATGGTTCAGTTTACTCTTCTTTCTGTAATTATATGAAGTTTTGGAGTGACAAAAATAGTAATGCCTACCTTCAATTAGACAAAGTCTACTTTTCGACATGGATACTGAGGATTAATTTCTTTTATGACATCATTCTGCTCTGGATGGATATAAAACATATGATGCCTCCAAATTTTTAAAGAAAATATTTAATTGTCAAAGTCTGTGAAGCTTCCTTGAACATAAATTTGTATATTACCTTTTTTTGTTTCCTTAATTTTTTTCCTTTTGATTCAACTAGTCAGTGCTGTAAGAAAGTTAGGGAATTCATCTTTATTAACCAATGAGGCTGTGTGAAAAATATTTATTGTTTCTCATTTCAAACAGTCCTCTTTAGTCATAAATGAGTATAAAGGAAGCATGACAAGCAATTTGCTGCATGGTAGATGATATTAATGATCTGCCATGCTCATGTCTTCTTGTGTGATATGTGGCTATTATTTTTTTTGAGTGACAGATTACAACAGAGAATGTTTGGTGTCAGTTGTGTCCTGTTATCTAGTTGTTGTTAATAGGAAAAGAGGAAAATAATTTTATTCGCTGTCAAACCCACACATCACCAGCACTAGCAGTGTTCTCACAGAGCAGTTAGTGAATGCTCAGGGAAAGATCATAAGGGACTGTGAAACCACAGTGCCCTGCTATTTAACTGCAGCATCTCTTTTTGCTGATAGTGGTAGATACTCAACCTGTTAATTACAAACATTCCATTTATTCAGTTAACATGCCAATACCAATAACTCAATAAATTTATAATGTCTTATCACCTATAAATTATATAATGGTCTGGTTAATAGGGCTCAGTAAACCTTTACCAGACACAGGAGAAGGGAATCTGCAGGAGGGGAGGGTGATCCATCTGGTAGTGATGTCAAATACAAACACAAAAGCTCCAGCACTTACAACCTGCAGGTCGTCACCTTACACTGTCACCCCATCATACCACCCATGACAGAAATGGCCTGCTGTGGCATGATGCTATTGTGGTCACACTCAGTGGTGCTGATCCACATTCACCTCCTCACAAGGAAATTGACATTATTCTTTACAGAGGCAGCACCCTGAGCTCTCTGCAGCTGTAAGTTGGAGATGAAAGAGTACAGTCCCGTACCACAGAAAAAGAAGATATTAAATTAGTCAAAACTGAAAAAATGCAGCCAAAAATATTGTTTCACTCTACATCAGAATTAATGCCAAACACTTTAGATTGATAGAACTCTAAGTGATTAACTAAATATTGGTAATTGATAAAAACACCACAAAAAAGCTATTTTTTCATAGTTCAGAAAGGGTTGTGTCCATGTGTATACTGTAATCTGTAACACAAAATAGCATGAGCTCTACTATAGGATGTTGGATATTTTGCTTTTATAATATATTTGCTGAAAAGTTATTTATTCTTTGGAGACCAGATTTATTAAAAAAATAAAAAAGAAAAAAAAAAAAAAGAAAAAAAGCTGATGTTGTGTACAGATACACGGCAAATAAAAGCACATCATTAATCACTATGAATGCACCTACAGGGCTCAGCCCATGAGACATGTGCATAAAACTGCTCAGATTCTTCCAGCTGAGAAATAGGCACGAGGCAGGGGTTACTTCTATGAAGTATATTAAGTTAGACTGTTATATATGAAAGGGTCTTACAGTTCAGCTAATGTTACACTTGAGGCTGTTCAGCAAAATATGCCAGCACAATTAATGTCAACACCAGATAACCAGTCACTGTAAATATCCTTGGAGGGATTTCGTATATCTTTTAGGAGAAATCCCATTTAAGAAGCAAAATTTCCAAATGTATCCCTGCAAATCAGAGGTCAATTCAATAACCTACCAACCAGCAGGCAAATTTCATCTCCCATTAAAGGCAAGTGTTTTTCTACTTTGACAGGAGCAGGCTAGTGGGAAATGAATAAATAGATGTCCTTTTTTTTGCCTGAAACAGACTACAGTAAGCACTCAGACCATCCTTTGTGTTGGTGTTGTGTTTGGCCATTGCTAGGCTGGGCCATACCATAAGCAGCAAAACAAGTCCCTTTTACACCCAGAATCTCACCTGTCCCCTCCAGACTGCACGCCTGTGAGCCAGCTGAGCCCACTGCCTCGCTGACACTTCATGAGCAGGACTGAACCTGTGTTAGTCTGCATAGATTTGGTCTCATTATGATGAATCAAATGTTGTACACTAGAATTTCGAGTAGATGAAGACAGAGACTTCTATAGTGTGTGTTGTGATATTGTGTAAAACACACCAGAGATCACGTTTGCTGTTTTGAAAGGTGATGGAGAAGAAGAGAAGCAGAGGCAAAGACTTACCTTGGCTTGTTGAAGCCTTCCTTGTTGGCACTGCTGCCCGATGTAAAACTGAACAGAATGATTTTCTGACCAGGTTGCATTGAATTTCCCAGCAGCTTGATTCCCTACATTTCTCAGACTGAGTCTCATTTCTCAGCAAACCTTTTTTCTGCAGCTCTGTTAAAGAACAGCTGCTGTGCTAATATCAGAACTTGCTATCGATGTTCTTTGTATTATTACAACCTTTACATTTCCATTTACTTGCAATCTCACTTAAACAAGTGGGTAAGGGTAATTCTAGACACACCTACTTCCCTCAGCCCACACTAGATGTTTAAGAAAGATATCCACACTGGAAAGGCAAAAATTGGAACCCAATATAAACCCATGAAAGTTATCAAAATTTTTCTTTTCCCTGTCTACTTTTTTTCAATATCCAAGATTCTCTTTCAAGCAGCTGTGATTGAACCAAGTTCTGCTTGCCATGTAATAACTGCAGTTATGCAGTGGTGGTGCTTACAACCCACCTCCCAAAACAATGAAATGACTGGAAACACAGTGTCACTGCACTTTTTTTTTTTTTTTTTTTGTTGTTGTTGTTGTTTATTCCTATAAGCCCCATTTTAGTGCAAGACAGAAACAATTCTGGTTTTCATCAACAATTGCAATCTGACTGAATTCTAAGAAAATAAAGCAGATATATATGGATTGTAAAAATTAAATTATCTTTGCTCTTGGTTCTTGAAAAAGGCAGTTGAGAATTCAGCAAATTTTGGATTGACTGTAATTGCTAAAATTTTGCAGAAAGATGTTAATTTTTTTTTTTTAATAGAGTAGTACTTAAGTGAAAAAGAATTACAGTTCAGAAGAAGTGAGGTTTATTTTAGATTTTTCACTCCACAGTATAAATCTGTGTGAGAAACTTTGACAATGGCCTTAGAAGTGACTAAGAAGTAAAAATATGCCTGAACCATGCAGAACAATATGCTGAAGGTGTGAATTTTAAAATTATTTTATGAAGCATTTTCATTTAAAATGGTTTTAAAAATAATTTTGGAACTGACTTGGTGCATAATAATTAAATGCTTTGTTAATGTTTAAGTTTCTAATGCATTGTCTGTCCTGACCTCTGACAGACACCCAGAGGATTTTATCTCTGCAAGAATATCTTTAAATCTATGCTACACATTTTTCAAGACTCAGTAATTTTCTAAACAGTGATTTTATTTTACACCAACAGTGAGAGATTAGTAATTTATTTAAATAATGGGAAAGAAAAAGAACTGTAAACCCACAAGTGTCTCTTTTTAAAATTGTAATCTTTTGAGATAGCATAGCTGTAATCTAAAGTATCTTTGACAGATTCAGCATCATCCCCCCTCTTTCTGAGGAATCACTTCAGCTCCCATCCTGCAGGAGCTGTGAGCAGCAGAGATGGCACGGACATAACCAGGTCCATGTTGTCCATAAACTTTCACATTTGTTCTTATTCTACCATGGACCAGAAGCAAACTTTGTTTTGTTGTTTTGTGAAATTGTGTGAAACAATCCAAATCTGGATCAAACAGATTCTTCAGCCTGCATCTCTCCCCACTCACCATGCCCACCTGCCCTCCTGGGCACAGCTGCCACCACTGGCACAAATCAGTCCAGCAGGGGCACAGAGATTCCTGGGACCAGCTTTAAGATAAATAATTTTAATATCTTGAATATGTGGGTGGTATAGTATAGTGCTATTGTATGTATGGAAAAATTGATCAACGGATGAATTAATCAAAGCTAGTTAATGGCAAAAGACTCTGCTTGGCTGTTTTAGAATTGGATGATCACACTTGTAAAGTCACACTGAACTGGAAAGAAAATTTTAAGTTATCATTTTTTTTTTTGCCAGTTTCACAAATTTCAGAAACAAGAGAAAACAGAAAAAATCTCTTTAAATTTTAAGAAAATACCAAATTACCTCACAAAACTGATTAACAGTGGCATGAAAAGTACTAGCTTGCTTCTAGGATTTTGCATGCTTTCACTCATCATGTGTTTTGTACACCCATTCTTATAATTTAGATAAAACTTGATTTGCTCGAATTTACAAAGTGCTATTGAACTCTAGGTAAGTCAAGGGTTTATTACTCATGGAAAACCTGCTGAAAAGAAATGAAAATGTTACAAATAAAAGACCTCTCTTTATACCATTGAAGTGAATATAAAGGATAAATACCTTTTTACCAGCAGATTCCTCAGTGTTATTATCTTGGAACTACATCAAGCGTGTGAAACAACATTTGTTTATTTAGCTTTTATGCAGCAGTTATTTTACTTTATTATATTTTTGCCTTATGAGCCACATCAGGTTTATCCTCATAACTGAATATGTGTTCTAGGTGGTGTCTTTACAGCCCATGTACCACTCATGATCAGTGAATGATGGAGCGTTTTATCCGTCCCTTCATGAGGTGATGATAAGGATAATTCCCAGATTTCTGGGCAGTTAAGAAGCAAGCAAGTGATGGAAAACAGCTATTTGCTGCATTACAGCCTGCCATCCTCCTCCCAAAAGGATTTCTGTAAATTTTAACTGGCAGTCTTGAATATTTCTAATTAACATATTTTTGTATTTAAAACCAAATTATGTTTTTTTCTCTGATTTTCTTTTCCCATATTTTGCCATACACATAATTTGTTGGTACAGTCCTCCCAGCTGTAAATCAAAACATCTCACTCTACTTTGGCTGAGCTTTACTGATTTATATTCACAGTGGACCTGCTACAACATCTTAGTTTTTCAGTTATATTTCTCATTTCTAAATTCAAAAAAAAGTACCCAGGATTATAGCCTAGTCTCCAGTCCATTCTGTCATGGACACTGGGCCGTGTAAGATTAAATCCATGAAGGGAAACTGCCTGTCATGTTTTCTGTAATGTGTCTGATGGAAGTGTTCATATTCTTTTGTAGTTCGTCAAGACAATACTATGATGATCAATATAGTAAGTATCACAACTCTGATACTTTTGTGAATCTTATATTCACTCTAATTCCAATTATATGCTTCTTTGCATTAGGTCACAGTGGAATGCAAATAGATTTTCATTTGACTGCATTAGAGACAATCTGAAATCTCAGGTTGGATTGTATCTCCTGATCAATTATAATTCTTTTGTTTTATTTTACATAGTTACCCCCAGAGAAAAAAATAATTAAAGCAATTTCAATAATTAAAAGAGTAATTTATTAATATAAAACCATCAACAGAAGGCTGTAGCACTATTGAGAATGGCAAGAATTGTAGGAAAATACATCAGAGTTTTTATGATTTTTATCTTAGTATTTATATTAAAGAATTGACATCAGAGGCAGAACCAGACTAAGGTGAAAGAAAGTAAAATACATGTTTTTTAAGCCATTGTATGGACTTTCTGTTCTTGATCCTTTCATCCCTGAAACAGATGGGAAAAATAAAGAATAAAGCTGTTCTTAAAGAGCATATGAATCAGCTAGATATGGGTGCATATTTATTTTAAACATACAGATACTTTCATAGATCCCAGCCAAAACTGCAGATAATTAGGGCTGGCAAGAAAAGATGGTAAAAACCCCTTAAACATAGTTCTGAATTTTAAAAGTCTTTCCCCCCACATCCCTTTCTGCTCCCCCCCAAGGCTTTTTTTTCTTCATATTTTAACTGAAATTTTATGGAAATTACAGAAATTAGTATTTGGTGTTTTCAAAACAGATATATCTATTTATATTTGGTTCAGACATTGTTTCTGAAGTAGGCTCATATTTCAGGAAAATACAAATTTACTATACAAATATATTTATTGATACCAAGTTAGGGGCATTGAGGAAAAGAGAAATGCAAAATGAACAATTTTATTATGCTCCTCACCTTCACTTTCTGATATTTTTCTAAATAGAATTCTAAAATTCAATATTCTGAGAGGATTTGGCATTTTAAAAACAAGTAAATACTTTCACCATCATAACTTTGGTGCTAGACAGGTATTTGAATTATTCCCTTACCTGAAACTTGGGGTGGAAATTTATATTTCAGGGGGAGTATACAAATTTCTGATCTATTTACAGAACTTATTGATTATGAAATCCTTTGTAGTTTTTAACCACGTCTTCTACAGTTATTTATGGACTCATCTGCTTCAGTTCATTTTTGTTTTTCTCACTCTCCTTTGACCATGATCTTAGCCATTGAAAATAAAATGCACCAGACTGAGATTTTTTAAAATATCTGATTTGCTAGTAGAAACCCCTGGGACTGTACAGTTCTGCACAAATCCCCAAATTCTCCCTTGGCATCTGAAAACTCTTTGCTTTGGTGAAAGGAACTCTGGCTTTCATTGCCTGCATTCCACTGGCTCATCACTTTCCAGGGATCACAGGGGAGCAGCAAATTTCTGGGAAGTCACTTGGAGTCTGAGATTTGGCCTTGGGGCAAGCAGGAGGGTCGGAAGGGGAAAGCTTTGAGCACCAGGATGCTGAGAAGGCCAAAATCTGGTCAGAAAGGTGGGAAGGGCTGGTGTTTGGGCACAGGTTCATCTGCATGGATGGTGACTGGAGCTGGGCCCTGTGGAGAGGAAGAGTGGGACATAGTGAGGGAGAGCATACGCATTATGTGGTTTTTAGATGGTTATTTTTACCCAGTTGTTCACTGTAGGGGATTTTGAGCCAAAATTAATGGAATGATTGTGGGCTTTGTTCTCAGGGCACAGGTATGGGCTCTGATGGGATCCAGGAGACTGGAGGGTAGTGAGGACAAGACTGCTGCACTGGGAGCCTCCACCAGGAAGGAATGTTAGTCATAACTAGCTCAGGCAGTGATTTTCTCAGTCCTCAGCTGGTCTTCCCTGTAATCATCAATTAAAAGCTCTCACAACATGCTTCACAGGTGGTTGATGAGGACTGAGGTTCTGGCATGAGATGCTAATAACTGATATTCAGAGCAAAACTCTCATGTCTCATGCTTGGAGCAGGCACTTTCCGCTCTAACCTGATCATGCAGGAACCTTGGAATGATATTTGCCTCTGTGCAAGCCTTCAAACAAGCCAGAAAACCACTGGAAAGGCTCATGTACACAAAACAATGCTGTTAATCACAGAGCATGTTAACTGAGTTATTTAAATTTTTGCAGTATTCTCAAAGCAACAATTTGGTGGGTTGTTTCTCCTTTTATCTCCAGATGATTCTCCCAATATCATCTCAATCTCAGCATAAACTCTGTTTTTTATAGGTTACAGTGCCTAGGGTTTTATTCATGAGTTTGAATTTAAGTACATGAGCAATTTCAATAAAGTTTGCAGAATGACATTAACCATATGTTTCATTGGATTATTGGATCTGGGCTCTCACTTCTGAAGTGAGAAGAAAATAATATCTATACAGAATCATAGCTGACCAGAGTTCTCCTTCAAGGCAGGATATACTCCCAAGGTCATCCCCAGCTAGCACTCCATGGTCCTGTGAAGTAATAGGTGAGAATATCCATACAGAATGTTTGATGAAATTTGTGATTCATGCAGCTGAACCTGGAAATCACATTCATTCCTGGTTCATTCACAGCCCCTCTGGGATGAGATGGCACAAATAAGTTAATGTATATTATTTAAATAAACTTAACACGTGTACCTGGCTACATTAGTGATTGATACTCATTTTGGATAAAGTTGGGAGATGCTAAAGTATGGTTATGTGACAGAGCAAAATTGTGACTCTAGGGTTTACATTACCTCTTGTGTCTGGAACTTTGATAACTAATTCCAGCACAGGATTATGGATTTGTTACAAAAATCACTCTTGCTTAAATCAGCAAGGCCAGCATGCCAGGTCAGTTTAAGTGAGGATGGTAAAGAGATCCTGAGCTGGTACTAACCAGAGCTGAGAAGTGCCCCTGTTTTCTGCAGCTTCAAAACACTGGGGGAGTGTGAATATGCTATAAAGATATATAATTCAAAAAGGAAGATAGAAAGGTGCAACTCAGAATGTCTCAGCTGCCCAAAGACTTCCAAAGTTATTTGTGTGATTGTATGAATGTTGAGGCATTTTGGAAAATGTATGGACCATTTGAAGAATATCCAGACTTCATCAAGAGTTATCTAAGACCCTAGGAGCATGACCTGTAAGACAACCCTGAGAACATAGCTTTTTAATACTATATGAAAACTTTTTAATTGCTTGATTGACAGTGAGAGAGAGAGAGATGGATAAAGAACATGATAGTGATCTTCAAATATATAAAACATTGTTGCAAAAGACAGGTGAATAATATTTCCTTCATGTCCACTGTACAAAGTACAGAAAGTAATGGCTTTTTTAATGGTGACAAGGAAAATTTAACTTAGTCATTAAAAAAAGACAACTTTGTATGCATGGATATTGGAAGAGACTGCCTGGGAGGTTGTGGAAACTCCATCATCAATAAAGCCTATAAAGAGCAAACTGGACAAAAGTTCTTTTGGAATAACAAAGACCTAGTTGATCTGTGGAGAGTAAGAGATGAACAATATGATAGACTGAAGGCCTCTGTAGGTGTATTTTCTACTATTTGGTGATAATTGCTAGGCAGTATGGAGGATAATATGTACTAGTTAAACTCAAATCGGATAGACTCGACAGAAGCAAAAAGTATCACACATTGTTTTTTTGATAGAAAAACATGAAAACAAATCACATAGTATGAAAGATCTGTCACATTTGAATAACAAATTCAAAATTCTTATACTGTGATAACAGATGTATTGGAAGATTATATATAAAAAATAACTGGACAGTTGCAAGATTAGGAAAAAACATGTCAATTCCTGTGGTACTTCTAAATGTAACTTTAAACATATTGGCAACTGTAAGAGGAATTAAGCAGATTAGAGATCTCTCTATGTTGAAGAATTTAAAGCAAAAAATTAAACATCTGTTTCTTCCTACAATACTTTATTTGCATTATTCCAGATTTCCAGAGCTATAACTGAGACTAGGCTTCATTTCCTGCTCCTTTACCAACACCATATCCAAGTTCCATTAAATCTTTTCCAAGAGGTTTGTGAGTACATCAGCCCAGGAGCAGGAAAAGAGTCTTCTAACTTAGTGGTTTACATGGAAGGGGAGATAACTAAAGACCTACAATTATTTCCTTGGTCTCGCTGGGGTAACCAGCTCACAACTCTTGAAGTACAAGCCTGCTGTAATCATTAGGGCATGGTTAATGAAAACAGCTCATTATTGTCTTGGAGATACTGTCCTCTAGCAATGCCCTTTAAATTGAAATCTATGCAAATGAAGACTATTTAGTTTAGAAGTTTTACTACGTAGACCTTGTAAATATGAAAATTTAATTACTAAGTTTAATATTTATCATGAGGCGCTCTAGCTCTCCTCTTTATTTTACCAAGAAAATGATGAAATATTCCTTTTGAAGTAGATGATTATTTAACAGATGCTTCTGTCCAGTGTTTCCACAAACCTGAACAGGTATACACCAAGCCAAATATGTATAGATTTATCCCCTTATCCTGTAGGCCATTATACCAGCATGATTCACATTTTGGTAAGAGTCCAGCATTTTTCAGCTTCAGTAAGAGAATTTGCACATCAATCCAGAAGGAAATAAATTGCTGAGAGAAAAAGCATGGTGTAACAAAAGTGCTGTCTGACAGCTCGAGAACAATGTAGGGCTTTCATAAGTAAATGGTGCATGTCTCATGATATGTTCTCAGGAGGGGATCATCTGATCCGGCCTGTACAGAGAAGAAATGTTTCGGACACAAATATTGTCCTGCCCATATTGAGGAGATTTTGACCTGTTGGAATAATCAATAATTTATTGTTTCTGCAGTTCTAATAAATAAACGCAGAAATCCACTGCATTTGGGTGGATCAAAATTTTTTTGTGTGTGTAGAAAAATCTTGGATGAACAGAAAAGTTGAAAAAAACCAGAATAGTAAACTATATTTTTAGACACTTGGTTTTGTAAAATAGAAGCACTGTTGACAATGTGAAGCTAAATACTGAAAATATATTCCTTGCTTGTATCCTTGGATTTTCACAACTACAGCGTGGCTGCTACAGCACACGTAATATTTTCAGTTGAAAGCTATTTGCTAGTGCCCAGGATGTGGGTAAGGCTCCTGTGCTGGGAGTCAGATTAACCAGCTCACCACCCCTGCTGAGGCACCTGGGCTGTCTTTCCTGGGCAGGCACACAGGAGAACAATGAGGAAAGGCAGACAGCCATCACTCCAGGAGTGGCATGTTTGTCATTTTCTGCTTCTTACGTTTCTCTGGTTTTTGTTTTTTTTCCTTTAGGAATTTCAGCTTTTCCAGCCAGGATTTTTCCTTTTTAACCCTTGTGCTCCTGATTATCACAACTGTCTCAACAATTACAATGTTATCTGTGTTTGCTTTCTTTGTCTTGCATGATTGCACATCATGGAGTCCCTCACACCTTAGCAACAATTTTCTCAGGAAACTTAGGCAAGGTCACAGAGCTGTGCTGAATCAAACTAGGCTTTGTGTTACAGACAGCTGGTCCCCAGGGCTGAGCATTTCAAGGTGACAGTGCATCCACATTTGCACATGAGCAAAGGAATATGTTCCACGGCTGTGTGCATTGCTCTGAACTCAGAAAACAAGAATGTTTTTGTTTGTCTCTTCAGATCCTCTTTGCTTTGAAGTGCCAGAAAAAAACAAGGACTTTTCATAAAAGCTTCCAAACACCATCTATTTCTCTTATTTCTTAAACCACTTAAAAAAATTGAAAGGGGAAAACACAAAGATAACCGTGTAATGACTCACATTCATTTAGTGATTTTAATCTCTCAAGGCACTTTAAGAAATGTCATAACCACACATATCCATGTTGTGGGTTGTCCTTCAATTTATATTACAAATGTCAGACATAATCCCAGTATTAATCAATATAATTACTGCACAGTTTAATTATTCTTCCGTACTCAGCCTCACCATTCTTTTAAAACTGGAAAATAATAGCATGGCATTTAATATGTGGCTTTCTTTCTTTCTTTCTTTTTTTCCCTGCTAAGTGAGGATAACCTTTCTGGAGAAATTCCATCAGAGTACCTGGATTATATAAGAGGTCTAAGAGTCTTTCCCCTGCAATTTTTGAGCTTTATTACCAGCAGCAGAAGGAAGATGACCCTTGTACAGATTATTTTGGGTTCATATACTACTGTTTATTCTGCTTAAATCAGCCAGTCAATATTCTGGCATTTGAGGTAGACAGAGACATCTGGAGCAATCCTACTCATTTACAACCCAGGGAGCGCTGTCTTCAGAGCAAACATCAGTGTGACCTCCAGGTTATGAACTGGTGCCTCTGTGAGTGATTCACAGTCTGCAAAAGATAATGCTGTCCAGACCCTCCACAGGCAGATCTTTCAGGAACTACCTTCCTATCAGCTCTCTTAGAATCTATCTCATAGTTTCTGTTTTAGTGACATCTGGCATGAGAGGATGAATCTCATCTCCCCACGGTGCTCCATACAGATGGGAAATGACAGCAATGCTAAACTGTTTTCAAATGAAAGCATTATACACTCCAATTGTCACCTTAGCCCCGGAAAAGACCTTTTACACACAATCATTCTCCTGGAATCCCTCTGTTCCATTCACATCCAACAACCAAACCTCCTTCAGGAGTTCCCAGTTTTTATCTCTGGGTGTGAGTGGTTGCACCACAATCTTCTGCTATGGAATACCCAAATTTTCTGATGCAAGTGGATTGAAGGCTTTCTTTGGTTCTAGCTCAGTACTGATATAAAGATATTACATGTAAAATACAGAAATAAAAATCTCATCATTGATATAAAGATCCAGGATGCTTCATAAGGCCTATGTCACCATGTCAGGACAGTAATAGCAACTCAAATCACTGAGCTTATTTGTAACCATGCTGATCCCAGCAGCTCTGATCATGCTGATGTGCCACAAGACAGAGCTCACAGGCTCATTACTCAAGGATGAAAAGTTTTTTCTCAGACCTCTGCTGAACCCAACATCTGTGTTTATGGATAAATACTTTGTAACTCAGCTCACACACACATGAGCAAGTTGCTACATGACTAAGGATACTGGGAAATAATGTGAATGATGTACTCTGAACAACCAAATTATTTCTCTTTAGCTCTGATGGGAGCTTAAAACTTTATTTTTTGTTTTAATTTTGGCATTTACATGTTAAAAATATAGGCTGGTATATGTGCATGACTGAGGGACAAGTATCCTAATGCAATGACAGTTCACAAAACAGAAATATAGGAGTACATTTGCCAAAGACCAAGGCATCTCCTAGATGTGAATGTCTTTAAAATGAAACTTTACACAGGAATGAAAACATTCAATTAAAATTGATATTATGAGAACTGCATAAAGAGTCTTGCTTTACAAACAATCAAGAAATAAAATAGTTCATTTCCAAGAACATTCTGAGGAAGTGAATGACGACCAATAAAAGACCAAATACTCAAATATCAGCTTGCCTGCTTTCCTTTGAAGAAGTGCTGCTCTTTGTGATCCATTCATTTCACAGAATAGTACTTGGTAATTTGTTCAGAGAACATTTTTGAAGGAGTGCATCTAACATTTCCAATTACATCTTGAAGGCTTGGCACAAAAAGGGATGAGAAAGGTCTTGAAAATGGAGAAATGAATTCAGGCTGCTCTTCCTCCTCCCCCCATTTAAGTTGTGAACAATCTGATCTGATGAAGTTATTAGGAGGCTTTATTTAGTAACTGTGATCATCAGATAACAGGTTCTGAATATAATAAACCTACTCAGGAATGAGAATCCAGTGTTTGGTACCCAATATCTAAATGAGCTCTCAGATGCATGTATGTCTCAGCTGAACAGAATAGTTTTAAGCAAGTGATAAGAGAGAGCAGGAAAGACATTCACTGCTATCATAATCAAGCACTTCATAATGTAATTAATTAGATAAAGCCATAATGCACCACAGGCAAATACTGGTGTTGAATAAGTATTCACATGCTGTTCGTTCAGACACGAGGCTGGGTATTGTATTTTGCCATGCTGTCATTCAAGATCCTTGTAATCTATGTAATTGATTCCTGGATTTCATTAGCCAATGCAATATGCTGTGAAAGGGCAAATGTATTTATGGGTTATCTAATCTAGGACAGAAGAAGAGGGAAGATATGAGAGAAATCTTAAAATATGTAAGAAACAGCTGCCAGAAAGGAAGGAATAATTTGTTCCCTTCAGTTCCCACTTAGAAAAGGACATACTGAGTTTAAATTTCAGCAAGAGAGATTTGCTTTAGAATCTGGGAAACAACTTTGTCAGATAAAGGAGACTGGCTTAAGGGTCTTGTTGAGTCCATGCAACTCTGGAGTGAGCTGTATGATCAGTTCTTGTCAGAAATGGTTCAACAGTAGGCCATCCTTCCATGGGACAAGGTGAAGGACTACACAGCTCCTGAAGGGCTCTGCCAATGTAATTTTCTCTAAATTTTCTCTGATGCAACATATTACACTTCCCTTTTAGTCTCCATCTCCTCATTCCAGCAGGATATTACTGAAATTACAGAAGATGTGCAATGAAAGCAGAATCTGTATTCTCCCCTCAGCTCACCTCTGGGTGAACAACATTTTCTAGCCTTGCATGTATCAATTTGAGGTGAGCCCTATGCATGATTTGCACTTACAGCAAACACATGGGGGCTGTGGTGGGGTGAAAGAGTCCCAGGTGTCCAGGAGAACTCCACTCACCCTTCAGTGGCATGTTGCTCAAATTATAAGCTTTATAAAGATCTAAAAGAATCTTGCTTTTAACAAGTGCACTAAAAGCTCCTTTTTGAAGCATGCATTATACAAAGCTCTCAGCAAGAACGTGTGTCTGAATGGGCACTGTGAAACCTGCAATCTGAAGAAGCCTCAATAAAAAATCAAATCTTTCCTGGCATGGTTTTCTGCACTGGCATGTGCTTATTCTCTCTGGGAGGTCTTCTCTTTAGCACTCTGTGTCTGGAATGCAAAAGGAGAAAGAATTTCCTTTTCTAAAGTGAAGGAAGTTTTCCTGGAAAGTTTCCTCTGGAATATCTTTTTAAAGTCCTTTAAAGTTGCTGCCTTTTTTTTTTTTTTTTTTTTCCTTCCCTTGCCCCCCCTTCTTAGAAGTCTCTGCTTTCTTGAAAATCTCAGTCTTACAGGATTGTGACAGTCCTTTGTGGAAGCCTGAGCATCCTGCATTCCCCTTTTCATCACTGTTGCCAGGGCTTCCCACTTGGATCATTTTTTCTGTGTTTGCCATGCCAGGATTCCCATCGCACATCTGGTAAAGTTGCAGCAGAGACATTGGGGGTGAATCATAGGAAGAATAAACCCCCATGAAAGACTGGGAGGAGGAGAGATCAAAGCAAGGAGATATTCCTGCGCTCTGTGCTCGGGGCTGAAGGAGAAGTCATGGGGAGAAGGAGATGTCCATGTGTGTTTGGAGGTGCTGGGTCTGAATCCGTGCATCGGTGCAATGCTCCTGAACAATTTAAAACCTGGTTAATACTTCTAGGTGCACAAAGACCAAGTTAGCAAGGAATTTTTCTGTGCAGTTCTTACAGCAAATTGAGTTGGTGTTTGCCTAGAGGTGCTAACCTCCAGAGTTGCCTGCAACATCATGGTATAAAATGCACAAAACCCTCAAGTTTTGAAATAACATTTTGGGAGTGAAATGACGGAAGATAAGTATTTGGTTTGTTTAATGGAGAATGTTGACAAAAGTGACTCCCAAATTGTTTTATCATGAGGTACAATTTTGCCAAACTTATTGACTGTCATCAAATCCTGACAAGAACTACAAAGAAACCATTGCTGTAATACCATGCCAGCATTGGCTATTCTCAGAGGTATTTTATACAGATCTCACAGGCGGTTTAATAATTTTGTAATCAGAAAATATTTGCACTTGGCCAGGTATTTCCTGCAGGCAGCCCCTCAGTCTCTGATAATTGAATCAGACATGCAGATTTCAGGCAACTGTAAGAAAGTTGTTAGCTACCCAGAATTATTTCCAAAAATAAGAAAAATAAATACATGTACTATAGCTCTCACCTGGGACTGTCATTTTGGGTTTTGCATGCTCTCAAAATGTGAATATTAGATGGCTTGCCCCTGTTTAGAACTTCTGCCTTCTATACAATTATTGTTGTATAAACCTCAGGTCAGCAACTCACTCTTTTATTTCTCTTCAATTAAAAGTTCTGTAACATCACTAGGCTAGAGAGTGCCTCTTGCAAAAGCTATTCTGGCTACTGACTGGGGAGCAGTGTGGTTTTCCAGGGGCTAATAATGCTGAACCTCCCTGTGTATCACTTAGGTACATCTACACTCTTGGCAACAATCTTTTGTTCTGTCACATTTCATTTACTCGAGTATTGGTCCAGATGACACTAATGATGCTGAAAGTCAGCAGGATGCTGTTAATAAATGTGGTCCAGAGGCCTGGTATGTATGTGACCTTTATCTTTCAAATGACCTGTGTAAATTCAGTCCAGTCAATACACCTAGATAGATTTCTGTGTTTCCAGGGCTATGAAATTAGGTTAGAAAATTCCAGGACAAGTGAAATTGAGGGGATTGCCTATCTGAAACTGGCCATTGCTGCAGTTTGTCTGTAGGGACTCTCTGATGTGATACTTGCGTCCATCACACCTAAACATGAATGAATGAGGATGTAGCTCCCTGCAGAAGGTTATTAAAATTTTTAACCGTGTATTAGTCCCTGTGTACTGGGCTTTATCTTGATGTGGTTTCTGAGTTTCATTTAAGAAAATGAGAAGAGAGGACTGATTGTTGTCAGACCAATAGTACTGATAGTCTAATACAGAGCCCCCCAAAAGGCCAGTTTTGGATGCTTAGGGAAAAACTGGTACAAGCCTGACAGCATGGATTCTTTCCTGGTTATGTAGTCTCTGTTTTATCCTGCTCCCCATCTCCTGGTGAATAGTTCTGGGATATCAACTACAATTAAAGCTTGATAGCTACTCATAGATCTGATTTAATTGTTGGTAACTAGTCTAAGACAATAACTAAATAAAAAGATAGAATAAATGCACTAATACATGTTTGGAATTTTAATGCAATCGGGTCTCCTGATAAGATAGGTTGATGATCTCATTTTTAATGTTCATATAAAAATGGTGTCACATTTACTTTCTGGAAACACTTGGGCAGCAGAGCATAGCTGCAGAAAAATGCTCATGAATAGCAAATATTAAGCTGGAATGCTTGAATATTCCCTGAAGACAGGTTCCAGGTTGTCTATTCCATTTTGTCATTTGCAGCTCCTTCTCTAGCTGTACACATATAAATCAGCCAAAAGCAAAGGAGTCAGCAGTAAGAAAATTGAAATAGGCTACACCAAAATTCATGCTGCAGTACATCATTCACTAAATGATAAAAATACAAGAATATTGTCTGGAATGAAAATAATACAGGAAACAAAAACCTCATTTACAAATACAATCTATAAACAGCAAAGCAAAGGGTTGTTTTCATTTTTTTATAATCATTTGTCAGTGATCAAAATGTTAGTGTCCACTTTATCACTTTTGTGGGAAGACAACAAAATTAAACACTAGTACTACTTTAACAGTAAGTGTTGGTTTGTCAAAAATCATCCTGAGTGGTGCCAAAACTCCACATCCTTTTGAAAGGGCATTTAACTCCCCCCATTTCAACAGGTCCATCCTCACCTCAGCAGTGAGCCTGCACATGCTACTTTGGCTATTCCAATCCATGTGTACACACCCTCACTCTATTGTTGCAAACACATCTTTCATGTTCTGCATTGCAAAGGTGGTTTCTAGATTTCCTGAGACAAAAGACTCATGCAAATAACTGATCACAAAACACGTCATTGGCTGGATGAATGTACCTCATTAAGGATCTTATGGGGCAGAAATTGATGGGAATGATTGATCCATGGACAGAGATCAATGCAGAAACAGTTAAGAAGTCTGTTTTAACTTTTCAAGCTTCAATCTCATCTTAAACATGAGGTCTACTCTCTCAAGAAATTCTCTGAAAAGCCACACTTGTAACATCAGTCTCATGAGAGTTGTCTTCTCCATACAAGTAAACTTCATTCCAGTTGTCAAAAAATGTTGTATACAATATTTAAAAAAAAAAAAAAAAAATCAAATAACCTCTGATTAGTTAACCACCAGGATGGTAATGTTAAAAATATGTGAGAATTTTAATAGTATTTCGATAAAAATTTCCTGTCTATCCCATCTCTTTCTATAATGTTAGATTTTGATATTTTATTTTTACACACTCACTTCAGAAAATATATGTCCTGTCAGAGGATAAGCCTACTTCTTCCTTTTATATATCCTTTGATTCACACAAACAGCCAATTATCAGTTATGTTATTGTCTTTCTTCAGATGCAGGTCAATAGGTGAAGAGAAAAATCAAGGATCTATAATAATTGGCATTTTCTCATCTCTCCTATAGTAATAAGCTGATCCTGTCAGAGAATATCAGTTAAAGGGAAAGAAGCAGAAAAAAGTGAATAAGATTACTCAATATTAGGTTAAACAAGTGCAACTGATGCCAGGGAGATGTTAAGTACACAATATTTTCCTGATGAGTTGAAACATTAAAGTGTATTTTCCCTCAGTGGGGTAAGGGAAAATAGTAAACTAACAGCACTGATTTGAAATGTGACTCAGGATGTAAGGATACAACAAAATGTTTTAAAGAACAAATTATAACAGTGCCAAATCATTAAGATCACGGTGGTAAAAGTAATTAAAAGCAATTACAGAGAAAAAGTAATTTAAGGATGTCTGGGGAAATATTATTTTATTTCTTTAAACAAGTTGACTATATAAACAAACATTTTTTAATTCAAGAAATGCTATAAATATTATCATCTTAACTTCATCCAAATTACTGCATTCCACCACTGGAATGAAATATTAACAATACTATCAGCATTCTAGTTAGTCTCCATTCAACCCCAAACTTTAATAGAAACAACCTGGAGGATGTGACTGAGTGTGATATTGCTAGAGAAGCCTTGAATTTAAACTGTCTGTATAAGGAAAATTGCACTTTTTGTGAAGGCAGTCTTCAATAAAATGGAAATTTTGCTTCTATCCCATTTAGCTGTCAAAAGGCCACTTCTAATACTTTCATAAAGCTGTTGCCTACAGAGCAAAGATAAAGACTTGGAAAAACCCCCCAACACAATTCCAAAGCAAATAACCAAAATATAGAAACTAGAAGAATGATGATCCTGATTTTCTAATTTCCTTTGGTTTTAGTTTAATTTGAGTATGTGTGTGTTATTTCTTGATGAGGCTCTAAAATGCTTTTAAAAAGCTGATAAAGATTTATTCCAATTGATTATTAGATTGCAGCAAGGTTATTAAACACATTCTTTTTAGTTAAGATTTTTAACTGGGAAACAGCAGAGAAAAAGCAGAGTGACATGCAAATGAATGATAAGTAAATTTAAGAAAAACTGCTGTTGAAGTTGCAGAGAAACTTACATCAAAATGGATTAAAAATTATATCCAGAAGCTCTGGACAAAGCCGAAATGAAGACTGGAATTTTTACAAGATGAGGGAAAATATAATGTCTCCTTTCTAGCAAAAATGCTGCTTCTTGGACTCACACTTGCAGAACATAATGATCATATATACTGAGAATAATTTCACATTAAAGACACAGCTGGCATTAACTTAGTGACTAGAATAATTGTGGGACCC
>WEIU01000042.1:72065-104730 GCA_013389925.1 Aegithalos caudatus | reverse complement strand
TTTTTTTTTTTTTTCTCTGCAGCCCTGCAAGGGATACAATGCATTATCTGATCAAAGTATGGAAAAGATTAGCATCCAACACACACTTCTGAAGATTTAAGCCCAGAATACACTATATTCCTCAAGTGACCTCATTTATAATACACAACAGGGTGCTCACACAGGTATTTGAATGAGCAGGGATATTTTTCCTCATTATATTGCTGCTTTTCACCCATGCTGATCCTACACTGTGCACTACAGAAATCATAACACAGACACTCACAGACCTAGAAAGGTTTGAGAAGAATGTCAATATTCACTCAAAACATGAGGAGTTTCTGGGTGTCAGATATTGACCTAGCTCACTGCCCCTTTACAATGCTCCCTGAGGAGATTTCCTGTTTCTTCCTTCTTGCTGGAGACGGGGTGTCAGAGGAGATGGCAGTGCTGTTGTCTCCCTGTCCCTTCTCTGGATCACAGAACACTTGAATAAAAATGTTCAATACTCTCACACAAATCATTCTTCAGAACCTGGCTTGTGCCCCTCTTCAAAGCAGTTGCTCTACACCATGGATGAACAACAATCATGAATGGCATACCCACTGATTTGGAACAAAATACATGCATATTTTTAGACTTTAGGAATATTCCTGTGGTGCTCTGGGTTTCAAGAAGAACATTCTTCAGGATAAGAAAGCAAAAGAGAAAACCACAGAGAAGGGAAGGAAAGGATGTCCTTACATAAGGGAAGGGTCCTGTTTTTGCAAGAACACAAATAGAAATTTGCATTCTGAAGGGAGGAATTTCATGTCCAGGAGCAGGAGTTTGGTATTGGAGGTGTGAGGAAAACAAATCAGAGATGTCCTAGTTCCTAATTCTCTAAGCTGCAGAAGGATGAGAGCCATAAGACACGTGATAGACAAGGGGAGCTCCCTGCAGCTGCCAGGGGAGATTGCTGGGGTGGTTGTCCCAGGTTACAATGTAAGATGTGCCCAAAGTATGTTTTCTATCACCATCTTCAGGAGCTGTTGAAACCAGGTGGGGCAGTGTTTTCCCTTGCCCCCTCCCTCTGGGCTATCTCCTGTTAATGGGCCATCAATACCTTGCCACGTGACTCACAGGTGGGAATTATCTCTGTTAATGGGCAATCAAGGACCCATTGTATGACTCATAGAATGATATCAGCCCATTGGGAGATGCTCCACCCAGGGGGAGGAGCCAAGCATTTCCACCTGGATATAATCTGGGACAGCACAGAGGGGACTGGGCCTGCTGGACTCCTGGAGGACCAGAGCTACCAGACCTTTCTATGGGATCACTGCTTCAACAAGAGCACTTCATCTGGACTGCCACCACCACCCTAACTAACAGGGTGTCAGGTTGTATAATTTTCATTTATTTTATTTCACTTTTATTCCTCCTATTAAATTGTATTTTCTGACTTGGAGTCTCTCACTGGTTTTACTTTTCAAACCAGCACAGTGGCACAGGGAAATGGAGTAAAGGACATCTCAGTGCCTTTGGATTCAGTCCCTCATGTCTACCTTGGCCTAGCAGAGAGGGATGTTGATTAATCAGCCACTTTTGATGATGCAATCAGGCATCAGAGCTGTATTTGGATTGTTCAGGGGAAACATGAAGTGGATAGCTTTGCAATGTTCATACCTGCTGCATGCCATGGGCTTCAAGGACTCTGGAGAGAGCCAAACATTTTGGAGGCATCACTTCTGAACAGTGACCTTCCTTCCAAGGAGGGACATTCAGTGAGAGCTGTGTGGGTGTGTATGTGCTGTCTGTGCAAGTTCTCACAGGCCAGTCTCAGGGTGTGGATTCACTCTCAGCCAGTTTGTGACCTGTCTTTTGCCAGGGATAGATTTTAGCTTTCCTTTCTTGTAGTGCTGGGACAAGGTACCTCCTGAAGGAATTCCTCTAAGTCTGGCCTGGGTACAATGCTCACAGGAAATGGTGATTTATAGTAGTTTTGCTATTATTATGGGGTGGCAGCATGTCCTCTTCTATAGTGAATATGACATCTCACAGTAACAAGAGAAATAAATGTGATGGGGTTTCATCTGCAAGCCTGGTCTTGATATACCTGGGGACAAATTGTGTAAAAAATATGCTGAACTGAAACGGAATATTTCACAGAGAGAGAGACACTGATCTACTAGCATGGATTATATCCTCTTTCATCAGGTAAAGACAAGAACATCTACGTGAATTAATTCATTAATTCTATTTCACTACAGCAGGTACACTTGCAACTCAGAGATGAAGAAATGTTATCATCAGAAAATAGTGGGACAGATTATAAGAAACATTAAACAATAAGGAAAAGTAATCTAGTATTTTTCAGCAAAATTCTTAATTGTGTGCATCACTGTAAGCATGTGAACAGTCCTGTTGACATCATTAATTCAGTCCTGATCCCCATCTCACTGTTTTGTTGAATGGGATCCAAAAGGATAGCAGGGAACAAAGTTTGGTTTGTGATATTTTGGATGGAAGATAAGAGTGGCTCTATACCTTACAATAATTAACATTAACAACAGATTTCTCTTTCCATAGCAAAGATTGTTCCTAATCCATCAAGGGATTAAAAATATCATTATTTTGCTGTCACCTTTCTGCTAGGTCCTTTTCCACCTAGTTGACAACTGAGATAATGGACAAGGAGACTATCCACCTGATATACAGTTTTCCTTTCCTTTAAAATGATCTGTGACAGTTTCCACTTGTGGCAGGCAGGCTGGGTTAAAGCAGCCTTTGCTTCTCAAGTTCAGCCTCAGAATAGACATGCTTCTATTTCCTTGACCTGCATTATTTTAGAGAACACTTGTGAGACTTAGGAGAAAATAAAAACTCAGCTCACCTTCCAGACTATAAAGGACACACAAGTGGAATTCATACAGGACAGAGACTACTGAGAAGCAGCAGGCAGAGAAGCAAACAAGCAAACAAAACTTCAAGTCAAAGAAGCAGCAGCCTCAGCAGGTCACTAAGAGGGGATGTTTTGCTTGCTTGCTTGCTTGAAGTCGTCAAGTCCCAACTAAACTGCAGATAGCTGCTTACATCCCTGAGAAGCAAGAGGAAGCAGTTGCTGTAAAAGCAGCAGAGAAGCAGAATTTGAACTGCAAGAGTGGCAGTCTGCTCATTTGGGGATCACCTGCATGGCAGCAGACACAGGAAAGCTGGGATTTATTCTCTTGACAGGGGTACTTCAGCACCAATGTTTCTGAATACTTAAGGGATATGGGAGAAAATATGCCTGCAAGGGATTGTTAAAGGGGTTAGCAGCATTACGGGTTCCTAGAGGTCAACACATCCCTCCTCTGTGTTGGAAAGGGCTGCACTGACTCCACAAGTACAATAACACTTGTTTAGAGCCAAGGGACCACAGGCACAACTAAAGGTACCTCATCCTTCAGTGTGCACTCTGCTGGGTCCTGGCCTCTTGTGCTTTGAGTCCAAGGATGAGTTCAGTTTTCATGGGGAGCTGCTAACAGAAAACATCTAGTATAAATGACACAGAGTTTCACAATGCTCCTTACAGTTTTATCTGTCTCAGATATAAGAACAAAGAGTGAGGCTTGATTTCATTCTTCTGCATGGAGCTTTAGTTTATGGCTCTTCTGCTTGGAGCTTTAGTTTATGGCTCAATTTCTTTTTTTTTTTTTTTTTTTTTTGACTTAAGAGTCCCTGTAGTGGAAGTCTATTACCCTTAACACTTGTGGAGTCAGTGAGGAGAAAACAAAGGCCATTTTCCTATCTAAAATTTATATTTCTTTCAAAAGAGCACTGTCTTTTCCTAAAGGCCTACACTGATTATGTTTTCATTCAGTACCTACTCTACTGAGGATATATTATTTTATTTCCTGACAGTGCAGATGATGGAAGCTTTTGCACTAGTGACTGTATACCATACACTGTGTACTATAGACAGGTATGCTACAAAAAAGATTCACATGGAGGTAGATCTAGTCTTCTTAACTCTAAAAGTTAATCTGTAGAGCTTGGAGTCAAATATAGAGCATAACCACCTAAAGGACTGCATGGAGTCATCGCAGTGTACTGAAGGTGTAGTTGAAAGTAATAATTACTGTCTTAGAATCTTATGTAAGTTTGAAAAGTACAAACTAACAGGACTGTACCTCTTAATTATCCACAGACCACTTTCAAGAATGAGTTTGTTATATTCATAATGTTTGAGTTTACAAGATTTAAAGAAGATGCCTAAACCTCTCTTGCCCAGCAGATGGCCTGAATAGCTTGGCTATCACACATGTTGTGGGCAAGCCCTCCTTGTCTTACCTCTTGCATATTTGTTAGTTTACCTCAGTAATTAAACATTCATTGGACAAGAAAAAGGATAGGGGAGTCAAGCATGAGAGAGGAAAGCCAGGTTATTGCTCCAGTGGTTATTTAATTAGTTAAACAAAGTTGGACAGTTTCAAAGGACCCAGCTGAGGAGATCTAATAAGCTTGCTGACTCAGATATTCTGCTGGAGACACAGAAAACTTGGGTTGAAATCTGCTTTCCATATTAAGCAGCCTGAGGACAGAGACTGGATCCTTTGAAAATGGATATCCTAAATCACTGTTAGTTATGGAGGCATAACGTGGGAGAAGCAGATTTCACTGGATTTGCACAATCAAATCTAGTTGGAAAGCTGGTTGGGAAATGAGAAGTATGTCCCATGCAATTGCCAAATGCATCCTCTTGCTAGGCTGAGATCTTCAAGTGGATGTAAATGGAGACTACCAGCAGCACTCCCCTTCCAATGCTCATTTGTAAATCATATTGAAATTCAACACAGGTGTTGTTTGGCGTGTGTAGATAAAATGCCTTGGGAAGCCTGTACAGGAGTGTTCTGATGAGGACTGTATTAGAAAGGGAAGGAAAGGACATCTTGATGCTCTTTATAGCACATAATACTGGGGCTTTTTTGTGGATTTAAAACCTCCTAATGGCTTTTTCCTCTAAGGGATTCATCACCTGTTCAATCATTTACACTCTGGTTAACAGTAATTCAGTATCATCTAAATGCAATAAAATTGCTCTAGTTTAGTAAAGTATCTCACACTTTGATTTATCTTTGCAAGTCTCTTCTCACATATTTTTCCAGCCTACCAAGGAGGCATGCAGCAAGGTTCTCAGAGTTGTTTCAAAGCACTAAATCTCCAGCACTGGATATTCTGAGGGAAAAGGTAAAAAAATTTGTCACTTAGATTGTGGGATTTGTGTGTTCATGAAAGGGAATGACATACAGAAATGAGAAATGAGATTTTCTGCTGATGCAAAGATGAGGCATGAGAGCATAAGAGGAAACAACAGACTCTTGTTACTGTAGGGGTAGTAACCTCAACAAAGCCTAGTTATATTTTACCCACTGCAAGAGAGAAAATAGGTTAAAGTAGGTGACCCATTGCTACAGGAATGTCTTAGACACCATCAGAAATACTTTGTACTTCTTTAGCAAGCAGCAGTTTTATGATAAGATTTTTTTCTGATTTTTCTGCTCTTAAATATCTATCAGACTCTGGAGGATGGTGGAAACTGAATGACCAAAGTGATGAGAGAATAAAGCAGTTAAGGAGGGCTGAAAAATAGTAATGGCCTTGTGGGTTTTTCCTTTCTAGATCATTGATTTTGCTGTAACTTGGAACTGACAAAAATTGTTACTACACATTTACTTGCATTGGCAAGATACCTTGAGCATTTTCAGTCTATCTATTAGAAATGAGAAGCCCCTTTGTCAAAACCAACATTTCAGCTTGCACCCTCTACAGAAACTGATGCATCAGAACAGGATTCCCACCCTTGGAGGTAAGGTTTTACTAAAAAAGCCTTGGTACGTCTTTTCTGTTAAAATGGACAGTCCAATTCTGTGCTTTATCGGGGAACTATCATAAGAAAAGTATAGTCAAATGTATCTTTAAAAGATGATGTATATCAAATTATCATTATTTGCTTAAAATCATCATGAAGATCTAAGGAGTGGTTTGAATTATTCAGCTTTATTCTTCACACATTTCTGTTTCTTAATGTGCTTGCTTAAGGATAACATTTTCTTTTTTTAATGAGACCTCTGGGGACAAAAGGTGGTTGACACAGGGGGATACATATTGTGACAGAGAAAATTTCTCATATATAATGCAGGGGATGAGTTCTTGAAGTAAAGACCAAAGTGATGAATGTGAACACTTATTCTGTGTGGCTGAAATAAGATAACTTCAGTGACATTTCTACCAGCCATGTCAGAACATTAGACAAGTAGGAAAGTGCTTGTTGACTGAAGTAACTCTGGACAAGGAGTTTTCATTCCAAGGGTTTGCATCTCCACCTCCACCATCGCACGTTAGTGCACGAATACGTGTGGCCTGTGAGACTGCTGTAGGATATGTGTGATCCCATTGCACCCTGCAGTTGGACTGCACAGAGCTGTGGGCTCTGCCCTGAGCTGCCTGCAGCTGCTGTGAGCTGCTGCAGCCCCTGGGGCAGCGCGGGGGCTCTGGGGAGGCTGCAGAGGCAGCGAGAGCCTGAGCCCAGCGCCGGACCGGGGCTTTGGGGAAACACTGCCACAGATCACTCAGCTTGTCATCTTTCCAGAGGGATTACTAAACATTTCAATGGTCATCCCCCCAACACTGTTGTTTCCACCTGCTGATCCATTCATGCTTCTCTACCCTGGGAAATCCATCTGCTTTTAAAATGAATTTTCCCTACTACACTGTTCACCCAGGTGACTTATATCATATGCTCATTATTCTTTATGCTATTTGTTTTCCTTTTCCCTAAATTTCCCATTTTTTTAGGTTCACATATGTATTTTATTCAGTCTTAAAATAATGCATATCCTTATGGATACATCATCATTCCCAGGATCATTATTATTGCTATTATTGCTGTTGTATGTCAGGTAATTTTGACCAATTTTGATAAGAAATAACAACAAGTCTCATGCTTTCCAGTCCCCTTTGTTTTGCTTGAAGGAAAAATCTATATCTGACATTTATTATTTCTCTATATAGCAGATACAACTTTAGAGTATTTTATTTTTCTTCTCACTTTTTTCCCTGAGATGAAAAACTCAGCAAAGTCAGCATCTGTGAAGTGTGTTTCAGTCTTTGAAGGGCTTCAGGACCAGGCACCCTAAGGGAACAGATGAAATCCTGCAGTTTAGGTCTGTTTTAAAATGCCTTCATCTCCACGTGATACTCCCTTCCTGAGTCCAGAGAAACGAAGTTATTATTACTGCCCCTTTCTAATAGGAATACAAATACACTTTAAAAATATTTTAAAGCCTACTTTTGTCTTTCGTAATTTTATGGAGTTGACTGCAACAATTGTGTTAGAGGTGAAATCCAGCTGGACTCCTTTTGCACTCCTGAGGAAGAGAGTGGGATCCTGGTTAGTATTGGGCTTGAGCATCTCATCAGCTCACAGCACTCTCTGACCCAGCCACACACAGATAAAATCATAGGGTACACTTAGTTGGGATGGGATGTATAAGAGAAACCATGGTACATCACAGAGTTAAGGAGCTCTGCAATATTGTGGAGTTGTGTTTAAGTATTGTCTTTGATTTTGAGTAGATTCTTGAGATATTTTGTGTAGCTCAGGAAGAGTATTAATTATAGATTTGCAGAGTTTCTCCCTTGTCAAGCCTGGGCAATCCCATACAAAAAGGACTTGATTGAAGGTCTTTCTCTGAATCTGGGAAAACACAAGTCTAGTATCCCACATCTGTAAATGCTTTGGTGGGTTAGTCTCTGCAAACCTTGCAGGCAGAGGAAAGCCAAAATTTTCTGGCTGCAGTAAGCAAGGAAAAAAAACCCTAAAAACTCTTATTTCAAACTTTAGCTGAATTTTGATTTAATTTATGGGTTTGCATTATTAGACAAAGAAAGGACATTTTCCAGCCAGCACTATGATTACTTTGCAAGTTTTGTCTTCTAGCACTTTTAATTCAGTTAGTCAGTCTTCAACTATGTTATGAAAACTCAGAATTTCATAAGAAAAAAACAGGGAAGGATGGCACTGCTACTGAAAAGATGGGAGGACACCAGGGATTTAGCTTCAGGCACAATGAAAGCTAGATAGTGGGAAAGCTGTGAAATGTACCCAATTAGCTGGTCTGTAAGAGTGCCTTTTCTCTTGCCTTTTACTGCTGAAACAATTGCATCTCTGGCAAGAAAGCTATTTCCCTTTAATGTGGGTGTGGCTTTTAAATTCTCTCACAATTCATTTCCCTTCACTCAGGCTCCTAGGCTCCTACAGACTTTGTGAATCCTATTAATTAAAAAAAAAAAAAGGGGAACACCCCCCCAAAAACCAGCTTTTTATTTCCTCTAAGTGCTATTAACAGAAAAAGCTAAAATTTGTGACTGACCCCAAATATCATCCCCAAGCCAGCAGCTAAACAAAATTCTGGTTTAGCTGCTGGTTTAACTGTCCAAAGAAGAAATTCAAGTGATATAAGAATGGGAAGGAGTATTTTCCATGCAAGGTAATGGTATAGAGATTTGGAAAAGTTAGGGCTGATCAAGAAAAAAAGGGTGGAAAAGTGAAGAAGTTGAACAGTGGGGGAGAAGGTGGTAAATAGACTGGTAGTTGATATAAAAATGACTTGCTGCATCAAAAAAACTCCATACTTTCAAAATCTTTAAATCCTTCTATGAAATGTTATCAAGAAGCCATGAAGCTTAAAGGAAAGGAGAAGGAATAGATCCTAGGAGCACAAAAAGTCATCTTTAGGAACCATAAGAGTAGAAAATAAATTGTAACTTTTCAAAAAGAACAGTTTTGAAGTGTCACCCTGAGAGCAAAAGGGTTTTAAAATGAAATCTACATTCATAGACTTCTAGCTATTATCCTGTAAATGTAAAGATGAGTCTCAACTGAGTTTCTATTGCAAAGTCCCCAAAGCTTTTGTGCCTTGTTAATTACCTTGGCATCTTTGTATGCATTTAGAATACAGCACTTAATGAGCAGATCATATGAGCAGCTGCCTTTTATTTAAGGCATGTGGTTGCAGATCAGATCTTAATTATGTTTCTGTATGAAAGAACAAACTACAAACAAGGTTATGCTTAAATAGCTTCAATGGGGGAAGAAAATGGGGGGAATTGGCATTCTGCAGCCTTTCTTAATGGAATTTCAGGTGATGTTGCCAACTCTTTTTGCTACTGTTTTCAGAACACGTGTGTGTTTTCCTAAGGCCCAAGATCCTGGAATCAGGTGAGACTATTCACTATTTTCATTTCTAAGTGTAGGATGTGGATCATGCTAGGCTTGAATTGGCAGGTGTGGTTCCTGTTTGCTGGGAAAGATTGGTCTTTTTATTACATTTCCTAAGTGAAAGTTTAATCTTTATTGGTTTCTAAGAGTTTGATAAAATTTATAGGATTGCCTTGCATATGAGGAGAATGTGTTAGATGGTTATAATCAGGCTCCTTATTGTCAACAATTTATACCAGCTGCTGAAATATGATTTTTTAAGCTGCTCTCACTAATCAATGACTTAGGCAAAAGTGAGACCATTTTAATGGTTGTTTTTTAATAATTGATGTGTATTTTTTCAGTAAGTTTTCAGAGTTGACATTTAGGAAAGAAAACATTGAGAGGACAGAATCAACAAAGGAGAGAAAAATGGATGAGTGAAAATCAGTCAGCAGATGATTATTCTCCATCTCCAGGGAATTTCTGATCTGTATTAAAGCCTTTGACTCTCAAATATAGAGTAGCAATTAAATTTAAGTAAATAAATCCAAACTAACTAAGAATGATTGATTGAAATTCTCTCTTTCATAAAACCTAATGTTCCTCAGGCATTTTGTAGTTGTCATTCAAATCAAGTGACAAACAATGTGGCTTTTACACATTTAACTCTCAGGCTCTATCACTGCAGATAGTGGGATTTTTTTTTTTTAAAGTTTTGTTTGTTTATTTTCCCCCACCTCTGCTGTTTTCGTTTAGTGCTGCCTGTTGAGATGTTATGCTTTTAGTACAAAAAAATACTATGGTGGTGGGTACAGGAAGAACCTCCATAGAGGAAATATACTGAAACTGGAAGGTGAAGGTTTAGAAGGTCTTGTGTCAACTTCTCCTGCTAGTTTAAAAAATAGGATTCCTTGCCCCACTCAAAAATGCACTTTTCTGTATTATCTGCCTTTCTGGGAGGCAGATCACAGCTGTTCTCTTTAAACTGGGGGATCATTGCCAAATTTCATCAGCTGAGGATCTGGCTGATATTCTATCCATATCTTTGTTGAGAGAAGACACCCTTATGCTCTCTCTGTGAGGTGGGAGGTACTGCTGAAACCAGCTCCCAGCGGTGCAATGTCAAATTCTGAAAATGCCAGATTTATTTGTGCATGTGATGGTATAATTTGGCCTCCTGCTGTGCAAATGAGAGAATTAATTTCCATAATATAGAAATTAACAGTGCAGTTGATATTTCTTTCTCTCAGTACAAATTAGCAGCTGGGGATGACAGCAGCCAGCTTAGCCTCCTTTTTGTCCTCCTTCCAAGAAGCCATTGGTGAAGACATTTGCCCCAATTAAATAATACTGAATGCCAAGTTGGTGTTATTTCCTCCTGCTCCATTTCAGTCTTTGGTTGTCTGCCTCTGAGTCTTCCATTGTTTTCAGTAAGTCATGGCTCTGACTGCTCTTACCTGAGCACCAACAGAAGGAGTGCAGGGCTGCTCCACCTGAGGCTCTGAATCCTGTGTGTGATGCACAGGACAGTGAAGCCAGTTGGGGGTCATGGGTCCCTCTGCAAACTGCCCTGGGGGATGATATTTGGGGTCAGTCACTTTTTGAGCCATCTGGAAAAATACTGCTAAGCCCTTGCCTCTGTTGGAGCCTTGGCAATACTTTTGATAGATTTACAGGTGATTCAACAATATGATGTACTTAGCTGAAGGCATAACACATGTTTTGAGCTCCTGTGGGCTGTGGGGTAAAATTTTATTGTTCAAGAGGTCCTTGAATCATATCTAGAAGTTCTTGAGCCATTCCACTGCTGTGTCTTTTAGAAAAGCCTGAAGTGAATATATAAGAATGTTTAGTTCAGTTTGGAAAATCAATCACATTAAGAGGGCTGTGGAAAGAAAGGATGCTTAAAATCTCTCTCTTCTGTTCCTTCAGTCAGATCAGCTCTGGAATTTTACTCAACTGAAAGTAACAGTTTCTGCTGACATTAATTGTAGTGACTTACATAAAAACAGATTAAAGGATCTGGATTATACTTTTTAAACTAGCAAAAGTACATAAATGGATTACAGAAGCTTGTATGTGATAGTAATTCTTCAAGAATACAGATAATCAACAACATCATTTTAGAACATAAGGGTGCATTGAGGCATAATCTCAACACACTGGTGTGAGCTTGGGCTTCTCCACTGAATTAGAGGAGTTTTTGCCAGGAGTTTCACAAAGTGCAAAAACCATCAGAATTTTTCTTTTTAGCCCTTAATTGTTAGAAAAAAAAAATCATAAGCTCTACATTATGCCTGTCTATAAATAATCAAACCCAAAAGAGGTATGAGAATTAAAGTACTAATATAAGTTAACATCCCATACTCTGATAGTGAAGCCACCTGGGATTGAATCCTGTTTGATGAAATAATAACTGAATGCACCAGATTAAAGAAAATGCCCTTGTGATTTGATTTCTTCCTTGGCTAAGCGTATCTATGATGATATATAAAAAAAGGAGAGTGTGATCTTAAGCTTAACTAGGAAATAGAACAGCACAATTACAGGTAAGTTCTTATGTTGATCTATCAGACTGTTTTTTCCTTTCTGAGGAGGAGTTAAATGAGGTATTATAAACTTGTTAGACAGAGGAAGA
The DNA here is from genome assembly GCA_013389925.1 of Aegithalos caudatus. Classification (NCBI taxonomy): domain Eukaryota; kingdom Metazoa; phylum Chordata; class Aves; order Passeriformes; family Aegithalidae; genus Aegithalos; species Aegithalos caudatus. The sequence goes on along the minus strand of WEIU01000042.1, from coordinate 92,887 downwards.
CAGTGGTTCTTAGGAACGACAAAGATCCCAGCCACTTCTAAATTCATAGTTCAGTTGGAGCAGGAACATGGACCCTCAAGCTTTTGATGATTCTCTTACTCCAAATTATGACTCTCAGTTTCTAGACTTTCTGTACTTTTTTGAGAAGCATATATTTCCTGTTCAGAGCTGAGACATTAGGGTGTCTTTTAACATTGTTTTCAAGAGCCTCGTGAAAGTTCCTATAAAGCCACAGGTGCTGAGCATTGTGAAAAGCTGCAGGGCTGTGATGACCTTAGGTCAGGCTGGGGTGGGTGGTGTCAGTTCCTCTGAATTCACAGCGTTTAGCAGGGCTGCCAGTGACTCACTGCTACCAATATCAGGCTCAATACAGCTGGGAGTGGTAGTGACACACTTGGAACACAGAGTTCCCTGTTTGCTCCTGCTGGATTCATTAAATATGTGAGAAAAGAAGAGTGAAACAAGGATGAGTGTAAAAATGATGGTACTATGTACTTTATGTGTGTAGGTTTTTCAGTCTCTAACAATATCCCCATCCAGGAATACCAATTTCTCCAGTATGTCTTTTGCCACTCAGGGCTTTCCATGGGGTGCCATTACTTATATGGCTGAAGGACATAATGAGTTTGGTTTTTCTAGATAACTTTTAGAAATAAGTAAACATTAAAAATAATTTTTAACTATAGAAAATATAAAAATTTCTTGCTTGATATAATGACCTTGCATGCAATTTCCATCTTTTCATGAAATCATTATGGATTTGTTGCAAGGATTAAAAAAATATGTTTATATCCACCTTAATATATATGTATGATATTTGCACAGTAATGTGTTCAGGAGTTTCAGCCTTGAAAATTGCCACTATGCTCAGGACTATTATTACTGGATTCCTTCCTGTATGGTGATTATTAATGGTTAGAACTTTTACTGTTTAACATTTACTGTTATAGAGTGGGGTCCTATTGTTCATTGGACAATATATAGGCAAACAAATATCAATTTCTTCGTGAAAATGTCTTCACTTTGAGAAGATAAGTGCATCAAACAGTTATGCTGAAGTTCTGATATCTGCTAATAATGATTTTTTAAAAATCTAGTTGTTTTAAATGTGTGGATCATCTGCACAAGAGCTATCTTAAACCAACAGTTATTCAGTTTAAATTGTCATCCTGGTCTTCATGTGTTATTGGTGGAGAGAAAGAAACTGAGTCCACCCTAGGATGTGTCTTTGTCATGAATCTGTCTCTGGACACTCCTCTCTTATCATTCATTGATTGTGAGCTATTAAACTGCTGCACTTTCTCTGAACAGCTGAATTTAACTGAGACAAATCTGCTGGTGAAGGAGTGCACGAGTACTAACAAGTGGCATTGGTAGGGGTGGAGAAAAAATGAGCATCTCTATTAATTATTATTCAAAAGCAAAGTGGGCTGGTTACAAAGAGCCAGTTGCATGAAAATAGTGCATTAGACTAAGGTGGGAAGCACTTTTGAATGAGGAATTACTGAACCCCAAAGTCAGTTCATACACAATGTATACCCATGGCTGTGCCCACTGAGAGCCCTGCAGAGTGGTTACTGTGTGCATTGTCACTCTGAGTTACTGTCTGGCCAATGCTTTGTGCAATAACAGGAAAATGCTGCATGTAATTGGAAACAGTATAACCACATCAGCAAGTGAGCCAGGGCAGTTCTGCCATATAAATATTAATGATTCAGTGTCTCTTCACAGGTCTGTACTGTAAATAGTTCTGTCTATACTTTTAGTGATTTGAGATGAAGCTTATTCTGACTTTGCCTTTCTAATTCAAGTATGATATTAAGGAAAAGAATGAATTTTCTGAAAGAGCTGTTTCAACTAGATTTCTGTTCCTCTGGCTTCCTCACAGCAGTGTGGACAAGAGCACACATCTGCTGTACTTCCATTCTCTTCAGAGGCAGTAGTGACTTGTTGGCAGCATTATTGACACTGAAGGAAACACTAAGATGCTCAACAAATACAGACACTTGTCCTTGCCGTAAAAGAAAAACCCAGTTCAGGTAGATGCATAAATGGCTTTAGCACCTGAGGAACACAGCAGACATGTATAAAATGATGGGATGACATGGACATTCTTAGTGTGCTACTAAGAGTTAACTGGCTCTTGCCTGCCTCCTCCACCCTTCTTAACAGGTCCATCTGATTAGAAATATTTCTGGGCATCCTACAGCAAGGCAAATGAAATTTGGATTGGTTGTTGAGTAGTTCTTTGGGTGCCTTTTTTTTTTTTGGTGGGGTATCTTTTTCTTAATTGAGGGGTTTTCTACATAACTTGTTCCCCTTATGATTCAGCTCAACTACCTATTCAGATTCAACCAACAACCTTGAGTGAAAAAGAGAACAGAAACCTGAATTTGATGACATAGAACATCTTTCTGCTCCTTAAGTATATATGTTCCTCTCCATCCAGCCAGGCTTACACTTCCCTAGCCAGTCAGTGTTCAAGCTCCCTATATTTATGCTAAGCTCCAGCTTGTACCCATATAAAGTTCAGATACCCCAGAGTATCCTCTTGCCTCTCTGTCATAAATAAACAATGACTTAATACAGCTCCCATTTTTAAGACAGTTTTGCCATGTGCTCTGCTTTCCAGAGGGCAGGGTGGGCTTTCAGACTGACTCAGTTGTATGAGTTGTTTCTAAACCTGACGCAGTATGAAATACAGCCCTTTGAGGCAGTACACCTTATTCCAGGGTGAGGTTTTTCACTTCTTGAAGGTAAATCCAGAGCAACACAACTGGATTTTTCCACTCACATGGTCATGGAGGTAAGCAGGACCTCCTTCTGTAGCTATTAATTTCATGGCAAGCACACTTATGAGAAGTCCTCCCCATTTTGTTCCAAATGCACAGTTCTGTAATATTTGCACCAAATGAAATCCCTTTTAGCAGTCAGGAGGAATAGATCTCTTCCTTTTCAAGGGGTGACCCTGGTAGGAACACTGCCTACATCCTAAAAAGCCAGCAGAGAAAAGTGAGAGAGAACCCACTTAGCAGGCAAAACCAGGGGTGGTTTAGCTTGTCTCAGTATAGGTATTTATTCAGTGATCTTTTATGCAGCGATTGACCATTTTCATACCAGTGCTCTCTGAAATATGATTTGATTGGAAAAGGTGTGTGAGATTCTATTTTTCTAATATCAGATGATTTTTCTACTCAAAAAGCTTTCTACTGATGTTTTCTGCAAACCCATAAGGGTTTTGATAAGTGTAAGGCTTTTTTTTTTTTTTTTCTTTCCCATACAAACTGGGAAAAATTATTTTTGAATTGAAGAAAATATTTTGAAAACCTTGTTTTTATTCAAGTGCTTTTTACTTTTACTACAATTATTTTAGGAAATACTTATAGGTAAGATTTTTTTTTGTATGCTTTAGCAAGGCTTGTTATAATTGTTGATAAGAGTATGACATTATTACTTGTGAGCTAGCTGAGGAATCTCACTAGCAGAACCTCTAGACAATGGAGTGTCTTATATATGTATATCAGTGTGCACAACTCAAAAATTTTTGGCTGGAAACCTAGAAATTTGCAATATGCTGTAGAGAATTAGGTCTGTCTATTTCAAATTGTCTTCCTTGAAAAGATCTGTGAAAGCCTTGGAAAACTTTTAGTTTAAAATATGGTATCAGAGGCAAGAAATCTAGCATGGTTCCTCTCTTAGTTTGAAAAGCAGAAGAAATGTTTTTGTTACATCTATTGGATAACAATGCTCTACTTTTCAATCCTCAATAGTCTCTGGTGCCAGTATCAAAAATCAATTTCCTCTGGAGGACCAACTTGGTCAGTCCTGGGAATCAATGCTTTAAACAGCGGGGGAGGAGGGAGATTTGGTCTATTTGTTTCTCAGCTTTGCATTTTGACTGTCATCTATGCTGTTATACTCCATTCCTAGAAAAGGAGGTATGAGTTTTTAAAGAAGGGGTGATGCTTTTTATAGGAATATAAGAATTTAAAGTTAGAAGTTATTTCAGTAAATGCTCAACAATCTCCTGTGGGTTGTACCATCAAGCAAAATATATTCTGTGGGCAGGGTGGGCACTACATTCCTATTTATACATGAAATTAAATCTACAGTTTAAGCCAAATAAAGGCTAAGAGAGTGTAGGATATACTGTATCAGAACTGTGCTGTTAATGTTACAGATTAGGCCTTTAGTTTGTATAACACCTCTGCTTCTCTCTTATAAGAAGCAGCTTTAAACTTGACAATACCATGGTGAGAATCACCAGGTGGAGTTATTGTACACATTTGAGAGATTATTTTTCTGACTACGTAAGCATTGTTAAAGACATGGTTACATCAGTTTTCATTTTGTGAATTAATTTCTGACTGTAGGGTGCATCATAAATCACGGAGGATGTTATTATCCCTTCTCATGCTCCCTGCCTGGACTCTTTTCTCTTAGTCCCTAGGAAGTAAACTGCTATATCTGGTCCTACTGTCTTAAGACAACTGTCTGTGTGTTGTTTAGCTTCTCTCTTTTAGGATTGTGTACACAAGGTAAGAAAACACTTTGCACCATATATAAGCCTGAACTGTGCTTCAGACAAGTTGGTAAAGGTGAGGAAATAATGTGAGTAAAGGATGAGGTGTGTTACTGTTGTGTAAGTCTGAGTCATTCTGTTGAGTGTGGAAAAAGAATCAAAATGAATAGGGATGGGGAAAGTTACCATTTAGATGATGCAGGAGAAGAGAGGAACAGAATCTTGCAGGGATAAGGAAACGGGAAAAAGGCATGATGGTTGTGTGCAGGTGAGGAGCACCCTGAGGGCCTTGGGGTATAGGGCAGACAAGCAGGTACAAAACACATTAAAGGGAGTGTTCTGACCTGGGTTGGGCTCATTGTGACCGCAGTGGCAGCAGTGCAGGGTGGGTGACAGTGACAAGTGTCTGTCACCATCAGGCTCCCTGCTGTGGGGTGCAGGAGCTGCACATAGCCCAATCTAATGAAGGCACATTGATTAATTTGGAATCAGTATGCACAGTTATAGCTATTTGGTCTTAATGTCAGTGAGATGATGTGAATACTTACCTTAAATGTTAAAATATTCTTTAAATTGTAATCACATGTTTCCTTTGCTCTTTGGAGTCAATCCACTGAGATCTGACTCAGAGTGATCTTTCAAAGTCAAGTTGGCATTTGAATGGCACTTAATATCTGCCCCTAAAACTCTAGACTAAATATCCATTAAAGGAAGGTACTCAACATTCCACTCTAAACTGGGGCAACAGCTACAAATACTTAAGTAATCATTTAAGAATTAGGGAGCAATTAAGAGGAATTAACTGATTGCTTTCTCAGGTATTGTGGGGTAATTAGGACGTCAGTCCACCATTCAAATAAGAGCATAACAAATTAATGAAGTCAAATCAAGAAGATCAAAGTATAAGTAACTTTCTCTGAAGAGCTTAGCACTGTATATGCTACCTCTAAAGCTCAGGTGTGCTTTGCTTTACACCAGACAGAATGCCCCAAATCTCACTGAAATAAGAGATGTTCATTTTCCTTATATCATATTGAGAGTTAGAGACATCCTGGATGTTGTTGTTATTGAAACACAAGTTCATTACTGAACCTAGAACTGCAGGACCTGAGAGGGAATTCCATGTGGAACTTGCCCTCCTGGGTTGATGGACACACACAAGAAAGAGAAAATGCTCTAAGAAACCCTTGAAGACATATTCCTACCCCACATTTTTATCATTCATGTTTGTGCATCTTTCTCCCCTTCTCGTTGTGCTTTTTCTCAGATGATGTTTTATTGCCCTTCTGTTATTAAAATGATATTGCAAGAGATTACCTATTGTGAAGCTGGAGAAAGAAATATTGCCACTGGCTTCCCTCACCTTTCTAGGAGTTAAGGTTATTGAAATAAAGATTAAGGGCAGGGGGAGAAGGGGGTAATGGGGTAGAGGAAAAGCTAACTGGAAAAGATGACAGCCCTCTGTCTAGGAAGATTCTCTGAGAATCCAGGGGAGGTGCTAATCAAATAAGTGATTATTGTCCCTTTTGTATCATGAGTGTCTGTATATAATTTGGAGCGCAAGCTGGCAAATCTCTTAGAAGGGATGCTGTGGGATCTGAATCATCACTGATGATTTTTCACATTATTGGCATGAATGCAATAATACCCCTGCCTGTTTACCTTTCAATAGATGCACATTTTCTAGCTGCAACTTGTTGTGTTAGTGTGTGGAAAGGAGAAGAAACCTCTGTTAATTCCACTGAAGAATTCACTGATATAATTTAATCAGGAAATGCTTTGATTTCTTGCTTGGCTGTAGAGGTGCCTATCGTCTTCCTGCATTTTATTAGAGGTTTTTGCTATAATTATATTTTGCTTCTAAGGGAGAAAAAGGTTGCATTTACAAACATTTTATCTGATCTACCTGCCTATATGCTGCTTTTCTCTCTGAAATTCCCTGGAAGAGAGAGGTGCTTTGCTAAATAGTGAAGAGGGACATGTGATATATGAGGAGTGCTCAAGAAATGCAAATATTTGGCACTGTTTCTACCTGAGACCCAGTGGCTTGTTCTAGGGGTTTCTGTATGTAACAAACCAAGCTAAGCCTGTTGCCATTGAAGTTAAATTAGCAATGTAATAGTCTGCACAGAAGCTCTAAATTTAATAATGTTGAAAACTACTTCAATCTGGTAAACAACTGTTGGTGGGTTCCATATGTGTCTTTTGTGATTGCACAGAAACTATTTCTAGTTTTCCTGAACAGTTTGAAGAGGCTTTCTTTTGTGTCTTGTTATAATTGTACAGTGAAACAACCTTGAGAAACTGAAGGGGAATATCAAAAGATAATGAAGTGCCTTTACTTCTGTGCTGTACTCTCATGTCCTAAAAAGTAGGCAGTCTCTGCTGAAAGAAAACAAAGAAATATCAGTAGATCATTAAACTGAAGGCCAAAATGAGTAATCAATGTATTTGTGTTGCCACTTCACATGCATTAGGATGTTAATGGAAAGCAAAGAATGTCACCCTTGATCCTTGAATTGTATGGAAGGGAATCTTCCCATTTTTCAGAGGATTGACAGGATAGTACAGAATGCAATTAACAGTAAAAACTCCATTTTAGGCTTTGTCTAATCAGAATAAAATTTTTTTGTTCTTCTGAGGAGGAAAGATTGGTACCTTAACTAAATATGAATGACCACAAATGGCCATAGTCTTGGAGGAAAAATTGCATAAAGAAAGGGAGCTGTTTTGTGATATCAAGAAGTAGGTACATCAGTAATGCTTACAGAGCAATAAGATAGTTTTTAGGAATCAGAATGCAATAAGATGAAACAGAATTATTCTGCTCTCTTCTGCTAAGAAGGAAAATTATTCATCTGGTCATTCAAATAGGAAGAAAGGTTGGCATTCCCTATCTACAGTGGGGTGGGAAGCAGGGCAGCTATAGGAGTACTTCATAGAGTGTAGAGCTTCTCTACAACCCTTTCTATAATGCCTTCTCTTTTCCAGTTAAAAGTTCTCCTCTTCTCCTGTAAAAGTTCACTTGTCCTGTAAAAGCCTCCTTTTACAATGCAAACTGAACCATCTTGAATCAGCCAATGGAGACCAAAAATTCCCAGTCTGAAGAGGGACTGCAGCTCATGACAGTAATCTCTGCCCTCATACTGGCGGGACTGTATTGCCCAGAATGACAGTGACATTCAGTTTGTTCTATTTATGAGGCACTTGTCAATACAAGCAGTGCAGAATTTGTTCTGAGATGTCTGTGACTGATGTCATGCAAACAATTATGTGGGTTTACATGCTTGAGTGGTCCATTAGTTCAATGGAATCCTCTGTTTACTTAAGAATTTGCAGGGTCTAGCCTATGAACAGTGAATTCTGATTTAGGATGTCTTGTGCATCACCTTACACAACCTGACAGACTCTGTGCACATGGTGAGATAGTGTCCCTCTGGGCAGAGAAAATGATACACCATTCACTTCAGCACCATTCTTATAACACGGATGTATCTGCTGTAGGTCCCTTGGCTCCATAAACTCAGTCCTGAATGACTGAAGTTGGTCATAGTGGAGGGGAATTACACTAGCAGGAATCATAATGGCAATGAAAATATGCACAAGAGAAAGCTTAAATGTCTGCCTTCTAAACTAATGTTTTGTCACTAAATAAACAACAAATGCCAAACCAGCTGGACCCATTTAACAACACACCTCCCCAGCTAGAATCAGTAAAGGCATATGGTTGACAGACAGCCAAGCTAATTGTCCCTGGTTCTGCTCATATTCAGTTTCTGGCATGTCCCATTCACATAGTGCTTGCCCCAAGCTATTTATCCCTGGGCCAAATTGCCCTAGACCCATCTGATCAATCTGCTGATTGATCTGGACCTTGTAGTGGACTCAAGGTTCATGGGGCTGGAGAAGTCTGTGGCACAGCATTGCATGATGCAGATGGATATCTGCACTGTGCTCCAGTACTTTTACCCTCTGTTGTCCAGTTCCTGTCTTGAGCAGCCCTGCTGGGGAGGCTGGGGCTCTGGGGACAGCTGCTCATGGATGCAGTGGCAGTGGCCTCAGTGTGCATACTGTACTGCAAAGACTTATTATGTGGCCTCCAAAAGTCATGTCCAAAACCCTGATGGGGTAAATGCTCCCAGCAGATTTATTCCATTAGTTACTAGGTGAAGAGAAAGTTGTCAACAATGATATCTCCTTCCCAATTAAGCTCACTGTTACAGTTCATAAATCACAGCATGCCTTCCCTGTGGGGAAAGAAAACTTGCAGTTTCTGAAAATGCTCATAAACACAATGTGCAGGAAATAGTTATGTTTTTTTTAACCAAGCACATTCCATCATATTGCCTTAATACTGAATCATGACCAAGGCTATTAAAGAGACCAGGCACTTTAATGCCAGGGGAAGGTCTGCTAAAATGTTTTTCTCTCACAGAAGCCTGCTGATCATTTTGATTAGTATTGTCTTCTAGCCCTTTCCCACCAAATCAGAGGGAACAGGACTACAGGGACATCTATTCCCTTGTTTCAGTGCAGAATCAACTCCACTTGTGTCTGTCTTCATAAGGGCATCCAGTGGCAGAGCTGCCCACACCTTTCCCTGGGAATTGATTCCAATGTTTTGCAACTATAATTCAGGAAGTTTCTATTTTTGACTGTGCTGATTCCTCCTACAGTAAGCTGCTTCTGATCTTGGACTCTTTCAGTTAGACTTGGAATTCATCATAGAAGATTTGTGTTCTTCAATGTTGTTTACTTGATTTTTTTCCTTTTGTTTTTCTTATAAGAAAATGACACGAGTATTTTGGGCCTCCAAGTCCTTTACACATTGGCACATGACAGGATGGTGCAGTTTTAAGGTGAGAGGAAGAACCCTTGAACTGGGTGTGGGATGGAATCCAGATTTGCTTTTCTGTGTCCCTGGAAAGGGAAGAGGACTCCCATAGTAATTAACAGCTGGTGATTTCTTCCCAGACATCTAGTAGTAGAAAATAAGCAGATTTTTTTTTTTTTTTGTCTGTAGGAGTGGTCTTATGAGGTCTGCTTACCTTTCAATTTGTTTAAGCACAAATGAAAGAGTAGGATCTATAGTGAACACTTGAAATCCTATGTAGGCACCAGAAGAGTGGATAGAGCACACTGACATTATTGACAGGGACTTGATATATTAACTGAGTCAAAGAATAAAGATATTCTTATTTGAAACACAAGTCTGTCAACAAATGACCCCACAATACTCTTTTAAAGAAACAATCCTTTATGAAGCATTCATTGTTCAGGGAACCAATGCTCAAGGATCAGAGCTGCCAACCTCTGGAAATGCCCTCTAAAGGATTAAATTGAAGACTGGGAGGGTAGGATTTTGTCTTCTGATCTATGTGTGTGGTAAATTGTTTTCTTAGGTACCTAAGATTTAAAGATCTAATTAAATGCTACAGTCATCAAAGACTTGGGACAGGGATGGGTGTTGACCCTGCTTTAAAAGAGATGTCAACACAGGGATTGTTTACTACTGGGGAGTCTCAAAGACAATACATCAACATCTTTGTATTAACCTCACAGTCTGGCATTTTTTATGGAAGCAGGTCTGAAATCTGATGTAAAAGCTGAGATTGCTTTTCAATTTTTTTTTTGCCTTTTATGTGTAAGTACTGGTTTTCTGATATATTTTATTGTTCTTTTAAAAATATTTTAGTCTTTTGAAAATTAAATTTTGAGCTCCAGCTATGCAAATAACCTGACACATTTGAAAGGGCTGTGAGGAACAAGCAAATCTGGTTGAAGGCAGGAATGATAAGCTAAATCTATTGCAATGAAGAATTATGAAGCCCTAGTCAGTGAATGTGAATCTATTCAGGACGTGTTTAGGAAATCATCAATATTTAAGTTTGAATGCATTCAACCGGTGCTGTCACATTTTTGGTGGATCTGTATTAGAGAGATATTGCTTGTTTTGTTCATATTTTCCTACTCCTCTCTCTTCCTTTCAGTGATAGGCTTGTGTAGTTTTGTTTGCTAGCTCCAAACCATGCTGTTTGTAGTTTGACTCCCTCCCTTACAGTGTTTTGAGACAGTGTTTTCCAGCAGGAGCTCCAGGATTTTCTCTGGACTGTTTTCTGTTGTCATTTCTTCTCTTCAAGTACTGTGGCAACGTTTGCATACCCCAGGCTGCTGGGACCCTCCTGTGCTGGGCACTATATTGCAAACAGAGCACGGAGAAGAGGAATCCTGCCTTGGGTAGTTCAAATGAAATACTGAAGGAAATCCTGGCAAAGAACAAAATGGCATAAATTTTCAACATTTGTACTCAGTACAACACTGGGACAACATTGTGAGGAACGGTAGCAATGGTTACTGAGCGTGTCAATAGATTTGGAGCTCTCCTGACTGATCATGATTTTGTTCTGACTTCTTCATAAAGTTGGTGAAGTCCCATGTTCCTATTTGCTAGCAGCCCTAATCCAGTTCTATATCAATTCCAGTCACCCCATAGGTAGCTGATAGCTATTAATTGCTACAGTTTGGATCACTGGAGGATCTTAAAGGAGTTGTGTGCTCCTGGAGATGATTTAAAACCAACAAAGTAAAATGTTAACCAAATTAAACTCAACAAAGATAAAAACAGTAATGGAAGAGAGAGGCTGCTCAGGAGGGCATCTTGATTTGTATGTGTGTTATTAGTGTGTGCCTAATTACTTATGCCCTTCACTTTGTCCTTGAGAAAGTTAAAAGAGCCACTCCAAGATTGCTAGCAACAGAGAAAGTTCCCATTTCAGCCTGAGTCGCCGCAAAAGGTTGCTTTTAAAAGGAGCCTGAAGAGAAAAAAACCCAACATATTTTAGGCAGAAAGACTGAGAACAACCTCTCTCTCCAGCTGTAATAGTGTGTGAATGTATATTTATACTTATGTAGAGAGCTATAATTTGCGGTTCCTAAATAGTTTTGAGGAGAACATAGAAGAAATTTTAGCAGAATTCTGGGCACACTGCTATGGCTTATACAGCAAGTTCCTGACTGGTGCTGCACTGGGGATACTGACACACATTTGCATATGTAAAAGTTAATCTTTTTAAAATTATGTCCGTAGCAGATTTCTTATGAGGGTAAAAGTAATTTTTGGGGGAAAAGTAAGAGAATATAGGGAAGAGGATGGAGCAGAAGACAGGGAACTTACTCTTCTCAGTGGAGGACTATTTAACCATGTGGCTTTACTCTGAGGGGTTAAAAGATCATTAGTTTTCAAATTTTAATGAAAGAAGTGTAGTTTGATGTTTTCCTCATTCTGAGACTGCAAATGAGTGTGACTGTTACTGAAAATACATTGAGGTGCTGAAATGTGTTCTATCAACTGTTTTCTTACTCCTGCTAATACTCACCAGAAGAGGCTCTGAATTTCAGTGAATTTTGGGGGGATTTGTTGATCAATTTGCTTTAATACTGTCTCCAGAATTTGATGATAGATAAGTACAAAGATGGGCTGGAGGATGCTAGGGTAGATGCAAGTGGAGATGATTAGATTTGCAATTTTGGATATGGTCTTTCATCAGCAAGGACCTAAGCTTTTGAAAACATATTTTAGGTAATATTGAGAAGATTTTCTTCTGTGGCCATGAGGAAATTATTGGGGAGGGAAGAAATTTTTTGACATCTTTAATATTGAGTGAAAGGCTAAACTGAATAAATTTCATATGTGCTTTGAGGAATAAATTCCATTTTGTGTTTTGAAAGATGAAAAGAATTGGTTTGTTTTTTTTGGGGAGGTGGGGTTCTTTCGAAAAGGAACAAATTCTGCCTAGTTTCCATCCTAAAGGAAATTCAGTTGAGTGGTTCTGATCTCCTGAGAAGCAAAAAAGGAGCCTTAAGAATAGGGTAAACAAGCCAAGCACTTTGAATGTAGCCTTGAAAACAAAGTTGAGAGGAAAGACTAGCATTATTTTCTCTGAAGAAAGCTCACAATTTTAAAGCACTGAAGCATCCTGTATTTTAATATAAGAATGTGTAGTTTAAGGTGATGCTTGTCTTGAAGCATTTTATAACTAGGGCAGCATGAAACACAGGTGTCTTTCAAAAAAAACCAAAGTTGTTGCTGACAAAAAAATCACTGTTCAAGTTGCCTGTCATTCAAGCCAGTTTCTCAGAACATGCTGCATGAAACCTCATCATGCCTGCTGAGCATCACTAATGCACACTCTGTAAATCCCTGGGGAGTACCTCACATTTCTAGAATTAGGGGCTGAACAAGGAGAGAAGCTCTACAGGGTCTGAGTAGAATACGGAGAACCTCATAAAAACAATTTGAGTTTGAGATCTGTCTGCTCTGGAGGAGGAGCAATGATGCTGAACCTGAAATTTATTTATAAAAGCTATTCAGAAAAGAAAGCACTCCAAAGTAACAAATTAATTTTGAGCTATCAGAACTGTAGTGAAAATTGGGACATATTTTCCATAAATACCACAGTCTACAAATATTCTGATCAGCTCTCTCAGTATTTAAAAAAATAAGGTCCCATGATATCTTTTGATTAGGCATTGAAGATGATGTCGTATGTTAGGATCTATGTAATTTCTCCAAGATTTGCAATGAAGGCATTTGATCAGAGATTTGGAGATGAACGCTTGTGGTCTATGTCTTCCTCTGTTGCCTGAAGCAGTGTACAACTTCTGATGCAGCACATGCCTGCTAAATGATTAACCAGACTGTTAATTGCTCTTCCTTATTGTCAAGGGCTGATGGCTCTGTGCTATGTTAAGAGAAATATGTGCACCTGTCTTTCATCAGCCCAAAGAAACCATAAAATGCAACCATTCTAAGGCATTTCTGTGTTTTCTGCCAGAGAGGGACAAGGGGTCTGAAATAAGACATAAATGGTCATGGAAAGCGTAGGGCCCAGTTTAGCAGCCCAGAGAATCATGTTGGATGGAGAACCAGACATGTTTTGGAAGGAAAGAAAGGAAAAAATTGTTTCTCTATTCCTAGACTCTGGAGGACTGGCTCTGATCTGGGATCTATACTTGAAAAAAGATGTAGGAATACAGTCTCTTATATAAACAAATTAGTCTGCCTGGATTTCGAATGCACCCAGTCTCGAGGCTTTCTGACTCCATCACAGCTTTCCCAACCTGCTTCCTGCAGGAATTGGTGCACTCTGCAGCAGTGCTACAGCATGCTGCCGTTTGGCATGAGAAGGAAAAATCTTGATGGGATCAATTTTGCAAATGACTGACTTCTAACAACCACCATAAACTGTGGTTCATAGAAACAAAATGGCAGTGAAAAGTCAAACCCAAGAACAGAGTCCTAGAGGCTCTGATGTGTCATTGATGCAAATGACTAGAAGATCCAAGGCTTAAGGAAATTAAAATGTCATGCTTCAGTTCAATTGTAGTGCTTAAAGGTATGCTTTTTTTCCCCACTATTTATTCATACAATCTTTAATATGCTAGCAAATGTCAAGGTAAGTGTTATTCTTGTTCATTAAAACATTTTTTTTGGATCAGTGCTTTCAAGATGTGTAAGGAGAAAACAATCTTCTCCATTATTTTCTATTTTGACAGACAAATTATCCTGCCTATACCTTCAAAGAGATCTGGTGATAACAGAAACATTTTTTACCATATATGCTAAATATTCATTAGAAGATCTGAGCAGTCAGTCATTGCTCATGAGACAAACCCTTAGTAGAGCAATAATTACAGTGGGAAATACAAGATACCCAAGCGCATATTTTACTTCATCTCTCTTTTCAAAATATTACACTCAGGCCCTGGTACCTCTATGACAAACCTTTTTCATTATTTTTATTTTCTTTAGTAGTTGAATGAAAACCAGGATAAATCACAGCTTTGATATCTTCTTTCCAATTTAAAAAGTCCACACCAAAGTACATTTTTTTTTTTCAGTTAAGTCTCAGTTTGGCTAGAAGGAAATGTATTTTGGCAGAAAACACAAAAGAAACCATCCCAGGTTTCCTAAGAAAATAATCAATTTTATTTGCTTATACTAAGCTTTTGATGTCAATTAAAGTGCATGAGGATTTGCTTCATTTAGAAATCCTCATTAAAAACCTGGTATCAAGTTTTGAAGACTTCTGCAAGAAGTTTTCTTTAAGTAAACCATTATGCAAATAATTGGGACTTTTGCATCATTCCTCTAGTCAACCTAGCCACCTATGAAATATTTATTTATATATCCTTTTTATCATCATTACTTGGAAGAATTATCAGAACTGTTCTGACAAAGCTTTTGCTTTCATAATAACTACCAATCGTGCTCTTACCACAACAGTTTTGTTTTGCCAAAGTCAAAGATGTTACTGTCATAAAAAGTGACTGAAGGAATGAGGTCTCTGACTCATTGCATGATTATTGGTTTCTGGGGGGAAAAATAAAAGGAAGAAAACCCTGTGATTGAATCATAAATCAAAGCTGGATAGATGTAAACTTCCTAAATGCTGAACTGCTCCCCCCCTTTTTTTTTTCCCTAAAAACCAGAAAATGCCAAAAATGAGAGAAAAAGTAAATAAGAAAAGAGGGATACTTTAAAATAATGCTTAATATTTGAAGACTTTTATAAATGTGACTAAGTTCCACAGAATTTACTGGTGGACCTCCATGAACTGCAGGGGAGCAGCCTGAGTCATCACAGGCTTCAGGGCAATGTCTCACATATTGTCACTCCTCTCTGGCTGCAGCTGCCACTGTGCAGGGTGCATTAAAAAAAAAACCCCAAAAATGGTAGCAACATCTATTTTTAAGTCTCCTGGCAGGAGAACCATTTGGAGAAAAGGAAGTCTAAGGATAGCAATTTGAGTTCAGCTGTACTCTAGAAGCTAGAAATTTTGTTAAATAAATCACAAAGATTTCAAATGGCCAAGGATCATAATAATCTCAAAATACTCCTCATTTCTTGAAGTCAGACTCATCTTTTGCATTTTAATTAACAATTTACTGTAAAAACATCAATGTTCCACTCTAATAAATCAGACATTTTCCCCTCTAATTTACAACTGACATTGTCTGTGATATTCTATTTTTTCCCTTCTTTCCAGCTCTATCTCTATTTCACCTCTCTCATCTCTGGATCAAGTGAGGTATCTCTTTTATTTCAATGCTGGAGTTTTGAAAATTATTCCATGGATGTGGATATTGAGCTCTATTGAGATATATTAGCTATTCTGAGCAGGTGGTTGTGAAACTTTAGCTCTGATCTATGAGTATTATTGCATTATAATATGGACAAAGCTTTTTTTAGATATATTTGATTTTTTTTGTGTATAATTCATTGTAAACCTCAGTTCAGATCTCAAAAGCTAATGAGTTGTCAGATTAAATATTGTAAGTTATTATTGAAGGATTAGATAACAAAGCACAGAACATCACTGTGCCATTGTTTAAGGTTGTGTTATGTCTTGAATACTGAATACACTTCTGGCCATCTCATCCCAAAGGATTTAACAGCATGAGTAAAAGTACAGAGAAGGGCAAAAAGGCAGATCAAAAAGTTGGAATGGATTACATAGACCAAATGCTGAGCAGAAAATGGGAAAGAATTTTGGAGTATATGGTAGGAATGCAAGAAAAATGTACACAGAATGTGGATTCACTATCCTACAACACAATAACTAGGAACCACTGCAATCAAAAGGTAACCAGATTAAGCAAACAAAGATTAACTTTTCACCACAGAGACTGATTCAATTGTGGAACCCATTGGCACAGCATGTCTGGGAGACAAAGAAATAAATGGATTTAAAGGAAGAGAAAAAAAACTCATGGAACAAAGCTCTTCAGAATGAATTTTCATTTGACTCTTGTGACACAGGTAAAGTTTGACTCCCAAAAGTTGCTTTGTCTCTGGTAGGGAAATACTTCCTGGCATATCTGGAACTTTTTCCTTTTCCTCAGTGCTGGAATGAAACAAAGGCAAACATGGAACTCAGTTAAGGTCAACAGCAAAGTTCAAGTGGTAGCTTTAAGGCTGCAATGATGACATAGACAAAGAGTAAAAAAAGTTTTTTCAAAGATGTCTTTATTAATTTTTATTGCAGATTAATCTCTTTAAAAAAAAATGAACCTAAACACCATTCCCTGCAAAACCTCAAAAAAAAAACAAACCAAAAAACAAAACAAAACAAAACAAAACAAAAAAAAACACCACCAAAAAGCCCACCAAGAAACAACCAAACAGTTAATCTTAAAAATTAAATTTGACACTGATTTTTTTTTTTTAACGTGACTTTGGCTGCTTACTCAGATCACCAAGCTTTCCAGCATTTTTAGTACTGCAATCTGTATTGATTTCTCTCTGCCTTTTATAAGGTCACTAAAAGTGAGTATCACAATATCATAGCCTCCATGCATAATTCAGCATTTGTTGACATAGAAGGAAGCTAAATAAAGGCAATTTGATTGCTTTTAGAAGAAATTCAGAGAGACATTATTTATAGAGTTGGTGGATAAAACTCCCATTCCATTTGTCTTAGATTAAGAAAAAATAAAGGGAAGATTATTTTAAAGCAGGTTATCTGCATAAGATATCACACTTGCACCACAGTCCCTTCTATTGTTTCCCAAATCCTTTTTTTGAAAATGATTAGCAATCTGTTAAAATATTTTTTGGCTTGAGGAAAGATCTTTCATATTCATCAATCTAGCACAAAAAGAACAAAATAATCCATACTTTTTTTTATTGAGAAAAGATTTGACTGATGAGGGTTTTCCTTCCTTAAATAGCGATTAAGAGTGACAAAATCCTGGAAAAAAACATCTTTTTCAAAACAAAGAAAGAAACAATCTCAGAACCTGTTCATTGACTGGAGCAATCCCTCCAGGTAGTAAATTAAATAATGAAATGATTCTGCTTGAAATCTTTGAGTAATTCAGCTGCATCTCTACAGTTGGACAGTGGAGGCCTCTATGTCCAGAAAATATTAGTCCCAAAATTGAATCTCCATGTAAATTGCCTGTTAAGGACCCCAAAAAACCCCAAGAGCTCCGAGAAACTGCATGCAGCCCATGTTAATTGCAACAATCCAAACACACAAGGACATTCTCACCCTTCAGGAGCACGGGCAGTCAGGTTCCAGCACCCAGGACGTTTCCAGATCGTGCCTGCTGTTATTTATTGCTGAGACAGCTTATGCATTGACAAAGTGGATGGTATGGTATCAGAAACATACTGCACTTAGAAATGCTTCATTAGAGACTCATTAGGTTTTCTGAATTAACACCACAAATAGTTATAAAAGGTCTACAATTTGGATGATCATCAAATTTGAGCAAGAGGTCTAATCAAAATCATCTACAGGTTAGCCCTGTTCTAATGCTGGAATGAATCTGTGTTAAAAGGCAGTAATATTGTAAAATATGAAGATATAGTGGGAAAGTGGTGATGTCCCCTGCTCCCTCCCACAGAATTCTTGAGTCTTCTTTTACTTTCAGATACTAAGCCTTTAGTAGAGTAGAACTGGTTTTTCCCCTAAAAATCTGTGTTTTCAGCTCTTATTTTGAACTCTGGCTGAAAGAAACTTTTAAAAAGCTACAGTATCCAGCAAAATAGTTCTTGCAAAAACCAGATTCTTTTTATTTTACTGAAACCTGTGAAATAAGATCATTTTAGTGCCCTTGGAAGGGAAGCTGAGAACTGCATTCCTCAATAATTTTTAAAAAATTATTATTATTTCTTTCTGACCAGTATTAACTATCTATTACTTGGAGCCCTTGGGAACTCTGATTAAGGCAAACTCCTATTCAAAAATCAATCTTTCAATGGCAGGCTTTGTTAATCTTCCAAATCAAATTTCCATTTCTCACATTCCAGGTTTATTGATTATATGTCAAAATTCTCAAGTCATCTGTCGGGCTAACCAAATTACCCTGTGTCTAATAATTTAATTGTTTTCAAAAACAGATGTGCCACTTCCATTGAATGCTAAAATTTTGTTGGAAGTATCTAAGGAAATGGCAGCACACACTCATATAATTATTCAGTAGCATTTAATTACCTAAATTTTCAAATGGAACTGTAGTGAAATGGTGAGGATAAAGGGGTGACAGGGTAAGCAGACTGCATTGTGTAAGTGATACAAGTAAGGTTCTGCTTCTGCAGCTTTGCCACTGGAAACTTTCAGTTCCAGTCAGATTTTGGGGTGAGCAACAGATACTTTCTTATGAAGAAACTTTACCATAGCCCTAATGTATTTAAATGGACACCAATGACACAAATACAGAGAAAATGAGAAGGGGAAATGGTTTGTCTGTAGTTACATAAGCAAAAATCAAGGACCTGCAAAGCTTTATATATAACCAAAAGTATTATTTGATTTAATTAATTTAAATTAATTAAACCAAGACTTATTGGAACAGTTGAACTCACTGGCATAGTTCACACGTGTGAGTAGAGCTTTTCTGGAGAATGAGGGAGAGAGTGCACTTGTGTGTGTCAAGCAAGGATGTGAAGATACTTTGTGGTAATCTTCCTAGTGCAAGGTGGCTGAAAAACTGGGTGCAAAGGAACCACTGAAATCCTCTCAGCACTTTTATGGAGGGCATTTATTAGGAACCGTCCAAACAAGAAGATCACGTAAAAAGTATTTTTATAAGCAGCTGAAAATTAAAGCACAGTTTAGGACTTGCTGCAAGCAAGGGTTTTTCACACCTAGACCTCTGCAGGGAATGGAGCACATCAACACTCAGATAATTCTGTTACAGAAGGCAGACAAACTCTTGGAGGAATGCTCTGTAGGTTTCATTCTAATCAAGTGGTAATAACCCATTGAGGATATCAGGGGAGAAGATAATTTGACTGAGAGTAACCAGGGTAACCACAGGGTTCACCACAGGGGAAATAGGAAAGAGGAATAGCAAGGCCCAGTTCTATTATCCTCAGCTACACAGTAGGTAAGACTTCCCTAGTAGCTACTACCCCCTCAAAAAATACATGTGGTGATTTATTTTGACCATAGGAAACCTTCTGGTATTTTCTCACATCGTTTACTCAAAATCAAGATAAGGAAGGGTTTTCTGATGAAACTACTACAAGGTGGATGCAGAGGTGATTGCTAAAAACTTACTTTCTCTTTGGACAGCTATCAAGGACTCTGCTGTTCTTAAAAAAGTACAGGAATTAAATTGCAGGAAAGGAGGCTGAAATTTCAGTCCGGAAAAGTATGTGGCAGTAAGGATTGTGAAGCATGAGAAGAGCTTACATAGAGAACAGATGAAGTGTTGTTTACTGTTGAAAGACCTTAAGAATTGTGTAGAGAAACATCAAAAATCATTCAGGTAAAGGTAATGTCACTGTGGTTTACCAGAAAGGACAGAAGGAGCACTTGAGGTGTTTTCCAAGCCTATAGTTTCGTGATCCATTGTTTTTCAGGGACATACAATAGTCTATCATTAGGTGCTTTTCCCATGGTTCCCAACCATAAAATTTGGATTTTTTTTCTTGAGAGAATTTTCACACATTTACAACATAAATTGTTCTAAATGGTAATGTTACGTTCTTGTCTTTAGAATGTATACAAAACAGGAGCATGAGACAAAAAAATACAAAATACTAACTTGTAAACAGAGTATAAAATCGATTCTCCCAGTCAGAGAGGGTTCAGAATTCATAACCCTGTTCAATAATTCACAAATCAATTAAAATAACATTATTATTCTCTCTTTCCACTTAGCAGTAACGATGTGTAAAGGTCACTTGCCATCTAGTTAGGGAAAAGGCAGCAATTAACATCAGAGTAAAACCAGAATATTCATTTTCTGTTACACAATGGAAGCGTGACATGATTTTCTACTTGGATGGAGCCCTAAGCAATAGCAGGGCTGAATTTTCACCTCACAGAGAAATTAAGGAAAATTTTTTAAAATGTTGCCCTGACACTAGGAATGTAGTTTCTTGTACAAACGCTGGGAGCCAAAGATGTCAGAGATGATTGGAAGCTTGATTCCTTTTACTTGAAATGTCATCAAAAAGATTTTTACGAATAGTTCTGAAATATGAAAGGAGACTCTTTTGTCTACTTGGTTCACTTTTGCCACTATAAGATGAATTCATGTCAGAACTGTGCTAGGATTTGAAGAATTAATGCTATGTTTCTGGAATGGGGCTTCTTAATTTTATTTTATTACCTTTTTTTAAAATTTAAAAAATGTCATTTATTTTATTTTCAGGTCTTTACTTTTATTAATTATATTTTTATTTTTTAAATAAACTAATTTTTTGCTTTTAAAATTCTTTAATTTATTTGCTTTATTCTTTGCAGCTTCTATTTATTTTGGTTTTTTGTTTTTTTTTTCA
>WEIU01000042.1:31784-62234 GCA_013389925.1 Aegithalos caudatus | reverse complement strand
TTTTTTTTTTTTTTAACATCTGATAGGGCTGTGTGTAAATAGGAAAATCTCATTCTATTACAGATAGTTTTTCTATTCCTCTTCTTCAGTTTTGGCCATCATAAACTTCAGGTTTTTAAGTTTTGTTCTTTCTCTCACAGCACGTGAAGGTCATCCAGTCTTTCCTATCTCTAATCCCCCACCAACCCTGTTTTCTCTCATTTTTACTACCTCCCATATGCATAGTCATGACTGTTTAAGAAAAGAAAAAAATACATCCTTGTTGACAGCTCTGACAAATGTTCATTCATTACTTTCATGCATAATTAAATTATTTCCTTAATTGTATCCAATTAATTTTTAAACTTTTTTTGCATTCAAATTAAGACACTTGACTTCCAATAAGAGAAGTTTCTCAGAATCATAAAGGACTGAAACCACGCTTGTGTTTCACAGTGAAACTAAAAGGAAAAGTTCAGAAGGTATATCTGAAACAAAACCAAGGAGAATCCATGAGGAAAATATCCTTTGGTATTCAAAGTGCAGTTAGAGCCCAAGTCCTACAATTTTTAAATTTATGCATAGATAAACACCTCGATGAAACTACTCATAAGAGGAGCATAAATCATACCTAATAACTGAATGCATCTAAAATTTGGGGTCACATCTGTCTGCCTTGCTACATCTGGCAGAGTGTAATAATTAGGTTTTCTCACAAAGAAGAGAATGACAAAAAAAAATGTATTTGTAGAGATTATTATCCCTTCAAGAGATTTCAGATCCATTTTAATTGATGTAAATAACAGCTCTGCTGAAGCCAGTTGAACCCTGCTGTTAGCTGCCTGCAGGGAATCTGTCCTTCCATTCCCAGGTCAGATTTGACAAGAGTTGCGTGACCCACAGTTGTTTTTTGCTTTGACATTCTCCCAAACATTTGTTATAATTTTATTTTGGCAAGAAAGTTTCTTCAGTCCATTTTGACTTCAAAGTTTTTAAAATAAAAAGTAGTTAAAGTAGGGAGAAAATTTAAAGCACATTTGTTTACATAGATAATGAAATGTTGCTCTAAAAACATCAGAATTACTTAGTTGTTGTCTAAAACTTTTCCCTACAATTAGCATTGTCTAATTCTTTTCAAAGGCACAAAATGCCTGTCTACATCTAATACATTTACAGAGAATGAGAAAGTATGTTTTCCACTCATAAAAAGAAAGTTTGTTCACTCTGAGTAAGTAAAATATTAGATAAGAAACAATTAATATGTCTTTTTATGGCTTTTTGCACATAGTTGCATTTTATCTTGAACAAAGTTAAATGCAGTGTAGCTGCTGTTTCTCCCTTACCTCTCCACAGGCTGTGGGACTGTGTCAGGTGACACAAAGCTCTGTGCAGAAAGCAGCTACAGTACATTGAACAAGAGAAGGGTTTTACCCTCATTCACTTGCTTTTAAAGAATGGTGCCCAGGGTGAAGGATGAGTGTTTACTAATGTGTAGGGAAGAAGGTCAAAAAAAGGTTTCTGTTTGATTTCATAGAATCAAGCCCAGAAACACTTTTGTAAAAATCTGTTGTGCCAAATCCAGCTTTATAATGCTAGGACTGATCAGAGAAAAAAAAAAAAAAAAAAAGAACAAAAAAACCCCCCCAAAACAACAGGAACAGAATTTGCAATGTTATCATATGGGAAGGAATGCCTTCTTGACCCCAAGTTTATGTCCTGTAGAATAAAACCTGATAGAAGCTGTCAGTGTTATCTTAAGCTGCAGAGCTGTAAGGATTATTTCAGCTGAGGATCTTAATATTGGTCTCTGCCTTCACACAAGAAATGACACTTATGTAAGAAGATAGCAAGAGCTTTAAGAATTAAAATGAATTTAAACCGCAGGCTCTGTAGGGTATGGATGCACTTTCTGTCTGGATCCACACACACACTGATACATTTTGCATTGCTTCTTTACTTTCACCAAAAAACAAGTGAAAACTCAAAGGCTGCCTGCAGCAGCAAGGCTGTCTTTCCTGTATGTTGTCCCATATCAGGTGGATGAGGGTAACAAGGAGAGGATTGTGGCTTCAAAGTAATATTCCCTATTTCTATTAGTGAGAGTTTGTGCCCTGCACCTCAATGCCTCTGCTACCCCTGATGGGGGCTGTGCTTTTTCAAGAGAAGGAAGTCAAGACTTTGGAGCCTGCAAAGGACATGGGAAGCAGTGGGTGGTGTTCCCAAACAGAGTCAGGACAATCATTTTGTCTAAAATGGTGGCATCAGAGTCCTTTTTCTTACCTTAAACATGGGTACTAAACTGGGAGGTTCACAAAACCTGCAACTAGAAACACAGAAACAGGTGGGTGGCAAAGAGGAGCACAGAAATTATGTTGGATGAGAAGGTGAAAACTTCACATTAGTTGCATGACCAGGATGTGTACTGGCCAAAACTTTTTCTCTATGCCTCTACCTCAGCATGTCTCAAGAAGGACCAGCCAGGAAAGGGAAATATGTAGCAAACTGCAGGTGGAAATTGAGGGGTCAAAGACAACTTAAGTTAGCACTTCTCTGTAGCTCCCTGCTGGCGACCTAGGCTTTGGCTCTCAGTTACAGAAAAAATTTAGAGGACATTAAAAACTACCCTGGATAAACAGGGGAAATTAAGGACTATTTAAACATCTCTCATTTCTTGCATATTTTCTACTGGGAACTCAGAAATAAGAGATTTCTTAAGGAGAATGGCTGAATTTCCTAAGAAAAGAAGAAAAAAAATTAAAAAGAGGGAAAAAAAATGTTGGCAATCCTGGATCTCTCTAGGCAATTTTAGGTACCTGCAATAAAATACTTTCCTAATCATCATCACAGCTGCTTGCTTGACTAGATGGATTTTTTTTTTTTTGTCAATACAAAATACCATCTTTAATAACTTCTGCAGTTTTCTATGACTGTGAAAATTCTTTCTGATATATTTTTAGCAGCTTTAGAGATTACTGTCTTTGCAAAACTTTTCAAATGAAAGAAATTATTTTTGTTCGGTTTTGAGGAGTTGTCCGTAAAATATCCAGCATAAGGCATCCTACAGCGGTCTGTTGTTCAGTAATACTGTTCTCATTTAAAACTTCATAATGAAGGGTCTCAGCAGGCTCTAGAAAATCTCTGTGGTTGGCCCATGATCTTCCAATGTTGGCTTAGAGTACATGTGCAGGTCAAACTGCAGTGCTCCCAGTTCCTTATTCCTATTATTAAGATCTTTAATACTCAGTTCAAGGGTCCTTAGGCATCCAGGAATGTTGTCTTGCAGTAAGTACTCAACAATAAATATTGGTCTAAGTTTCTTAATAATTTCTTTCCCTTTTAGTTACAAATTGGTGATATTTGTCCTCACAGTGTCTCAAAGATTTAAATGGTATCTATTAAGAAATATAGTTTATGATAAAAAATAAGAGCTGAATAATAGAATCGCATTTTTAGTGGGGTAATATAATGCAGGAATCATTTAATAATAGTTGTGGTGTAATTAGTTTAAAATTATGTAAGCAGTTCATGTGTAATTTTTTTTTCTTTTAAATGGATTCAGTTTGCATGGGATATTAAAGCAATGAGCTGTCAAAAGCTGCAAGAAAATAACATGGCTAGAGACACAATGAAACAGAGTGTTTCATAAACACTCACTATTTTTAAATAATCCACTATTAAAAAAGATTAGTTAGAAGAATTCTCAGAAGTTATGAATTGTAAGCAAAAATATTTATTAAGCTGTTGACATCTGAGATACAAAAATTTCTATTGTCTGCAAATCCTACCATAGCAGCAAAAGTTTGCTGATGCTGTAGTATCTAAATGGAATCTTAGAAACTTGGAAAGATTATAGAAACACTTCAGTGTCATAATGAGAAAATGAAAGAGAGAAATACATATTATAGATTTAAAAAATCACCATGTTTGTACATTTTAGGCAAGTCTGTCTATATGTAATTTATGGATAAACCAGATAAATCAGAAAAATGTATTTCATCTTCACTCTTTTTCCGCTGTTGAAGAAACCTCCAGGGCCCCAAAATCCCAAAGTTATGGATATAAAGGGGTTTGGTTCTTTTTCACCAGTCTAAAATTTGCTCATAGAACTGAGTTAAAATAACAAACTCATGGGAATTACAAAAGAATGAAGAAGCATTGTGAAATCCATGTTATCTCTAATTAATAATGTAATATCAGAACAAAGACCATATTTTTTTACAGTTCCCGTCTCTATCTTTCATGCAAAACAAAATATTTCCTAGGTTCACTGGTTCAAATACCCACCAATTTATAATTAGATCTTTCTCCTCCCACCCCCTTGTGCCAGCAACTCTGGCCTACCTTTATCAAACTTTCTTGAGAGATTTTATTTCTGTTCTTTTTTCCCTTCCCCTTCCCCTCCTGCTGTGCAGCAGAATTGCTGCACTAATCTGGGTTTCATTCTTTTTTGGGTTTATAGTCATCCAAATTCTGTCATATGTTATTTAAAGGAGCCCTGGAGCTGCTGCTGGATAGACATAGGAAAGCAATTTGGTATCCATGTGTATCTGAAGTAGAGGCATAATAGGAATCCTGCCTCCTTCTGAAAATGGAGAGAGTGATGAAGCAGGACACAGTCCGTACCTGTGGATCCAGAGGTGTCTCATTCATCCTCCTTCACCGTGGGCTCCTTGCTGCTGTGGGTCCCAGAGCCTTCCCAGAGCCCTTACACACGCTAAATTCTGGGTATCCACAGGGTGGTCACAGGTGCCATTCCCTAACTTGGGGTGGTGTATATGGGAGTTGCTTTCTTTCCCACAGTTTTCTAGAGTGGTAATTTTTGTCTGGATGTGTTAATGTGAATGTGCTAACTCAGTTTTACCTCTGCTAGGCATGGAATTATTGCCTTCCTCTTGCAAATTCCTCCCTTCTGTGCTTCTCTAATTTATCCCTGTGGTGGCTTATCTTATGGTAAGTTGCTCTTGTGGCATTGACACTGTTTGAGAAGGACAACTGTGTTCTTTAAGTCCTTTGAATTAGCCATTCTTGGAAGTTTTGTTACATGTGGTGAATAAAATTTAAGGAAACTTCTTTCAGCTTTCAGGGAGGGAAAATTAAGGTGAATGAAATTATTTGTAGACTAAGCATATTATATGCACGTGTTAGCTACCACAGCTTGCTTAGCACTGTGATATCAAATCACATCATGTAACTTCATTCCAGTTCTGGCATTAGAGGTCTTTGTCAAAAGACAACAATCTTTTCGGCTTTTGCAACGCGAGAGTATTTTTTATCAAACACTTTGTGAACATTCAGGCAGATGAATGAGACTGTGAATGGAGCAGGGTATGTGTTATTAGTGGAACCATACGTACAGAAATGATTTCTTAAGAATGCTCCAGCACTGTAGAGGACAGCTAGAAATATGGACCTGGTTAGCAGTCTTAGCTAAACAGAGTCTGTCATATTTTGCATTATGTCCCTTTATTTTATCGACGTGTAATGTACTGTCTGGCATATCACATTAGGGAGCTTCCTCAGCTGATGCAGAAAGTGACTGTGACAGCTGTTTTTATTGCAAATCTCTCCTTCAGTGTCCCCTCTGCTATAAAATTGGGAAACAAATGAGAGAACTTGATGAATAGCAGATTCAGTTTATTGGCAGTTACATTTATTTTTCTATCTTTATATAAAACATGAAGTATCAATATATCAATCTTTATGTATGCGACTGTAACCATATTTTTCCAGCCTGTGCACAGTGCCTGTATTCTAGGCTCATAAGGTGTGTGGGAAAAGGCCCTCTGAGTGTTTGAATAACTCTTAGCACAATCGAGCTTAAAGGATGATTTGTGCCTTTGGGCACTGCAGCCATGTAAGTATGGAACATCTGAAATATATTCTGGAATATGGAACTGAAAATTAAATGGGAAATGCTCATTATGTTGCATATGTTATGATCAGCCTAATTTGTAAGTACTGAAGTGGTTTGTCTTCAGAGGGACATTAGGTAATATCTGGATGAACCCAAAGCAGCTTTGGCTCAGATTTACAATGTTATTTAGGCACTTCCCTTGCACTGATTTCCAAAAACAATGGGGACAGTTTGACGAGGCTCCAGTGACCACCACCATTTATTCTTTTTACTGAAGGGATGCTTTGGAGCAGACAGGTTGCACAGTATCTACCTGCTTCAAATCCTGATCAGCTTAGACAGGTGACCAACACTGTGACAAGGAGCCTGGGGAAACAGAGATAGCTCTCATCACAAACAGATGCCAAACTGACTATTTTGGACTATTGAAACTTGTACTTGGACATTAGTTGCAGGCTTAAGCATTGGGAAACCATTGACACTCTTCTTAATTCAACTCAAACCTTAAAATTTAGATTTTAATGTAAGGTCTATGTATGTTCTTGAGTCGATAGAACAGGATGGGGGTGTGAAGGACAACACTGGGTCTGAACTTGGCAGCTGGGTTAGGTACAAGTGCCCCAAGTGCAGGCAGACCTGGACAGTAGGCTGTAGCATCACATTGGTGCTTGTTGGAGACAATTTCAATAGCCTAGTTTAAATATGGAACTGAACTGCCTCTATAAACCCAAGTACATAATTCATTTTGTGTGTCTTCTGCATATCTTTTGAATGCTGAAGACACCTTTGCATGTTATAAACAATTATTGATATTTCACAGAAGACACTAACGATACTCTGGGACTGAGGTGTTATTGATTTAACCATTACTTTTCACATTTCTTCTTTACCCTTAGAAAATTTGCTGCTCACTGTGTTTTATAATTATCACTCTCTGGAATTTTAAATGCTCCCAGAAACACCCCTGCCTTTCAGCTAATAAAACAAAAAACTAGTGCATTAGATAGGATATTTGCTTTTGTTTTTAATCTTGGGTTTATGTCTTTTATCATATCTGAATATACAACAAAGTGAATCATAATATGTAGATACAAACTGGCTATGAGTCTCTAGGGAGGAAGATCCCATCTTGACCAGAACCTTGTGCTAGGCTCTATTTTACAATACAGACCTGAGAAGCTGCAAAGAAATAATGTAGCCTCAGCTATCATAAAAGAAATCAATGCCATTGTCCCACATACTTTGAATTCAATATTGTCTCTTTACCAAGAATGTGCCCTATCTGCAGATGTCACACCACTGAGTGTCCAAGAAAGTGAAATTACAAGCACTTAATATAAATAGCACCTTCAATTATTGAAAAATAATAAGCTTCTAGTAATATTTTTGAAGAACAAGAAGGAGTTATTAACTTCTTAAGAGATAAGAAGGTGTGTACTTTCACATGTGCATTGTAACTATTTATGGGTTTCTCAATATATGTACAAAGTACATGGGCTTACTGCAAAGATGAAAAAGAGTGAATGTTAAATTTCTACTTTTTCATTCTGGTCTACAGATCCATTCTATTATCCTACTTAAACAGTTTATCTTTACACTGACCACATTTTTTATTTCTATAAAATGGGAATACCAGGATTTACCAGCATATGGTGTTGGAAATACATGTAGTCAGAACAAAATCACCTGTAAATAATATAAGTAGGACAGGATATGAGGCATGTGGATATTCATTTGTGCCTCCTGATTGTGCATGGCCAAGAACAGTGCCCAGTGTTTTGAACACCAGTCTGTGCTTACACATGGCAAGGATGCAGAGTGAAAAAACAAATTATGGTATTGGAACACTGTGTGACCTTGTTTTTTCCTTCTCTGTGCTTTAATTTCTCTGCCTTTCACAAGGAATACTGGCATTTTCCTCAAACTTTAAGTGAATTTTGAGGTCTTAGAAGAAAGGAAGAGTTCTACAAAAAACCCACACTGGGTAAAAGGTATAGCTTGGACCTAATCTTGAGAACATTTAAGTTAGCTTTCTTCATGTTCTTTTAGTGAATAAGAACACTGGTTCATTTTTGGAGCAATAAATTGTCATAGAACTCATGGGTTTTGCCAGTCCATATTTGTGACTTCATAAAATACTATATCTAATATGTATGTGTAACAAGGAATAGGTAGACAATAGAATTGTTCCCCCAGTTTGCTCTTTTATTCTTTGCTTTTGTGTTTGCTTTTGAGCAATTTTTGGGATGCTGATTTGACACAGGCAGAAAAAAATAATTGGAATTTTTTTTTTTTTTCCCACTAGTCACCAAGACATGGTCCAAGAGCTTCATGGAAACATAAAAATCTCATTTAACAATAAGCATTTTTCTCCCTTTCTCCATATCTTCATTGTGGTACTCAAGAGGATATTGGCATCTGGAAAGTGCTCAGTGCTAAATTAACTGGGTCACCCTGTGACCTGTACTTCACAGATGTTACCTCAAATGGCTTCCATGGTTCTGGCATTTACTGCCTTATCAGGCTGGGAAGAGGAGGGTAGGAAACTCATATGCAGTAATTATATAGCTTGTTTGCATGAATAGTGTCTTTTTAAACAAAAACACAATTTGGTGTCTTTTCCTTTAACAAAATATTAACTAGCTACTTGCAAGCCAAAAAAATGAAGTATATTTCAGTTCCCATACCAGAAGGCTGAACTTATTTAACCACAAGTTTCTGGCAGAAACATTAGAAATTCCTAGAAAAATATGGCTACTACTAGATTTTTAATATGAAACTCATTTAGTGAGCAGATCTAATTATTATTACTACCTTCTTCATGAGAAGTAGAGGGCCAAGCACTGATCTCTGCTCCCTGGTGATCACCTATGGGACACGAGAGCAGCCTGAAACTGTGTTAGAGGAAGCTTGGGCTGGATATTAGGAAAATCCTTCTTCACCCCGAGGGTGTCTGGGCACTGGAACAGGTTCCCCAGGGAAAGGGTCACAGCACCAAGCCTGAGAGAGTTCAAGAAGTGTTTGGACAACGCTTTCTGGCACATGGTGTGGCTCTTGGGATGTCCTGTGCAGGGCCAGGAGTTGGATTCAATGATCCTTGTGGGTCCCTGCCAGCTGAGGAGATTCTGTAATTCTAAATATGTTTTCACAAGCAGGGTGAATAAGCATGTCCACACTAAAATTAGAGGAATTGTGATGGTTGTCAGTAGCCAAAAACTTGCCTTGGAAAACATGAGCACAAAGTATTTAAGCAAGTTAATCTTTTGGCTTATTTTTTCCTTCCACTGATATAGTCACTTCTCAAAGTCCATTTATTCAAGCTGGGATCAGCAGATAATTCCTTCTGAGCTGTTAAAGATAGCTTCATGATATACAACTCATGTTAGTCGTATTATTTTAATAACCCAATGATTAGTTTATCCCACTCTTAATCTGTTCCATATGCAACAGGTTAGTCTACTTTAAGCAACATAATTTGAATTTCAGTCTCCAAATTTTAGTTTCAGTTATTGCTAATCAATATCAGTTTCAATAATTCCTGTTTCTAAAGAGTATCATAATCATGTTTTCTGTTCCAATTTGATGTCCCTTTTCTATGTTTATAAGTATATAAATAATTAGATTTTGTATACAATGTATAATATAACTTCAAATGCATATTCTGCCCCATTTATTTTGATAATTACCTACATTTCCCAAACTGAGCCATTCAGTTACTCTTATTTGTAACACAGAAGGTCTGAGGAAGAGATGAGATATGAATACGAACCCACATTTTTCAGTGCAGCTTCTTAACTATGAAAGCATCTTTTTAAAAGAGTAGTATAAGAAATGTACTTGGAAATCTAAGCACATCTACATAAAACTATGAGAAAGAATACTTTTTCACCTTCCAGGAAAAAACAAGTTGCGAGAGCTTTCTTAGTGTCCCCTAACCATCACAAATGTATTTTCCTGGTTTGAGAGCAAGAAGCATGAGATAAGACAAATGTGTAATTACTTCTTGACCCACTCTTCTGGGTTATACATTTTCATGAGGTGCCATGATTCATTATTTGCATTGATATGTACAGAAGGATGGGGCTGCTTAGTTGATATTCATTTATTCAACAGTCTGTAATCTATATTTAATGGAGTACCAGACTGTGGCATAATAAACCGTTTAAAAAGATAGCTGCTGCTTACACAGGGGTTATTGCTTGCATAACCTGTACTTACTTTTCATTACAAAACTAAAAGAGCAAAGCATAATTCACACAAGAAAATGAAGTTAACATTTAATGGCTTGAAAAATGATAGTGTACCATAATGCTGTGCAGTACTCTGAACACTTATAAAACAAAACAAGGGAGCAAAAAAAAAAAAAAAACCACAAAACCAAAAAAACCAAAACAAATAAAAAGGCATTAACAGTGCACTGTGAAATATGGGCACCAAAGCAAAACAATGCATTCTAGTTTGCCACCTGCTTAGCAGGACCACTCAAAGATTGCTAATTAATCTGGAGCAAGTTACTGAGCACACAAAAAGACCTACAGTATCACAAATGCTCAAATATTTTTTGTTATATTTTTTCTTACATTTGTTACATTTCTCTTCCTTGTGTTTTCCTCTATGGAAATAGAAGTCTTCACATATATAAAGTGTTTTCTCTGCATAGAGCTATGGAAGCTATTGACAAACATGATTGTCTCTAAAAAGACATCTTACCTTGCTCAGATACCATCCAAACTTATTAAGACGAAAAGTCTGATTTTGAAACTGATAGCAGAATGAGGGAGGTGTGCCCTCATGTAACCATGATCAGTGAGGAAAACTTCAAGGTAGTTGTTGGGTTGATGGTAGTAAGTCCCAAATTTTGGGGCACAAGTCTAACACCTTTGACTATTTCTGTAATAACAGGGGCTTACAAGCCATCTCTGGCTGGACTTCCCAATCAGCTTAGCTTCTGAAAACAAATGCTTTTTCAATTAGCATCTGTAGCTGTGCAGAATTCTGAAGTTCTTCAGCCTGAGAAATACAACTTTTGTTCTTGGTGAAGTCTTGGAAGGAACATGTTCTTGCATACACATGAAGTTATTGAGTGGCAGCAGCAGCAGAGTGTGGGTTCAGTGAGTTCAGCTACTCCTGCCTTGGGAAGTCATGGAGCCCCCAGCACCACCCTCCACTGGAGGGACCTAAAAACCAAACCAACAGGTGGAAATGTCAGTAGAAGAGCACATCTGTGACCATCTCCTGCTGCCATGTGGAGGTGAGTTAGCCTACAATGATTTGAAGGGAAATTTTCCCCTTCCAGGCAGCAGAAAATTGTTTCATATTAAGTGTGGTGACTTCTGTTTCAGACAAACCCCCCCCACATAGTCTTCTTAGATTAATGTCAAGAGAGAAAAAAAAAAAAGCTAGTTAAAATAAATAAATAAAAGGAAACACTCTCAAGGGCATCAGAAATATAATTAAATTGGTGGCTAAAGGATTTCAAGTGCCAATTAGGGGTCATTGTAGGGTTGAAGAAATTGGTGAAGTTTTTTTTAATCCTTACATTTAAGAAGCTTTTTCTGCTTGTAATGCTATCACATTGTATAATTCAGTGAGTAAACGTGATATACATAGAAAATTAATGATCATGCCTTGTTGCCTTTTTAAGCTCCCTTTTTCTTGTATGTGTGCTGAAGAACTTTTCTATTTTAGCGTCATTGCTTGCTCTCTTCTGGGACTTGCATAAACACCACAGAAAGCTGACACCTGGGAATCCTTGCAGTTGCCTTAAGGGCAATTAGCTATAAAAGATAGGGCTAAAAGCTAATTGCTCTGGTTTAGTTCTCAAAGTGCAGGTGAAGTTTGCTGAGAAATGAAAGTTGAAGGAGAGAAAGGCCAGTTAAAAATTTCTCTCTTGAGTTTAACTGGAGGTTTTAGGACTGAAAACTTCTGCTGGTTCAGCAGTAAATCTCATGCTCTAGTGTCTGCTGGGATGAGGTCCTGTGTTTTAACTTTTTCCTTTAATTCTTGGGGATGTTTTGTGCCTTTCCTTTCTTTGTCGAGGAGCTGGCAGAGTGTGAAAGGGGATCAAAAATGTTTGGAACTGGAAAGAAGAAAAGGTCCAGACTGTCAATGTTCCTAGAGCTTGTGTGGCTACGAAGTGTGCTGGGATTTAAGATGGGTGTATGATGACAACTGGAAGAACCAGCAGAAGTTTGTGGTGTTCTTCATTTGGCTTGATAACCAAAGACGATACACTGTCTTCCCAGGTACCTTTCACATTAGATATGTAGTATAAAATGGATGTTTAGGAATGATTTAAAGCTGGTTCTATCTATCTGAGTTTGGGTGTGGGAGGAGTGCAACAGAAAACTAAATAATAGCTGTTGTATTCTGAACAGTCAACTCACTGGAACTAGGAGAGGAAATGCCTTCCCATCTCAAAATTTCTGAGTTCTCAAATAATTTTCCTGTCATGACTAAAGATTTTAAAATGCTCAGTTTTCAACAAACACGCAAAATGCTTGTTTCAGTGTCTCTAAAACATCCTGTTTCTACCACTTTATGGGGTTTTTTTTTTTGACTTCTTGAAAACAAAATTGAGACAAAAGGTTTCTTCTATTCATTTTGAAATGTCAAGAAATGGATGAATAATGAGTGAAGGAAGGAAATCACAAAGTCTGGTTTCGGAAATCTGCTTAAATTACCCAGTTCTACAAATAGCACTGATAATGCAACACATGTCTTCAAAAAGCTCCCAGCTGGCTTTATCTCCATGAATTAGACCTAGTTTTACTGACAATCATTTACTGACAATGTTGAACAAACTGTAGTTTGCTCCCTCATACTTCAAAAAGATGTCTTGGTGTAAAGTGTATATCCCAGAAATGGCAGGGTGTCTTTGTTTGCCATCTCCCTCTCCACCAAGGGGAAGGCTGTGTTTTGTTCCCTGGTTGTGTTTTGTTCTGCAGCTGGTTATCCAGATGTAGAAGATCAGCCAAAAAGAGCCCATTCCATACACCTTTTTCTGTGCCTTTGTTTCTTTCTGAGATAATTTATTTGACCTCTCCTACTACAATGTCCTTTGAGATTGTGCTTAGAAGTTTGGACAGGAGGGGAAAATTAGCAAGAGAAGAAACCAGGCATGTTCTCATGATCTGACCAGATCTGTTACATTTCCTTTGCTAAGACTGAGGCAATCTACTGCTGGAGACCCTATTTTACATTTGCTAAATTTATGTCCTTGCTGTTATGAAAGATAAAACAGAGTTTAGAAGTAAGATTACGTAAGAATGGTTAATAATTTGAGAGGTTTGGACCCAGATACAGCAAATTGACTTGATGAGTGTCTGCAGACAACCTCCTACTGAAAAATGAAGAGAGGTCAGGTCTTGACATACCCTGGAGAAGGATGCTCTGGGACAAGTGGATGTAAGACTTGCTAGAGAAAGTAGAAATTCATGGATTTGTGATATGTGCTGTGGAAGGATATAGTATAAATTTTGTATGTTCAAATGCAAATGTGAATGAGTATAATCGAGACAAGGTTGTCACACTGCTTGAATGGAAATCCAGAAATAGTTGGTCCAGATTTCAGAGATCACTGTTGAGAGTACTAAATTGCTGGTTCCAGCCTTTCCAGAACAGTCAAGTGGAGTTCAAAGGTGAGATATTGTTTTATCCTCAGTAACATAAAAAAGAACCCCACCTTCTTTTATTCATTAGCATTTTCATACTTTCCAGCAGATCAAGATTACTTTGATATGTGTGGGCAAGAAAACTCTCAACTGAAATGCATTTTAGGCTTGTAGTTAGAACATGCACTCAGGGAAAGGGGTTCAGACCCACACAGGGGAGGAACAAGTTAGGGTGTAGGGCCCCACTGCTGCTCACTGCAGATGTAACCCCAAGATAATGGCTGGAGAGGCACCACCACTGTCTCCTCTCTTTTCCACACCTAACAGAGAATTGGTTACCTAAGAACTGTGATGGTTCCCAAAGGCCAGTTAGCTGAATAAAAGTGAAGATAGCAGCTTATGTTTTAGATACAGCTTTAACTCCGTGGTTCCTCATCTTAAATACTTTGACAGTTCCTGGCAATGCTAGAAATGGGCACAGAAATCATCAGAGACATTTAAAATGTATGAAGATAAGTGCCTCAAGGACCAGAAGTGGCAGAATTTTCACAGGTCTCCCTTTAAGGTTGTGTTGTTTTGCTGGTTTTTCACGTATTTGAGTGTATTTTCATGGTAAGTGCATCTTTCTAAGATATAGCTGAATAAAGCTGGCAAAATCAGCTCCTCGTGTTCAGCATTAGGAAAGACCATTTGCCTGCAGAGGCAGCCAGCTGCAGCAGGGAAAGGACCAAGGTTTCCTGGCTTGCTAGGCTGATCCTGAAGTCTTTGATGACTAGGTCTGTCTGCAGCTCCAGGAGCAGGTGGAAAATGAACCAAAGAAAAAAGTAGCAGGGGAAAAACATCAGGGCATGAAAAGGAAATGCTTTCTACTTTGAAAACGCCATTTCACTAAATAATTGAGTTCCCTCTCCACAGGCATGCTTGTTCCATATGCTCAAAGTTTAAGCTAAGTATTTGCTTCTTTTTACTACTTCTCTGTTATCAGTATAAACATGTAATCTTGGGCTTACTGCTAAGTGTGTATCTGTCTTTAGTTTTTATGCTCTGTAATTCCCAAGGAAATCAGTTCCGGATATCTTGCATTGAAAAACTGTGCTCACTCTGCAGGCTATAGGAGTTTTAAAACTGTAGGCAACGATGGTAATCCTTTGTGTAGTTACACTGGTGTAAAGCCTGAATAATTCTAATGTAGCAAAGAGAAGCATTCAGGTTGCTATTCTCAGGAGGGTGCTCACTAATTATTTCTAGATAAGGTGGTGGGAATAATCAGTGCTAGATATTGGAATGAACATTCAATGTAATTTGTGTCCACATAATAATGCCAACATCTACTTCTGTTCAACTTCTATTATCACTTTTCTTTTTTCCTTTTTAATGAAGAAGGTACAAGAAAACTTACTAAAATTACATGGAGTGAACTGTACGTGTATCTTTTTGAATACGACCGACTATAACAGGCAATGAGGTTTATAATATGAATGGATTTGTGTGGCAGACCCCACTGGATCCAGCTGGATCACCATGCAGTTAATGTGGTAGAGGGGATGTTGTTGAGTTTGAACTGAACTCGGTGGCACTGAGTGCTTGGATAGAGGCTGCAGAGAACAGGCTGACCCACCCACTGCTCCTCAAGGCAAACAAGGAGAGAGACACAGTTTGGGCTGACAGGGAGGTGCTTGGTTTCCCCTGTTGATCTAAAGCTATATCTTAGTTCTGATCAGTTAAGAATTATTCCCAATACACATTAAAAATGGAAGTTCTGCTCCAAATGAAACCACTGTGTTTCCAGATTGGTTCCTTTTCCACAGGGAGCCTAGTGAAATATAGGACATTCATTACACCTTTTCTTGGAGAATAGCATACTGAGATAACTTGTGCCTGGAGGTATCAGGAATATATTTCTCATAACAACCACAGAAGGATATGGAGATTAAAGTTGTCCTAAGTGTAAACATCTTATTCTCAGTAGTCTTCTGAAATTATTAGGAATTTTTTACATTTTTCTTTTAGTGTGAGGAAATTCTTCAAATCTTGTTCTCTTCCTGGAAACTGCTGACTCCCAATAGCACCTTGCACACTAACACCTTTTTTTTTCAGAATTTTTTTAGCCAACCAGTTGTCAGCTGTATAATCTTACCCTGGCAGAGTGCCTATTTTGTGCTTTTTCCTTTGTACGTCTGGTTCTCAGTACAGGTTTGGGCTTTGTCAACCCAGCCCCAATACACATTTTCAGGTGGCACTATTATGTACCTTTAGAGATAGCTGGGTGCTGACACTGAGGAACACTCTGATATTAGAGCTGTCTTGTTGTTACAACAGCAGTGACCTCATGGCATTTCACCTGTAATTTCTTTTACAGAATCCCTGGTATCTTCAAGTTCAAGATTGTGTAATTTTATCAGGCCTTCAGGTGATGCTCCCACTCAGTCATCAGGGATCATCTGGAGACCTTCCCTTTCATTCCCTGCAGTCACCATGAGATGGCAGTTGTCACTTGCTGGACTTGTTTCCCTCCATTTGAACCACAAGGACTCAAAGCTTATTGATCCTGGGAGATGCTGAGCTTTCCAGCTCTGCTGTTCGCTGTTCACAGCATGCAAGTGTGAAACTTTACAAGTGACTTTTAAAGGCAGCCAAGGAATGTGTGAGACAGATTGTTAGGGGGGAAAAAAAACAAACCAAAAACAAAACAACAACTCAACATTATTTAATTTGATGGTGCAGAGCTTTATGCCAAAATAAGGCATGTGTTTGCTGTAAGCAATCAAAGAGGTTTAGCAATGAAAAGTGACATTTTTGTTTATGGGATTTTACAAGCAGGGGCTCCCTAGGGAAATTAATTTGACCCTCTGGAATGCTGCCCTCCTCCGTGTCACTTTCTCTGCAGCCCCAGAATTTTTTTACCACAAAGCTTTATATTAGTTTTTGGATAGATAGAACCCAGAGGGAGGGATGTGGGTGCAGTAGGTAGCTTCCCTAACTCCACATTGCATTGTAAACCCATGGCAGGTCTGCAGCATTTTCATAGTGCTCCCTAATAAATCACCAGACCCAGATCCTGGACTGCAGCTAATAAGCTACCATCTAGAGAGCTGGGTTTTATTTTGTCCTTTCAATAAAATCCCAGAGCACAAACCCAAGCTTTTTAAAATAGTGGTCCCCAAACATAGCCTGGAGGCAGTCTAAATAATTTAGATCCTTCTTCATGTCTGTATTCTGTGGAAAAAAAAAAGGAACTTGGAAATTCTCAACTTACTTCTTAGTAATAGATTTCTCCAATTTGTGTCTCCATTGTCTCTAGCTATATTCCCACCCCTTTTTCAGCTGCACAAGTTATTCTCATCTTTTCACGAACTGAATGTCCTATAATTTTTTTCAATGTGTGTTTTCAAACAGTTGCTCCCCTCCATCCTGTAGGTAGTCAAATGATATACACAAATAAGTACACTGCTTCTTAATGATTTCTTTTCTTTTGTGGAAATCAGTAGTACCTTATATTTATAGCTTGCAAATTTTACCATCTGATTTTCAATGGAACTTTATTTCTTTATTTATAAAACCATGAGAGGGTACTATAGTTATAAAACATTATCACCATCAATAATTTTAAAATAATCAATAAATGACACCTTGGTTGATTATATCCTGGGGGTTCAAGAAAAGGAAAGTGATAAAAACTTGTAAAATTACTGTTTTCAGCCATTTTCTTGCAATGTCAAAGGCCTTGAGCCATGGAAGTGATCTTTACACTGTCAGCTATCCTGATCTACAGGACTGATAATGGAGGATGAAATTGTATTTTCCAATGCTTAGTTTACTCCTCTTTGAAATGAGTCCCCAATTTATCTAGGCTAGAAGAGAGTGAGATGTATATGTCTGGGCTCTTCTATAACAGG
Organism: Aegithalos caudatus; assembly: GCA_013389925.1. Taxonomy (NCBI): domain Eukaryota; kingdom Metazoa; phylum Chordata; class Aves; order Passeriformes; family Aegithalidae; genus Aegithalos; species Aegithalos caudatus. The sequence continues at coordinate 44,892 of WEIU01000042.1, read as the reverse complement.
ATATTAAATTTCACCCTTGTAACAGACAATTTCAGAGCATAAAGTAAGATTTGGTTGAGGAAAGACATCAAATCCTGGCTTTGAAGAGGTGATAAAGGCTCTATACTTTCCTCAAGAGTTTCTCAGTCAATCTCTTTGTCAAGCATGCGTGTAGTAAATTTCTCAGTCTCACATATGTGATTCAGTTTCCAGACTCTGGTTACACCTTTCACCAAAAGATTGAAGGGTTCTTTATACACCATACTGCCTCTCTTTGAACTTACATATTTCAACCAAGTTGTCTTTCACTCTTCTTTTCTGATTAGTTAAGCAGATTGAGCTCTCTGAATCCCACAGTCAAGCATTTTTTTCCCCAGTCTTAGAGGAAATTTCCTGAGAGTCACTTTATATCTTTCTAGTATAGTACTTTCATCTGATTTATCCTTTCTCTTCAGCTTCCTAAAATAAAGAAAAAAAAAAATAGAGGTATTTTGCAATGCCTGGTATCTAGAAATCTAACAGTCTGTAGAAGTTTGAAGCTCTAAATAAATGTAAGACATCTTTTAGTGACCAAACTTTTCCAACCAGAGGTTATGAGGGAAAACCTCTCATTCTCCCTTGCAGTCCATAAAGGGAGACAATGGAAAACAAAGTTCTCAAACTAGCAAAATCAATCATTTTAGAAGGGGAAGACTTGATGTTTCTTTCTCACTTTCTGTTTAAAATTATGTCATAGACTTAAAAAAGAACAATTTTAATGGAAAAAATAGGAATCATGTTTGTCTGTCTCCAGTGAGTTTCCTTGTCTCGATATGATGGGGTGAAATACATTTTTTCAATATCTCTTAATGACTGCCCATGCTATCATGTGTCTGTTTCTCTCTTTATGGGACAGAATCTGTCCTGCTCGAGGTTATCTGATCCACCAGTGTTTCCTTTCCAGTTCAGAAAAGGGTGGATAGAGCAGTACAGAGGAGGACAAGACTGGCAGATTGGTAGCTCTAGGCCAGTACAGACTGATTACCAGTAAGAATGTTGGAGAAGAACAGTGTGCTGTTCAAGAATTTTTAAGAGTCTGGATAGAAGAAAAGTAGAAAAAAAAAAAATAAAAGCAAGCAAAGTTTTGGATGGGAAGGGTATTATCCTGTTTCTCATAAACATTTCCTTTGCAGGAGTCTCTGCCCTGATTGGGAGCTGAAAATTAGAATTATGGGCAGAAAATTAAGACGAATAAAGAACTAGGAAAGAAAAGAAACATAAATCCACCAAATCAAAAGATCTCCACCCTTGAAATTTTTCTAGAATATCTGTGAGTACCTGATGGAAAATCAACAGCACAATAATGTGGAATATCAGAATTTGTTTTCTAAGAGGAGGTGGATATTTTATTAAGATTTTTTTCCCCAAATCTGCCTTTAGCAATCCAAAACAGTTACAGTGAAGAGCATTACGTATTTATATATATATGTGTGTGTTCGTGTATGTGTGTTCATACAGGCTCTTGATATAGCTTTAAAGACATTTTAGTCTTTTTCTCCCTCTCTTCTCTCTTTCCATCTCTTTCCCACCTATTTGTTTTAGCAGTTCTGTTTCACTTCCAGCAATTATGTATTATGCATGCACAATTCAGCAAAGCTAACAAGAGTTCTGCAGCACACTATCTTTGTACATAAGCACTCCTCTTGAAAGCATAAAATCAGATTGCAATTGTTTAATAACAACCGTTTTTGTAATAACACAAGAAATTAGACTCTCTGAGACATTTTTATGGGGACAAAGGCCCTGTAGATACTCTGTTGGTTTTTTATTAATCTCATGATTCCTTGGTTATACACAGAAAAATATTTAAAAGAATTATTTGTTTTGCCTGCAAATTGTCCTTTTCTATGTGTTCAGTGCTCAGTTTAAGATCCCAGCTTGGTTAATATTACACTTGCTTGATTTATATTACTGGCTTTACTTATATAGGTAGGCATATTTCTTAACAACCTACAGACCAAAGTCTTAAAATACTAGAGCTTTGCTAACATTTTAAAGCAATGAAAATGTATTTGGTTTAGAGACGATATTTTTCAGGAATTAGACTCTTTGGATTTTTTTTGTAACTCCAAAATCTCTAATTTTGGTATTCTAAATGTACTGGAAAGACAATTGTTGCCTTCAATTGAGAATTTCTGGACACATGCAACTGCTAAATATGAAACAGATTTCATATGAAAATAATAAAAAAGAAAATCTCAACTATGATGAGAGTTTAGGTGCCAATAAAACATTTACAGGAGCATGTCAGAGTTAGTGGTCAGTGCCTCAGAAATTCCTTGATAGATGGAGAAGAGTAAACACATTTTATCTTTCTTCAAGGTAAGCAAACCTAACATTTGCCTTCCAGGGGGCATTTGTGACTTAGATGACTATTCCTGATTTTGGGGGAAATACAGAAAACAAAAGGAAGAAGAAACCACTCCAGCAATCTCTTTTTTATTTTATTTATTTATATATTTATTTGATCACTCTTTGAGCTTTAAAGATAGAATTGAAGAGGAAGGAAGAGGAGCACATCTGGACAGGCAATAACTATAAAGAGTCCAAAAACATTCTTGTATAAAATAGAAACCAATCAATGAGATGTGAGGAGAAATATAATCCTTTGTCTGTTAATACAGACTTATTATAAAGGCATTTACAAAGGCATTTACATAAGTCTTGTAGTGCAATTTTTCGTTTCTACAGATTTTTTCCTTTTTAAAACCTGAGCAACTTAGTAAAAATAAAATAGTTCATTTAATATCTCCAAGTTGCAGAATCTGCACTTTGAGTTTTTTTCTTCATTTCCTTAACTAAAAATATTTTTCATCTGAAGCCCAATTCCTACAACATCAGCAAAGCAAGGGGAAAGGCCCCGAATCCTACTTTGACAGCGTGTCTGTTTCTTCATTTTGTATTTGGAGCAGCTCTGAACTGCGAAGAGGCTCTGAGTCAGTGAGGAGCAGAGATGGGACCTGGGCTAGCACGGGCTCCCTCTGTGTGCTGGCTGATGGCAGCAGAGCCGGGGAAATGACAGAACTGGAGCCGGGAGGTGTCACACACACGGCAGCAGCTGTCACCGGCTCCTCGCTGAGAGTGCATGCGGGGGACTTCAAAAGCTCCAGTTCCCCAGGGACTCCTTGAACTTGGCTTTGTTTTTCCTTTTGTTGTTATTGTTGCTCTTTCCCTGTTCTTGACTCTCTGCTTGGCTTTCCCGTATTGCTGCATCTTCTTCTGAGTCAAATTGGGAAGCTGTGACTATCTCCTGGTCTCGTGTCTTCAGAGGATATGAATTTTTAGTCATTATTATCGTCCACAATCATCATTATTTTGTTGCATTTATGTAGTGCTGCTGGTCTAGGTAATGGTTTTAGAAAACGAGGGAAAGGAAGGTCCTAGCCTAAAGGATTTTACAGTCTATTTGTGAGATGAGCAACATCACAGTCAGCACAGTCTGGGAGCTGAGGGGAGTGCTGGGATAATGAAGCCAGAGGAAAAAAAAAGCATCATTTAGAGCATGTTTTCCTCTTAACTTGTCTGCGTATTGACTTGCCTTACCTTGCAACAAAAAACTTCTGCGGGTTTGTGTGGTCAGGCGTGAAATTGGCAGCAGAAACGTAGAAAGATAAACACAAAGGCCAAAAATCCCCAGACAGACTTCATGCACTTAAATTCAACTCAGGCTGACACAGTCAGGGCTACCAGTCTTTTTTTTAAGGTATTCTCCTTTGGATTTGTAAATTTAGGAAAGCAGAAATTACCAGTCAGGTGTGGAAGTTAGCCCATCTCAGCCAGTACCACATCTTAGACCACCTGGTTTGGAGATGAGGACCTCTGTAGTTGACAGATTTGTGGTTATCTGTCCTAAGAATAGGTCTGATCTCTAACAGCTTCAGACCCAAAGCTCACTGCAAACTTTTAAATTGCAAACCAGGTATTTTTTCATGGTACCCATCCACACCTTCTCTTTTGTGACACAAATGGCTATAGGAAAGGGAATTAAACCACGTAGAAAAGCTATCATTTTCTTGGCTGATGGCCTCAGGACAGTGTCAGCATGCATGCTGCTGGCACATGTAATCCACTTGATGTGAGAGTAACAAATTTTTTGCAAATGAACGAGCCATTGGAATAAATCCAGGCATCCAGGGGTTGCTGTAAAATAGATGGACTGGAAACAACCAATGTATTTGCACTGAACCTTAAATGGGAATGTCCTGGTTTTACCAAAGGGGAAAGCTGGTATAGACAGGGCCAAGAGCTGCAGAAACATAATCTCAATCCAGGAGCAAGTAAATGTGTCTTCTTTCCTAATATGTTAGTCAGAAAATGGAGGAGAGGTGATTGTTTTGGGTTCTGTCTGAAGATCACGTGCAAATGTCAGCTAAAGAGATGGCTCACTGCTTAATGGAGCTTGGTGCCATGAACAGATTAAACACACTTCCATCTGTTTCTGGGTGTAATTCAGCATAATTTAAGGCAAAGCATGATCTTCTGTGTCATTCCTCCTTCCCCACCCCACACATGCACACTAAGATCAATGGGGATTTGCAAAGGTTTTGATTTGTTAGAATTTGTGATGAGACTTAGACATTTTCCCAAGTAATGACTCTGACTTCAGGTTGAAATTGTAAAATACTCAGCCTTTTTCACAGTGAACATCCTGATGGACCTTTTTTTTTTTTTAATTTTTTTATTTTATTTTTTTTTTTCTTTACAGAGATGGCAAAGCCTGTGTACAGCAAGACAAAGCAGCTTACAGAGAATTTGTGTAAAATTTATTCTGATTTTTTTTTCCCACAAAAGCTTTTAGGAATGCCCCTTTTTAAAAGGAACGTTGGGAGAAAAAGGTTTATCTCTGAGTTAGGAAAAAAGCCTTGCATATTTGCTGAGTTATCAAGATGCCCTCTATGTTCCTGTTCTCATTCTTTAAATTATATTTCTTCTGACAAACTCATTTTCAGTCACAGTAATGAGCAGATAAACAAGGGGTAGCAGTGGATAGCTGCAGAGTGAATAGAATAATTCAGAAGGGGAACTTTTTTCCCTGAAAAGCATGTCAGCTCCTAAAAATTTATGCATCTAGCCTTGAGATATGCAAGCCATATGCATAAATAAATAAGCTTTTGAATGCACACCATAGGTTTTGGCAGTGCTGGAGATACCGGGTGAGGGGGAAACCTGAAAAAGAGTTTAATTTTTCCTGACTATTGAAGATGTACAATTATTGGGTGTAGTAATTAGACAATGAAGCTGTCCCTAATAAATCTGTCTTAGGCTCTTGGAACTTTGGTAGCCATGAACATGAGGTTTTTATCAAATGCTTTACAGTCTTCTACCGAGCAGATTATCAGTTTATGAAATTTTGAAGAGAAACCTGTCCATCCCATAGCTTCACCATCAGAGGCAGAAGAGACATAAGTTAATGACATTAAGAGATACATTGCCTTTTGCACAAACTGTGATACCCACCTAGCAGTGGTGCCTTAGCAGAAAAGCTCAGAAGTCTCTGAACCACCTGACTCACTGCAAGGAACTACTTTGTTGCTTTAATTTAGGGATCTGTTTACCTGCTTTGTGGAACAGGGATCTTGAAATATTCTGCAATAGTTCTGGGACAAGATAGGAAGAATGTCTCTGTGGGCTTTTATGTGGTGAAATGCTATTGCACTTTGCAAATTCAGGGTAATTTCTGTTCAGATGAATGTGTATGGCTGGTGGCTGAGCTGTTGTGGTGCTGGTGAATATAAGGCATTATCCTGGTTTTGGTACTATTAGGTTTTTGCAGGATGACAAGTCCTGTAGGATTTACTGGTTGGCTGTCAAAATGAGGCACTGACTGAGGAGGGTGGTGACCTCTCCCCCTCTGCTAACCTTACTTGGTGTCCAAAATTATGGAATAATACTCTTAAGGTGCTTTGTTTACAGCTGCAGGATGTCATGGTTTGGCAGGTAGCTCTGGTGGGAACCCAGAGAATATGTGTTAAAGGCAGGGATCCTCAGGGTCTCCTGAAGGTGTGTTTTGGAGAAATCTATGGAAGGAGCTATCTGTCTTTCTGAAATAATGCTTTATTAACTGGAGTTCAATATTTTTCTATTAAAAATAGTAAGAGCAGAAGGGAACCTGTCAAAAAAATCACCCAGATCTTCAGAGATGGTCTAATAATTACTTACTGTACTTCTAGCACAATCAGATCCTTAAAACCAGTTCACAGTAACAGTAGAAATAAGATTTGCAGTGGTTTTCTTTTTGCCTTGAAAATGCAGTCTGTAGGTTTTTTACTGAATTTTACGGTCACTGATGAGATATGAAACAACAGGTTAATTCCATAGTTCCTTTAATACTGGGATATCTTCAAGAGATGAATAGAAAGACTTTCTTTTCCTGTGAGAATTATGTCTTTTTGATTTTCTTCCATTTTTTGTGTTTTCAGTCCAATCTTTGTAAAATGTAAGTGTTTTTCTCCTTATAAATGAGGAAGACAGGCTTTATCATTTAGGACTATCTTGTCAACATCAGTTTTTAAGGTAAAATAATTCTTAAATTCAAATTTCTATTTAATGAAATAAAATTAACTTCTAAAGCCAAAATTTCTAATGACTATCTCGTATAAAATATTTCATTCATGGTTTGCAGAATGTATAACCTGCAAGTTAGATGCCAGAGCTCAGCAAACCTGTATGCTGCCTAAATCTTTAAAGTGTGCAACTTCATCACTGCCAATTTATGCCTTGATAGCCTGGGCCTCAGTTCTTAGCATGTTCCTTCCTTGTCTATTTTGAAATGCATTAAAATGACATTTTTTAAAGTAAGAGGTTTCCCAGCTGACTGCTTGAAGCTGAAGTTTGTATAGAGACATCAGGCTGTCCTTCATAATTGCCAAAACCTGAGGGTCTAGTATCAGTTTTCAAAACTTTCTTTTCAGAACAATAAATGATTAATTCATATCATCTTTGGCAAAAAATGTTTATCTATGAAAAATAATTTGGATATTTAGCGGTTGAAAATTTTTTATTGACTGCCTTCCAAATGCAACATTACATCTCACTTTGCTTTGAAATACTAAAACAAATTTGGTGACTATTTTTAAAGGAAGGTAATCATTGCATTTTATTTTGTTTTGTTTTCCATTTTAGAGATCTAGAAAGAAAATAATAATTTTCTTTTTTTTTATTAGACTAAAATTTTGACACCTCTTACTTCCATCTTATCCCTTCCTTTTCTGCTTGGGGTTTTTTGTTTCATATTTGTTTTTCTTGTTTAACAGGAGAAAAGTCTTTAGTTATCCAGGTATGGTAGGTAATGGTATGTGATGGCTGTTTGATGATGGATTATTCAGATATGTTTTGTGCCAAGACAGCCAATACTTTTTGTTAGCCTGAATCTTATCACCTTTTCACTTGGAACTCGTCAGAACTGTGTGCTTACTAATGCTTGATGCTGCAATATATGCATCCTTGAGTTGGCTGAGGCTCCTATGACTCTAATACATACCTAAAATTGTCTTAATTTACTGATATATTATCCTCTCCTTCGTCCCTCCACATGGCATCTCTACAGAATTATGATATACTTATCTTTGAAAAAGTAACATCTCTTCAGTTTCTTCTTTCCATGGTGCTCCTAATTTGATTAGGTTTGGAGTTTTGGGTTTCACTGAAATCTCCTCTGACTTGGACCTGAGAGTTTATACAATTGCTCTCATACAAGCTTTATATAAATCAGGATGTGTATTTTCTCACATTATTCATGATCTTTCTAATACTTTGCCTCCAACATCTGCATGCCTGATATTAACTTTAAGCAAATGTCCATATTTTTATTTCTAAGCTGGAAACTACTTCTCAATATCCTTGTTATTTTTTCCTTATTCTGTTATCCACTTCACATACTGACTTCTGAGACAACTGGTCTTTTTCTAAGTGTTTCTTCTTAGCTGAACCCGTTAGGATATTTTTTCTGCATGACAAATTGTTCTGTTTTCATATACATTTCCAATTTGTACTTTCTTGCTTATCTTGAAATCTTGAAACTATTTTTGCTTCTTGCATTATGCCAATAACATCAGTATGACACTGGACAGTGACACCAGAAAGGGACAGAAAAACAATCATATATTCTACTAATCACTCTCCTGGTTTTTGTCCTTGGTTTGGACACGTCACCAATGCAGTTTTATTTCCAAAGTCCTGGGGCACCATGTCGGCCAACAGAGAGTACATTGCTGCATGCAGTCAGAATAAAGTTGAAATTTCTTTTCTACCAACCTGTAGAACCCCAAGCATTACTCTCAAATAGTGAGAAGGAAAAAGAAATGGGAAAATGGTAGGTCATGAAGAAAGCCAAACATCCCCATTTAAAGCTGTGACTGAGGAGTGTGCTGCCTTAAAGAGCTCATCAGAGCAGGGGTGCTTGGTGCCAGTTCTGCCACCTCTCCATCTGCTCACGGTGCCAATTCTGTCACCCCTCCATTTGCTCATGGTATCAATTCTTTTCTGCATGTTTATTGCCTGAGACATTGTGTAGAGGGACTGGGTGTGCCGTGGGACACAAAGCTTGTGATGTCCCATGCTTTACACACCTGAAGTCTGCAGCTTTGTGAAAATGGTGCAAAAATAACTGGGGTGTCAGTTTTAATGTAAATGACATGGTGGTTTATAACTATTGAGATCTCATTGAATAGCACTTGTTTCCACTGTGGGATGGTGGAGGTATTTGGGCATCTGTTTTGACAGAGAACTCAGCCACCTCCATTGCTTTTATTGGGACAACTTCCATTCCTACAAGCTTGGTGTATAAGAATCTGTATTTGAAAAGAAAACTAAATTCACCTTTAATCTGGAGTCAATTTTCTTAGCAGCTTTTGAGGGTGATTTCTGAAGATTACATATAAATATCCACAGGATTTAGATTGACAGTAAGAGACTCTGGATTGAAATGAAAACAGGGAAAAATACAAAAGGATAAATTTATGATCTTATAATTCTGTTGAGTCCCAGCAAGCTAGAGCACATAAACTTTTAAATGCTAACATAGGGATTTTAAAATCAATGGAGTGTTTAATAGAATTCTGTACAATGCATGCAAAATTGGGAAATGTGGCAACAGGCAAATTTGGAATGAGTGAAACCTTGAATGTGGCTTGGTTACATAATTAAAACTAGATAAACAAAGGAAAATGTCAATAATCCAACCAAGAAGTCACACAAATATAGATTGGTGTCTCACTATCAAGGAAAAAAAAATAACTAATCAAAACAAGCCCACAGCTTGGAAAGCAGATGGCATTTCAGGAACCAGTAAGAATAAAAAGGATTTTAAGTAAGAGTCATATCTGAATTGCTCAAATTATGCACTGAACTCCCCAGTATATGATTCAGCTGAGGGAACACCTGGGATGACCATCTTGATACACACATCCTATGTCTGCCCTCAGGGGTGTCCAGCACTAAATGTAATGTTATCCCTTGTAAGAGACCTGGAGAAGGGGATTTTTAAAAAAAGTGAGAAAAGTAGACATGATGCTTTTACAGCAGAGGAATTATTTCTTTGGATGTCTATGACATAGTTGGGAGGTCTGAGGCTGAGATGTTGGCAAAGATGTCTTAAATTAAAGATATTTACATTTTGGCAAAACAAGAACAAATCAGCAACAGCCCTACTGATAACAGACCAATCCTTCCCATCACAGAACTTACCTTTCCTACAGAAAGAATCATTCTTCACCTTTTGCTGTAGATCATGCTCTGATGTGCCTTTCCTCGGATGCCCAAATGGGATGGTTTTCCTCTGGAGCATGCCTAGCCCTATGACAACAGCAGACAGAAAAGTGGAATTTATCATGTACAATTGGGTCCAGCCAAAGGACTGTCTTTTCATGGGGACACTGCCTCAGTTTCTGATTCAGCTACTCTTGTTATGGGATCATGACCAATATTCCCATTTTTTTCCATCTTCCTCTTGTCCTCTCATATGGCAGAGATTCAACCTCACTGCAATTCAGCAGCATCCTCATCCAGGCTGGGGCATCTCACTGGAATAGCAGTTACATTGCAAACCTGCTCTGTGATTACAGTGACAGAAATGTGGCTGATCTTAAGAGTTTTAGGAATTAAAACATACTCTGCAAATAAGAGGTTTGAAGAACAGCTATTTTCACAGATTATGGGGTACTTTAAAAAGAAGTGCTTGGATTAAAGGAGTCTTGGTTTTATTTTAGAAGTCAAAGACAGGTCATACCTTTTTAGCAAAATGTGATTAATACAAAATTTTGCAGATGATTCCTAATATTAATATGAAAAACCAGGCTGAAGGGGATAAAAATCCAGTCATCTGGATATTTCACTTCATCTATTAATCCCTCTCTGAATGAGAGGCATCAGGTGTGATTTTCAGGTAACATCACAGGAGCTGGTACTTAACAGTTTTCTTTTCTGACTGAACAGCAGTAGGTCTGCTAAGACTTAGTCCAATGAATTTATTTCAGCAGAAGATTCCTGGCTCTAGGAAAAGGCTCCAGGGGATTCTGGTTTTCTTGGAATTTGGGTAGCAAAGTGCAGCTTCAGTGTGAATTCTTCGATGCCATATGAAGGCTGTATTTACGTGGTGACAGTCTCTTCTGTAAGGCCACCAAGGATATCTATGTGGTCCTGGCTGTTTTTATGGTCCTTTCAGAAAGGTGTTACTGTGAGATCTTTAGTTTCTGCTGTGTTAGTAGAAAACTGCCCAACAAATCCCAAAGAAGAGATGGGGAAGGGCTGGTACCCCATCCCTACCCCAGACCACCCCAAACTTGCTAATACAGTCACTCCTCTTCCTTAAACCAGGTGAAAGGTCTGTACACTGTCCATCCTCATAGATTTGTTTCATATAAGCAATTTAAACTCCTAAAAAACCCAATTTTCTATCCTGTCTAAAAATAATATTATACATCACGGCTAGAAGTTCTTCTTTCCTCAAACTGAAAAATAATTAAGAGCTTCATCCCTTCCCTCCATCCCCTGCCCAGCTCTACAATATCTCAATCCATTTTTGTATTGCTATTACCAATTTTAATTCATCCATATTAATCCTGTGGTCACCTTCAATGATTTCAGTCAAGTCAGTCCAGGAGGTGAACTCTTAAATCTCAGATAATTTGTTGGACAGGTTTTTTCTTTTTCTTAATTTCTGGTGTTCTCAAAGAAAATAGTACTTTGTCCAAAGAAGGATGAAAATACATTTTCCTGACAGGGAGAGAGGGAACATTTTTGTTATGATTGAAAAAAGTCTCAAAAGTTGTGGGGATAAAAAGTGATGAAATTGGGATGCAGAAATATTGAGAAGAGGTTAGGGGAACTCGCTGCACAAGCAAAGTGCCAATACTCTGGGCCTGTTTCTGCCAGCATGGATGTTTAACAGGGATTTTGCAGGGTATATATTTCTGATCTCACTGGCATACATATTGTAGCATCAACACTTCAGAGCTTGTCCTTTAAGGCCCATGAATCACCTGCCATGGTTACACTGCACACAACAACAGGAGTGAATGCTCATAGGGGGAACTTTCTGTACCTTAGGGGGTTCACAGCCAGCAGCCGTGGGTAAGGCTCTGAGTAAGAATCCCAAAGATAAACTAATATGGATTCACAGGGGAAAGGGGCCAACACTCACTGTGGTTACTGAGCATTGAGAACACCACAGAATGCCTGTGACGCCTCTAATTGAAGGAACAAACTAAAAACTGTTTTTTCTACATAAACACCCAAAATTACACCTTAATTTATCTCCTAATCTGGGAATGAAGCAGGAATTTTGGCTGCACACAGGGCTGTAGTGTCCTTAAAGGCTGGTCATATGTACATATACATGTAGTGTCACTGAATGGAGTCAGTTACTCTTGGATGTGAGTACTGTTTAACCAGCAGGCATGCCAAAATCTGTCTGCTTATTGCTGACTCTCAATTCATGTTTGATCAAAGCCCCACTGATACATCTATCAAACTCTCTGCTAACTTAATCCCTACTGCTCTCATTTCAAGTGACTGAGTCATTTCCCCCTGTTAGTTCAGCCTGCTGTAAACACCAGCCCTTTCTGTAAGTCTCTCTTTTCACCCTGCTATTTAATAATCTCCCCAGCTTTTTACCATGAAGAATGTATTCAAATTTCTGGAAATTTTCATTCTTATTGCTTTTATCATTTAAGCCCTCCTAGCCTCTGTTACCTTTTCTGTTGCATACTTGTGCCATGATAGGAACAAATGCTCATCTCTCTGAATTTTTATATCTCCTTTTCAATACATGCTTCTACTTACATCCTACAATTTATAATCTGTCAGTATGAAAAATTACAATATATAATGACTATCTGCAATGAATTTGTCCCATTTTTGGGTTAAAACCCAATCTCTCCATGACATAAACATTTATTCTTCATTCTCAATTTACTAAATAGTAAGACTGGTTGATGGTTTAATGTATGGATTCAATTAACTGTTATGCCCCTAGGCAATTTCTTAGGTAAAACTTGATTAAAAAGCAGAAAATCTGCTTGTATATTTTCTAACTCCTGAGCCTTCATGCAAAGTTTGAGCACTGTCTCTTAATCCACCTCATTTAATATCTTATTTATTTATTATTGTACAATAGCTGTTTTGTCATAAGACTGACTAGGAGTAGGCAAGAGTATTTTGAAGAACAGTTTAGTTAAAGACAACAAAAAAATCCATAAACCACAGGTTCAGTTGTGGAGATGAATCTTTATATGTACGTATATTTACATATAAACACTAGGTAGATATATATATGTATATAGATTATATTTAATTATATTATAATTATGTTTAATGTATCATGTATTATTACNTATTATGACAATTGGATTTTGAGACAAATCTTGTGGGTTCTTTTTTTTCTTTTGTATTTGCAATGGCCAGAATGAAAGTCCCCATGATTGATGTTAGCTTTCAATTCTATGACTTGTTCCAGTTTATGTCACAATATTTGACTGATGTAGGAGTGTATTGTTCTTTGTTTGGATTTCTTTTTTACTCAGTGATGTGTGACAGCATCACTTTGAAATCAGTATGGAAGCAGGGCACCATGTCAGCTTGATTTATTTAACTG
>WEIU01000042.1:5176-29759 GCA_013389925.1 Aegithalos caudatus | reverse complement strand
GAATACTTTTTCCCTCTGGCTGGTGCAGGGTGGACTTGGACAGGTCTGGGCCATAGCTGCCCTGTTAGCTCCTCATAATAAGAACAAGAGAGAGCTGAGTTGTAGCCACAGCTCAGCTAACAATGTGGACAAAGGGATGTGAGACCTACACACTCTGAAAACCTGTGGGAATCTAGATGGATGTCCTTGTTTTTATATACATTTATTGTGGGGAAGGATGGGGGCATGGGTATTTTTTGTTTGTTTGTCTCCTCTCTGTCGTTTCTAAAGTTGATATCCTGAAAAACAGGAACATGCTATTCCAAAATGTTATTCACCTCCCACATTAGTTTAAGAGATCGTTCAAAAACATTTTGTATAGCAGGAAAAACAATTTTAATCCTTGGGATAACCTGAGCAACTTTTCAATAGACAGCATATTAATAAAGTTGAAAAATATTTGGAAAAGCAAAGCTCCAATCAAACAGCATTCATTTTGGAAACAGAGGAGATCAGAGTGCAGTGTCTGCCTGTATGGAAGGGAAGTCAACAGTTCAGTCCTTGGTGTTATTCCATTAGCTCTGGTTGTGGGAGACATAACAAATATAACAGGGTGGGGAGAAAGAGGAGAATTTTTAGTCACTGATCAGAATAAAAAGGATGTGGTATTAATGAACAGAATTTTCTCTTTATTACTGGTCTACTAAGAGAAAGCAGAAATGTCTGCAAAGCTTTTAGACTCAAGTCACTTCAAGTTTTAAGATGTAATGGCCAGAGCTGTTTTTCATTTAATTTGCATTTTAAAAATTATTTTTCACATTAAGTACTTTACCAACTCATATGCAAATAATTCATCAGGGAGCTTTATCACTGTCAAGAAACTAGTTTGATCTGGAAAACTTAAAAGCCCTAGCAAAGTTGGAGAAGCCAGGATGGTGAGACTATAGCCAAACTGGATCTAAGCAGAGATTATTGCTCAGAATTTCTGTGCTGCCCTATGAAGCGAGATGATGTCAGAATACCAATGCTCCTCTTCCCCTTTTTCACCCTGAAAAACACTTATTTAGATTATACCATGCTTACTGTTTGTAGTCCTCCAGTCTGTAAAGATATCAGATAAAATTCCACAGAGATGTCTTCTGTTATTTGTAAAGCTTCTTTAACCATACCACTGTTGCCTTTGGTCTTTGAAAGCTGAATAAGTATGAATTTAAACTAAGAAGAAAAAGAAAAGAAAAATATTGCTAAGAGTTGACTGACATTTCTGTCAGTATGCTGATACATCTGACATGGACCTCAAAAGGGGAAGTTTCCTCATGGTAAAAGAAGAGGAAAATAGAAAAAAGAAAGGCCTGAATTGCATATTATCTTTCCTGATTGAGTTTTATGAGTTTTTACACCTCTGAATCTGCTTCCCAAACTACAAAATGTCACAGATATCTTCCGTTTGGACTCTGGGAAGAAATACATTAACAAATGCAAGCTATTAAAATTTATCTCCTTTTTGTTGAGCTTTAGAAGTGTTACATGGCGATTGTTTCATCTGTTTTCAGGCTGGGTATATGGAGTCTCAGTAGCTGGAGAGGGAATATTAAAAGCATGTGGCATTCAAATGGCAGATATGGAACCAGGAGCCATTCCTCTGAAGTTTTACTCTTTCCCCTCTAAAATAGTATTTTTGAGAGACAGATAGTAGTTGTATATATTTATATAGATGTTTATGTTTTTGCTTAAGAATACTCTGAATCATATCAATTATGAGAAATATATTAAATGTACTGGTGCCAAATCGATTTATGTCAAGTATTATTGATTTCAGTGAAGTTTCAGCTCAAGATATTTGTGTGGTTTATTTGTTCATTATTTTTACTTGTGGCATTTCTAAAATCTAATTTAGAAAGGGATTAATCTTTATGTCAAATAAAATGATTTTATTTTAAACATTTTTAGCCTTAAAAACTACAAGTAGAAGAAAGAAATTGTGGATTAAAATGCATTAATTATTTTTTCAACATGCTTCATTTTAACAAAATGAAATTAAGTATTTCAATGGTATATAATTTTTTAAATATAAAAGTGTTGAAAACAGCATGATGTTACAAAATGTTGCATTTTCTACTTCCATCGGAAAAAAGGAAAAAGTGAAAAATAGGTGGAAAATGTTGTTTCCTACTACCTTTCTAGAAATGTGGTTCTCTAATCAAGCTGTTCAGATTCCCAGAATCATGATGAATAGCAGTTAACTTCAACTCCATGCAAAATAGGCTCTATATGACCCTTTTTGACCCTAAGAAAATTTTTAAAAGCCCTGACCAAAATAACAACAGACCTGGTGGGTTTTTTCACTTTTAGATTGGAGGTGATAATTGATAACTAGAAGGGGAAGAGTGCTTGTTACTAAAAAACCAAGAATCAGCGGGAAGTTTAAAAGATCAGTAATTGCTTTTTTGTCACAGAGAAAGTGCCTCCACCTGATGTAGAAACAAACAAAGCACCATGGGAGAACAACTATTTTGGAAGGTCGGCAGTAGAGGTAGAATCCTTTGCACTTTTGAAATGCTGTCTCTGCCACAGTGTAGGATATTTTTGTATCCTGACTACAGCTGAGGAATTCTTGGTGTGCCAAGGTGAGTGTTAATGGCTAGGCAGAGAAAATCAGGAAAATGTATGGTCTGGAAAATGTGCATCAGGAAAAATGTATGGTCTGGACACATGGGACTGACCAGCTGCTTTGGTGACCTGACCAGATATGACAGGCTGTGTGGTCTGGAATTCAGCAAGCCTGGTGACAGGGTTGAGAGCCCTGAACAAAGTATAACTTGCATGAGGGGGAAAAAGTTTGGAAATTTCAGTCTATTTTATTTTTTATTGTTCTTTGTTTTGCTGCCACCACCCTGCACCCCTAATGCAAGGATTATTTTTGCTTTAATTCCAGACCAAAATGAATGAACCATTGTAGCTTCACTGGGATAGTAGGATATAACTGAAACTCCTCAGAATTAGATGTGTAGTTTTTTTCCCTTTTTTGCTTCTCCCCCCTTTATTATGTAGCAGGTAGCAAGAGAAATGGGATGAACATTTTTCTGCTTGCTTCCAACCAGCTGGATTATTTCTAGTTGGCTGGCCACGTCTCCTACACCTAGTGAAATAAATGATGGGCTTAGTTAAAATGGTCTGTGCTTTTTAATTTATTTTCCTTTTTTATTAAGACAATCCAGCAGATGGCTTTATTTTTCTTAGCTGCAACAGAAAGAGCATGAGTGAACACGCCTGGCCTCCTGGTCCCTGGAGAGCAATCTCACATTTGTGCAGACATGCTCATTGACCCTGTGCTAAAAGGATAATCCCAGAAAACCAGGGCAATGAGGTCTTCTGTTTGTGTGTTTTCTGTATTGTTGCATTCTCTTTCACCAGGTTTGTGGTGGTTTGTTACTGGGTGCTTTTTCGTACAGTCAGGTTGCATTCTCATACATCTCAATCCTTATGTAAAGATGTATGTTAGCTCCCTCAGTGTCCATCTATATTTTATACTAATATTTGAGAGTAATAACTCCCTACTACCTCATATCAGCAACTTTGCAAATCTGAAAAAGGATACAGACCCTGAATTCTGCATCTCTTTCTGTAACAAGTCCTGTTGCAGAGGAGCTGAGTTTCTGCCATGCTTGGTGTGGCCAGGTACTCCACAGTCTGGGTTATGGAGCCTAGGATTTAGGCCAAATTTATCCTACATTCAAAATTTTCACAAGGGTGTGCTAAATGAAGGATGTTTCTCTTTTTGTCCTCCCTTCCTACTTCCTTCAATGTACTCCCTCCTACTTGATTCTATCTCCCAAAACTTGTGTAAAACCAGAAACAAAAATAATACGGGCAAAGCAGGGGAAAGCTCCTAAATAGTGTGTCAGCTGGAAGTCATAAACTGAAGAAAAATTGTTATAATGTAGTTTAGTGATAAGTGTTTTTTGGCTGAGAGTAGGAAAGCTAAATTCTAGTGCCTAATCTTCAGGCTTTTTTCTTTTTTATTATTATTATTGTTATTGATAGCAAGTCTAATTAAGAAAATGAAGTTTAAGTTCATGTGTGTGCATGCAAATGTCAGTTCTGCCTAATAACTTTCAAACTTGTTACCCAATTTCAACCAAATTTGACACTGGTAAAGTGATTTGA
This sequence comes from Aegithalos caudatus, assembly GCA_013389925.1. Taxonomy (NCBI): domain Eukaryota; kingdom Metazoa; phylum Chordata; class Aves; order Passeriformes; family Aegithalidae; genus Aegithalos; species Aegithalos caudatus. Next base: position 25,613 of record WEIU01000042.1, on the reverse strand, counting down.
CCATTTCTGTGGGGTTTTTCATCTGTTTGGGGTTTGTGGTTGTGAACATTGAGCTCTTTGAGGGGCAGGGTTGTTTGTATGGTTTTGAGTTTAGATGTTTTATTTTGTGGTTTTGTTTGTTTTTCTAATGGAATCAATAACTGAATAAAACTGTGGAGAACAAAAATGAATGAGTGCTTCCCAGGAGAGAAAAGCTAGAGAGGTAAACTCATCTCTGGGCTTACATACCAAAGAATCCCTGTTTTTCAAATTCAAACTCTTCTCTGTCCCAGGAGCATTCAAATGCTGGGATAATGGAGCCACCTTGCTTCCCTCTTGGGTTGTTGTGGAACAGAACCGTGCAAATGGCTGTTTTCTCAGTTAATTGGCTATTTAGGAGCAAATTGTACAAATTCTACAGCATGATGTAAATTAAGGTTAAAAGCAATATAAATATATTTTAAACCCCCTAAACCTTAAAATGTTTTTTACCAAATAATGAAAATAAACATCCAAATGAAAAATAAATTAGGGTATTTGGAGATAATTCTCAAAAAAAAAAAATTGAAATGATAACTTCAGATAAAAATGTTGCTATATGAAAAGAATTGCCTGTTCCCAATGGAGGTGGGTTGGTAGTGGTGCCAGTTTTTGAGGTCAGTTTAACAAAAGTAAAACCACTTATTTGTTTATACTCTTCATCCCACCATATATAATTGTTTTTTGCTTTTGGAAGCCAGTAAGGAAAACGTCAGTCTTGCTCCGCAGCAGCCATCTAGGCTCGACTCAGTTTCTAAATCAGAGTTCTTTCTCCACTCATGCCCTGCCGTGAAAGAGCTGGAGGTGTCTTGAAACACTGTTTAAGGATGGGCAAGCTGTAGGTTTGGGAGCTGGGAGTGGTTGAGGACAGCAGACTTTGTACATGGAAGTTACAGGGCTGATCTCTGTGGAAGGAGTGTAGCAAGGTGTCTCCCTTGATTCCAGAGTTTATCTAGAGAAATTAAGATGTTAACCTGCCTGCTCAGTGCAATTGCTTATAGCTGAGATATGTGTGCACTGCCCTCGGTATATTAAGTGTGACAGCTGATTCATGGGGTAAGGGCTTTACACAGCTCATCCTGCAGAGAGCAGGCTCTGAAAAGGCCCTAAACAGGACTTGCTTTGCTGCCTTACACAGCCCTGTTTGGGCCCACCCTTGGGCACGTTGGGGTGTCCTTTCTGGCATGGCTTCCTGAGGAGGAGCCAGCAAGCTCCGGTGCTGGGAATAAGAAGCTTTTCCTGCCCGCTCTCTCTGTTGGCGTGCTGCCTGCTTCTGCAACCAGCAAGGCAGGGACATCCTCCCCAGCAGCTCTGATCTAAATCCCAGATATAGAGATTGATTTCCAACACAGCCTGTGCTGTGTATAAATCCTGGATCAAACAGGCTAATCACTGTTAATCACTGCTAATCAGCATGATGGTGCCTGTAGACCTTTGCAGCCCAGTTTACTGGCTAGGGGGGACAAACTGCCAGTAGATGCTAAATCATTAACAGTTGCTGTTGAATTTAAGTAGCTGGTGGTGTTGAATTTAAGTGACTTGTGCTACTGTCATACACTGCCAAGAAATGAAATATTCCAGAGCTATGGCATCACTGTGCATTTTTCTCAGCACGACTGTAACTCCAGCTGAGAAGCGTTCATCTGCCTCAGCACATGAGCAAACTTAGTGGAAGAACTCCTTCCAAATAAACTATGGAGTGCTGTACTGCTGATTATTTTTGAGGTTTTTTTTTTTCATAACTCCATCATAGGTTATGTTATAGCATGCTGCTACCTGCAGTTTAGCATTTACAATCAGCACTTTGGCTGAAAGGAAAACTAACACTGGATCTCAGACTCCATTACCTATCCTTGTTTACTGCATGGTTTATTCTTGGATAGCTATGGAATCTGGTAAACCTTCCTGTAGGCTACTGCGATTTTCATGCTTTTACTCATATTACTCATGTTACACAGGTTTTGATTGGTTTTCCTTTTTATTTTATTTTTTTTTATTTTCTTATTTTAAATTTCTTTCTTTTAATTTGCAAATTGTGTTCCAAAATAGCAAGGAAATGTGGCAGGTTGTATAGTTGGAGAGAATTACAGCCCCTCTCTGGTAGTTAATGTACCCTGAGCTTTTGGCTTAGGTGCCTCATAATGCCACATGAGGCATGCGGAAACTGCTCAGAAACACATTTGTTAGCTGTCATGTCAGTGCTTAATTATATCTTACTTCTGTTTCAGTGCATCATGAATAAGTCTGCTAAATGTTCTGTGTGAATCCAGACCTGATTTATAGGCACAAAAGTACCTTAGAGATTACCAGTGGAATAAAAGAGCTCCCTTTAATGTGCTTTGCTATCTGCAGAGCTCAAATTTAGTGTAACTTTGTTAATCTTTGAATCGGTAAACAATACTGCATACAGTGTGTAGCTTTAATTTAAGCAGATTGCTTGCTTATGATCTTGTTCTCAGGTGTGCTGTGAAAATTAAATTTTCTTTCTTTGCTATATTGTAGGAAGGGTTGAAAATATGGTGTGTGTGTTTCTAGATTCTCTGCTGCTGCACTTGAGGGCAGTTTCAAAGCCCCAACAATACCTCTGATTTATACCAACTAGTGTTCAGATTTTGCTGCTATTGGTGATGGGAAACAAAACACATTTTGAGGCTGCAGCTTTCTCCCTGTAAGTCCCTGAACTAAGGGAATAGGGAGGGCAGGAGGGAGGAGATTTTGCTTAGGTAAGGAAGTGAGGTCTTGCTGCTGTGTGCTGGAGGTTTTGCTGCATTCTTCTCAATAAATTATTTTAGTTCACTCAGTTGGTGGCAGCAGCTTCAAGATGCCATAAGTGCTTTTGCACTGAAATGAGATTTACTGAGTGTGTGAGCCTGGAGCCTGTGAGCTTTTGGAAGCTGCTGAATGGTTGCTCTCTGCATGAGTGAACTAAGGGCAAAGCAGCATCACAACATTTGGAGAGTGCTGTTCTCATGTGTCCTATGCTGCCAAATAAGGAAGTTTTTTGCTGTTTACCAGTGAGGATAACACAATACTTCAATGCCTATCCAAACACTTCTAGGGGCACTGGATGAAGGCATAAGCCTTTTCTGCTTTGAAACTTGGGGGGAGTCTAATGAAGGGTTTCAGAGTGAGTCTGTTGCTTAGATTGTAAATACACAGGGGTTTCTTGCATTGATAGCTGAAGCCTCCTTGCATTAAGTCTTGTCTGATCTAGTACATGTGAAAGGGTGTTAGGCATGGAGTTCACCAAATACCTGAGAGCCCTAGAAGATACTCCTCAGGGGGCTGGGTGGTGAAACTGAAACAGCGCACCTCAAATTTCTTGGTAAAGGAAGACAAGATGCTTTGGAACCAGTGACAATTGTAGAAGCTGTTTAGTGATTTTGGTTGAAATTTTACCAATTTTCTTGTTAGTGTTCCAATAAGAAATGTTTTTGGTTTGCAGATTCCTGCCCAGGCTTTCTGGTGACTGTAACATCTCCATCAAGTACAAAGCATGTGAGAAGGTAAGGAACACATCCAGAATGGGGATTGTCATACCTGAGAAACTGGTCAGCTGTGAAAACATGTTGGGGTTCCCGTGGAAGAGGTCAGGAGTTGGTGGTTCCTCTTGGAGTGGCATTCAGATGAGCGAAGATATGAGGTGAGGCTGTCTCTGGAAGCAGGCTGTAGGAATACACACCCTTAAAGAAAAGAACAAGATTTCTGTCACACTATGAAAGTGAAGTTAGCAGTGAAGTTTAGAAGTGATACCAAGATTTTAATTCCACAAATTAAACTTTATTTAAACCAATAGACTTTTGCAATAGCTCAACTGACCTGGAATTTTATCCCTCATAATTCATGGCTATCAATGGGTGTAATGGGAGCAAGTGGAAATAATAACAAAGGTCAGAAATGGGCTTTTAGGTATCAGCTTTGAATTGGAGAAAACAGCGGAGAAGCCAGATATTGCAGTTTCTTAGAACAAAGTTTGAAAACTTTAGATGACGATTGCACAGGCTCTTTTTGGAATAGAGATGAAATGTTTTTAAAATGCTTTTATGCACATAACATATAAGGTTATGAAGATTTTTTTTTTCCTCCTTTCATCATGGTTGCTTACCACAGGCATTTCCCTTTTTATACTTCGTACTATAAACCCTGGTGCAGCTGCATTGTTGTTCACCTTAGCAAAAGATAAACCAGGGAGGATTTGCATAGCTACAGTTGCTTATCTCTTTGCTGTTTTCTCACCATGCCCAGCAGGCATGGTAGGAATTCATCATTTACGGTGACTTTATACAATCCGTGAAATCCAGAAATTTCACTAGGAGAGGAAGTAGCTGAAATAGTCAGTCTGTACTGTTTGTAGGGTAGTTCCTCAATGATAATACTTGCAAAGACTATTTAATGAGGATGCCTAGGTTTGGTTATATAAATACACACGTGTAAAAACCCAGATGATGTCCTTTATGTAGTTAGATCATCACATTTGATTTCAGTCTGTGCACTAAGGAGTGAAACACCATTTAATTATTGAAGAATAGACTGTCTCTGCAAATTAGCTCCCTTTAAAATTTAGAGCAGTTTAGGGCTTACACAGATGTCTTGGAGCCATAATCTTCAGGGCTTTAAAAGCTGTGAGGAATTGACACAGGAAGAAGGAATCCAAAATTATTGCTGCAGTATGCCAGCCAATGAAGTCAGCTGTGCCTAAGGCAGACACAGCTGCTAAAACCCTTGTGCTTGAATTCTGCATAGGCACCTAGAAGTTCCAGCTATTTTAGTGCAGACTCAGTTTGAAAAGCAAGGCTTTGTTGCCACGGACTCAGCTTCACAAAAGTCTTGATCTGTGTGCTCTGCATGCTCTACTCATAGCACAGTTTTGATAACTACTAACAACACATAGAACAGGGTAGATAAAGTAGGGTTAAAAAGTGTGTCCTAGGGTTTGATCATCTTGAAACGAAGACCTTTGATTCATGTCTCAGATGAGTTCTACTTAACATTCAGCAGGGTGTTGCTTAGGTAGAATAACACCTCTTAAGGCAAGTTATTTTGGTGGCAAAACAGTTTGATGGATGAAAAAAAGACTAACGAGAGTAAATGGTGCCCATGGAATTAGAGAATGCCAGGACTTTAGTTCATGACTAAAAAAAATCATAAGTTAAAAATATTATTTTAAGATCAGCATGGAAAATGGGGATTAGATTAGTGTTTAAGATTGCATTCAGTTTTGTGATTTTAGGTACCTGAGATCCTAGAACTAAGGTAAAATTTAAATCTTACAAAAAGAAGTGATCCACCACTGTGCTTTTTTTTTCACGTTAACAATAACTATCTTTTTGTTTCAAGTTCAAATTCAAAATACTACATCAGGGTTTTTTTTAAAGAAATAATAAGTCCTGGGCTACTAAACATAACTGCTAGACATCTAAAAGAAATTTTTTTTCTGTTGGAGATCTTAAATTTAGACTTCAGTGTGCTTGTAGAAGAAGAGATTGACTTTTCTATACTACATACAGTATATCAAATGAAGGAAGAAATAAGAATGCGGTTGTTTAGGAAGACTTGGTCCTAAAATCTTCAACCTCTGTCAAACTCTGGTCAGTCTTGTCAGAGATGATCAATTTAGACCATTTCTGTCCCTAAAGAAAAGTTTATGGGAGCTTTGTGTTTCTAAATCAGTTTATGTATTTTTGGTGATTGAAGAGAAGTAAAGATCATCTTTCAGTGGAAATACTTTCTGCTTCTTGAAGGACTCTACTAGGAGATATTTTCTGCATGATTTTCACATAGCCTCTATGAGCATTCACCATTAGATACATTAAATCTGAAAAAAAGCTCTCTTGAGGAACATGAGATGAATTCAGCCATCTAATGAAACGGAACAAGATATTCTCCAGATGGGATACTCTAAGGTCAGATTCTCCTCTGGAAGAGAAAGAAATTGACCTTTAGGGTGTGGTCAGCCCTTGCTGTCTGGTGAAAGAAAAAAAAAAAATGAAAGTAGACTACATAAATATGTTTTTTCCTTTCTTTCCTCACAGGGCCAGGTTAGTCTTTTTTGTTAGGTTTTTGTTGTTGGAATGTAGTAGATGAAAGAGAAGTTGAATGGATAACATTGGCAAGAAAAGTTGTTTTACTTTGAAGATTTAAAATAGGCTTATGAGCTATTTCCATCCTCTTGAATAAAGATATTAACAAAATACAGGTATCTCTGGTCCTGTGCACAGGAATTCAGCATTTGAATATGCTTTTCAAACATACAATTATTTATTGACTTTCTCTTTAAGAATGTGTTGAATTTTTTTAATTGCAAAAAGTTTTTGAGAGATATTTTTAGATTTAAGAAGCTTTCTAAGATAATCCCTTATCTACTCAGGATACAGAAAGAGCCAAACCCATCAGCTCAGCATTGTCTCTGAGTTTTAATGGGTGCTTTATGGTGTTAGAGTGTAATGAAGTTTTCCAGGGAAGGGTTGGATTAATCCTGTCCTGTAGGAGAGCTATGCAAAAATAAATCTATCCATGTGAGCAAATTTTAAATAAATGAGTACATTTGCCAGTCTCTGAACACAGGATTAATTTTTATGCCTGGTTGATTAATGTGAGATCTAAAAAACCATGAGCCTAAAGTGTTGGAAATGTATAGGAAAATTGTCATTTGGTCATAATTCAGTTTGACATGAGTGATGGAGAATTCATATGGATAAGTGCAGCCTTTGAGGGCATGGGCCATAGTTATTAAATAAAGCTTTTCTATGAATACAAGATTTCAAGAGGTTGTGTTTGCAACACACAACCTTTGTATTCAGGCAGGCTGTGGGGAAGGAGTTAATAACATATTTGTGAATGTTTGTTTGCATCTGACATCTGTTCATTTAGTCAGACTTATTTATGTCACTTGCCCTGCATAGGGTATACAAGTAAACTGAATTTTGTTTGCTAATATTCAGACAGAGTTTTCTCTTGTTGCTTTCCAGAGTGTCCCCTAAACACAGATGTACAACTGTGCTAATATCAGAATTGAAACTTTGTCACTGGTGTCCTTTCTTGATTAAGTTGCTGCCCACCCTCAGTAATAAAAGAATCTAAGCAGAAACTGTGACCTGCTGCATCTTTGATAGACAGAAAATCATTGCAATGTACCTGCCTACAAAAACAAAGAGTGATTACTATTCATGTAGAGAAAAGTTGTGGATAAAGGAGATGTTTACAGAGATCAGAATGGGTTTGCAAAAGATTGCATGGGAGGCTTGCTCCTTTTCTGAGTGCAAAATCTTGATTGTGCAGCAGCTTACTCTGTGACCCAATCACCTATTTAATTATATCTTGGATAAATTTGTTTTACAGTCTCATGCCCAAAATATTTAATTGGTTTAGGTTACAGAAAGAGGATCAGTTAGCAGCAGCTCAGTTTTCTAGCTGTTAGCATTTTTACCATACCATTTGTTGGTATAGAAATATTGTCCTATCTATGCCGCACACTTCTACAAATGATTTAAATTATTGCTGTCTTTTTGACAAATTTGTAACTATTTCATAGTACAAAGTAATTTTTTTTAAATTCTTAATCATATACAAAGAATGAGGCTTTCATATTTCTGTCCAAATTTTCTCAATGTACAGTAAAAAAAAATTCCTTCAAGTATGTATTTTTTCTGTGTAATTGCTTGTACTTGATAATATGTAAGGGGTGGTGAAAGATAATCAAGTCTATTGCAAAAAATCACACAGAGCTTATCCCTTTAAAAGTTAGGCAGCTAACCAAAATAGTTGCACAACTTTGCCTATGGTCTTTGAAGAGGATTAGTCCCCTTGTGAGCTGAATTGTGTGTCTGCTATTAGTCTCTAACAGATGCTTAGTTTAAGTAAACACCTGAATTTTAGACTGTTAAGTAAGTTCTCATAAGCAAATTTCTTAATTAGGTTTGTCCCCCTCCAATCATCTACTCCAAACTCTGTGGTCAGTGGTTTTCTACAGTCTGTGTTGGATCAATTTTCATGCTCCATTACACCTGATTCTCTTTCCTTTTCCCTTGGAATGAAATTCTGGATACCAGCTGGAGTGTTAGTAGAGACTTCACTCAGTTCTCTGTGACTGACACAAATAGTCTTCCAATGTCCTTTGGAGCTCCAGTGACTATGTTGATTTATATCAGCTGCAAGTCTGGCCCAGGGGCTGTAACCAAACTATTGATAAAATCCAGAAGTTCACCTAATGCAAAGAAATTGATTTTTTAATATACATTTCAATTTGAAGGGTGGTCCTTGGAGTCATTCTTTGACTCTGAGTTGTAATCATACTCGTGTTGTTCAGATGATATACTGTGCCTGGGGTTGCAATGCGTCATGAAAACCACATTGTGTTGGATAAAAATACAATCTGCAGTTGAATAGGACTTTTTTTCCACTGTTGTCTATCAAAATTTCTATTACTAGCTCAGTCATTCATTAGCAAAAATACAAAGCACATGTTCTGAGTTCTGTACAGGACCATCAATTATGCTAGTTTTGTAAAGAAGTACTGGCATTCATTTTGAACTGGACAGCAGATTTTTTTTCCCCTCTTCTTTTCACAAGGCTATTTTTATTCTTTTTAAGTGGAAACAAAACATCCTCGCTCATCTTCCAGGGTATGTCCCTGACATAGGGATAGGAACATGGAATGACTCATTTATAAAGGAGCAAAGCTGTACTTGAATCCAGAACTTAAAAATTTTCTTTCTTAAACTCTGCTCCTGAATTAACAGCTCTCAAGAGAAATGTTAAGACTTTTGTATTGTCTCCAAAGAGTAAGAAATCTTAGATAGAAGAGTCCTTCCGTCTGTCAGAGAGCTGCAACTTCAGTCTTCTTGTCAGTTCCTATCTGTGGCTATTTTTGGCAGACTAGAATGCTTTAGGATATTATAGAATTTTTTTTTCCCATATGGTTGGACCTTATTTCTAGACAGGCCTATTACCTTTGTAAATTATGTTATAAATTACTATTATCATTGTAGTGGATTAATTAATCATCATTTGAGAGACACTTAGTCAAGACCTTTGTCAACAATGGCTGATTAGTACCTAAATTATTAAATAGGTGGAAACATTGCTCCTTAAAATAATGAAGGGAAATGAAGCACCCAGTCACAGTGAAGAATGATTGGAAAAAAACAAATATGCCAGATAGCAGAAAATGAAAATCCTAAGTTTTTCTAGACATTTTTCTATACTAGCTTAATGTTTTATGGCTAGAGATTCATGATAATAACTTCTTAAAGTTAGAGGGACTGAGTAGGAAAGCATACATTTTTTAAAAATTGAAATTTTTGCCTAAGAGCATAAACTAGTATTTTAAGAACTGTATCACACGACTCTCTCTCCTTTTAAAAAATACTTTTCAGTGCATAAATAGAAGTTTTAACAAAGGAGATTAAGTTGGGGATGGGAGGGAAGTAAGAAATGGACTTTTCCTTTTTGTTAAAATTCACAGGTTTTCAGTCCAAAATCATAGTCCTAATAAGTAACATATTCTGCTGGAAGAGGTTTTCTAACCATCAGTTTTAAAAACTAGGAAAAAGGGAATAGGAATAGGCCATGCAATAGCTCATTCATAGGCAAGTAGATTAAGAGGAAAAAATATGTTAATGTGAAAATATGTTTTCTAGGATTTACTTTTGTTTCTATTAAAAATGACAATGCACCATTATGAATAGAATGGCTCACCACATTAATATTGTATTCTAGGCTTAGCTAGAAGCCTTTTAATGATGCATTAGTAGGATTGTATGGGGATTCCAAATAAGCTATACAATTCTCTGTTTCACATGCTTGACCCTAATGTCACACAACACGATAGGAACACCAAATTTGTATGTTTTCCAGCTGTTAGCAACACCATCACTTGTATTTGTCTCTGTGCACAGCTTGGTGAGTCTCACTGTTTGTTTATGATCCCTGCTCTGCATTGCTGTCACATAATTCTTCCCATCAATAATAATCAAGACATGTTTACTTTAGAAATATGGGGAATGAATATGCTTTACTTCAACCTAAGGGAAACTTCATAAATAAGCACCTGTGAGGGAAATAATGAACCTGCTGACAAACATATGTATTTTTTTTACTGAAGATTGTTAAAGCATTTACTCATGTGTCTTCTGAAACTGACTGAGGAAACATAACTTCATGGTAATTCTTATTTGACTAGGATAACATATACCCTGCATACTCCTTTTTGTTTGTTTGTTTTCCCCTAAATATTTTCCTATAAACAACAAGCCAAAAGAGAATTTAATATGGCAAGTATAGATTATTTTGTTTATTGTGTAATATAACTTAGGATTTCTAGCCTAGCATCTTGCCTTCGTGTTTTCTTGCTCTTACAATGCAGCTGAGGAGAAACAATCTATTGCGCTTCATTAATCCTTTTAATATCTGTTGTCTGCATTATTTGCTCTTTGTGGTTAGAATTAATATTTAACTTTCATTATGCAAAGTCCACTTAGCTGTATTAAATTCTATTTGCTAGACTTCTGTGTCAAAGTGCTGCTGGGACAGCATTTAGAACCCAATATCTCTTCTTATGCTAATGTTTAGGCAAAGCTGTGAATAGTATTTATTGGATTTCTTGAATTTCCTGAAGGAATTCTTGTTCTTTTGTCTACATAACTGATAGAGATGGAAAACAAGAAGTATTCTGTCTACCTTCTTTGCCTCTCTCATAAACAATTACCTATTACAATTTGATTTCCAATTTCTAGCCAATTTTCTACTCGACTTGCTGGTATTTTTGCTTAATTCTGTTGGTACAATTAACTACAGGCACTTTTTTTCTCATATTAGCTTGTTTGCAGCAATTTGAAGTAGACTAATTCTAAACCTTACTGTAGTTGTGGAGACCTAGATTGGGAAGTTATTTGTGTTCCCTCTTTATGTATATTAATGATGGTTCTTAATGGGGAATTCTTAATTTTGACTGCAAGCACACTGGGGAGGTGTCTCGACATGATGTGACCTCTGCAGCTGCATGTTGATTAGCCAAGTTAAATGAGGACAGTACAGCTTAGGCAGGGATCTCTTCTTGGTTACCAGAAACTCTGCAGGGTACTGACAATTAAAAACCACCATTTCCTGCATCGTATGTGCATCAATGAAAATACCCAGCTGTCACTAAGACACTTCCCTTTCGCTTTGGAGAGAATATCAGATCAATGGTGTTTTCAGCTCAATGAGAATTTATATTCAATTCTTCTAATTACTCACAGACTAGTTGTCAACAGGCTTTATGGATGGGATTAATATAGCTGAGTAAAGACTCTTAAAATTTGCTTTCACTCTCTTCCCTGGAAAATAAAACACAGACTCCGGATGAATGAAGAATTTTTTTTTCAACTACTCAAGCTTTGCTAAAGTGCTTCAAAGTTAAGTCTTTTCTGCTGTTTCCCAAATTTATCACTCGACCTTCTTGTGTGTGTCCCTAGTACAATCCTGGTCCTGTTCTTGTTCTGAAACTGAACAGTAAAACTGCTGAGAAGTTTGAACAGGACATAACTCTGTTGGTTTTAATGAAGCACCATCTTAGGGTGGAAACAGTGCTTTCAACTTTTGAGAAATTTTAGGAAAATAAAAAACCCCATTTAAAAACAGGAAAATTATCCCTTTATTCACCTCCCCATTTTTTACCTGGATCATTTTCCTCTCTTAAAAATGTATGATTTTTAAGAAAAATTGCTTTTTTTTTTTTTTTTTTTTTTTTTTACCAGGAAAAGTAGGGTTCCGAATGCATCTGGAAATCACCAGGTGGGATGGTAATATTAATTCTGACTCTGCATGGAAAAATATGGAACAAAAGTAAATGCTATGGAAAGATATTTGTAAATAAATTAATCAAGATCAGAGATCAGGAGAATTTGGAAAAAATCTTGGAACCTGAATCTAATGAGCAGTAACAGCTTCAATGATGCAGTGTGAAATTTGAAAATCATGTAAGCAAAAGAATAAACAACTTTGGTAGTAGACCCTAACTTTTGGGAAGCTATCTGTGAGCAGAAACTGAAGGTTTGTTGGACAATAACAGAGAAAAAAATTCCTTGTAGGTGACTGCAGTGTGATCATCAAAAAGATAGTGATCAATGAACACATTGGGGAAAAAACAGAGCACTGAGCAAAACAGAGCCCCTGTTCACAGGCAGGAGCCCAGTGCTGGGGCTGCCTGCAGTTCTGAGACTGTCCCAAAATGCTTACTCCCCTGAGGAAGCTGAAGGCTGTCTTTCAAATTAAAAGGAAGAGGAAACAGTTATAAAAAAGCCAAGCTTTGCAAAGTCAGCTCCAGCCTGCTGTCTTCGGTTTCCCCTTTGTCAGCAGAAGCTGTTGAGGCAGCTTGGCAGCCCACCTGTGTTTGTTTTTCAGGTTATTAAATATCAAACCTGAGCCAAACAGAGTGGAAGTTAGAAAATATGTTAGAAATAGTGGATGCAATCGTAAAGGATCAATTCCCACAAGTGTCACAAGACACATGGGGGAACATGATCAGTTAAACAATCCCAAGGGATACTGGCAGCTTTCCTGTTGCTGGTCAGGGTAATATTGTGCTTCAGATTTTCTAATATTGTCTTGGTAGTGCTTTAATTAGTGGCTTACAGGTAGGAGTGCTCTTACCATTGGCTTTTACAAGAATCTTGTTTTTCTTTACATACAAGAGACTAAGCTAATCTTGAATTCTCTTCAAGAACTATGTAAACACAACTTTGTGTTTTACAGTTTCTTGCCCAAATTGCCAGTCTTTGTCCTGTCAATAGATCTTCAGCTGGTGTAAATTGAGGAACTATACTATTCTTCTTGCTATTTTACTTTTTTTCATGGACAGTTGTGTCTCTGTGCTGAACTCAGTCTCTAGTGAGCACTCTCTGGCTTGAAAGCACCGGGTTTGAGAAAGTGTCAGCTCTTCAGTAGGCTCCCCAATGTGAAGTTTTGAGATTTATTTCCATCTGTAAGAATTTAGGGTACTTGTATTGGCACTATATGGTCAAGAAAGCCTTACAAATCAAGGCACTTCACAAAGTATGAACTGTCCTGCCTTTGATACCACATTGTATTGGGTTTGTATGGCCACATTTTGGTACCAGGGCAGCTACAGGGTTGGTTTCTCTGAGAAGATGTCCAGCAGAGCCAATGCCAGGCAGGGATGATCCAAGAGGGATGTGCTGCTGGTCAAAGCTGATGCAATCAGAGATGGTGGTAAGGCCTCTGTGATAACATATTGAAGAGGAGGAAATGTTTTTGCATGGATGTAATTGTAGCAAGTGAAAAAAACAGAGACATTGTAAGAATGAGAGAATCAGAAAACACCTAAGTTCTGAGTTTACCTAAGGAAAATCACATTTGTCTTCACTCACTCTTCAGCAGTGGAGCAATTAGTTTTTGTTTTACTCGTTTGGTTGGGTTTTTTTGGGAGGATGCTTTTTTTTTGGTGATTTCTCTTTTTTCTTTGGTTTTCTTTCCAGTGTAGAAAACCTTAATAACTTCAGTGACACTGACCACATATTGTGAATATCCTTTCCATGGAAAGTAGCTTTGTTTTAATTCTTGATTTATTTCAAAGGTATTGCAAGTAATTCTGTTTCTTACCTTATAAAAACACAGGCTGAAATCCATCACTACAAAACAAATGTAGGGCTGTGTTTGTTCCCAGGACTCAAACAGGCAGGTGAAGTCAAAGCTGGACTTGAGCTGTTTACTTCTGAGAGGCAAAAGCTGCATTTCTTACAAAAAATATCAGATAATAGAAATTTCACAGTAGGCTCTTGAATGTTTTGGAAACTGATATTTTAATCAGAGCTGTAAATGCCTTGGGAATCATTTGCTGTCTAGGAGAAAAAAAGGTGGCTGCTTCCAGCACCCTCTGCTCCTCCACCTCCTTTGTGTAATGTATCATCAGTGTAAATTGTTACTGCGGAACAAGAGGATAGCTTGTGTTGTACAGCTTGAAGAATTTCTCATGATCCTTGTTCAAGCTGACAAACAAACAAGATGAGCAGCCTGAATAGGTTTTCCTAGATGATTTGCATAATGGATTTTTGAGCCTTGGCATGCTGGCCTGCAAACTGCCTGCTCCCTCCTTTCTTCTTCAATGTGGAAATGTAATCTGAACCCTTGTCATGCTTTTGGGAAATGGACTCATACTTGTGATTCAAGGCAATCAGGATGTAAATTAGGTCCTATGGCCTAGTAATCTCAGCTCACCAATATGTGAACAATAATTCTGACAGAAATAATGATATTAAACCAAAGTCCCACTCTCTTGTGTGCATGTGAAAAATCAAGGAGGAAGTGGATCTATTGTTGTTCTCTGAGAGTAGAGTTGGTCTTGGTCTCATTACTGTATTTCTGTTTAATTATGAGTTTCAGGCTGTGCTATAGAAACATTTCTTGCACTCCAAATACAAACTGATTTGCAATTTGTCATCTTTTCTGATATGTTGGCATTTCCAGTAGGTATTTGTAACAGAAAGTTTTAACAAATCCCAACATGTGAGGATTGCTCTTACATAATTAGTTCATGGGAGATACTCCAAGACAGCACAGTCAGATGAATAAAGCTTACTGGGAGAAGCTAGAAACCCTGTAGTATTGACTTTCTCAATGCTGAAAACTTCACTGTGCCAGGACTGACAGTATTGTGACTTGGGAAAGGAAAGAATCAGATCAAGAATATTTCAAATATTGGCCTTTTCCTAGCAGTCATGTTCCTTCTGTTCTTGCCCCATAGCTTTGCCTTTGCCAGTGTCCCAGCAGTGAGGCAGCACTGATAGAAACATAGCATGCAACAGCCAACTAGTCCCCCTTGAAAGGCAATTTATGCTCACCTCAGGGACTGCAAACAGTGAAGTTGTGTCTGGCTACCTCAGTGGCAGTCAGGTGCCTTTGAAGAATGCTTTCCTTAGGCTTAGTCTGTACCCACTTGTTACCAGCCAGGAGCTGCCTGTGATAAGCAGAAAGTCTGGCTGTTACATCTGTTCCTCTGATGCCTTTAGTCCTTTAGTCAGAAAGGTGACTTTCCAGAGAATATTCAAAACTCATCCTGAGGGTCCCCTTATAGCCCTACCTTAATTGCCTCCTTCAGCTCAAAGTGTCTTTCCTCCTTTTGCCTTGCTGTGTGGCAGAATCTCCTCTTATGCTGCATTATTTAGTATCTCAAGAGTGGGCACTGTGACTTCAAACACTTTGAAGCCTCCGAGACAACTTGGATTACTTAAAGAAATGATGGATTTCTCTGTTGTTCTCAACAACCAGATTATAGTGTTGTTTTTTTTTTTTTTTTCTTTTAAATACTGGACCATGGATAGCAAATACTCTGCCTGGATAAGATGAGGATGTTCAGCTTAATTAACAGAGAAAAACCTGCTCCTGCCACTTTGGCTTCAGCCCCTCCTGGAGAGTTTCAGTGGGGCTATACAGTTCTTGACTTAATAGGTGGGAATTACCGCTTAACTTTTGAATTAGTGCCAGTGTTGTCTTGCATGGAGGTGGGAATCCACACAAGTCATTAGTGAATATGGTAACAGTGTGTTAGGGTGGGGCTTTAGGGGTGGTACTTGATTAAACCTTAAGCACAGCACTACAATAAAATCCTTCTCCCTTCTGGTAGAGTTCTTACCTATGGAGTATCAGATTCTTTTGACTGTAGATTTCAGTTCAGATGTCAAGAGACTTTTCCAGATCTTTTTTCATGAAAATACTTTACTGATACTGTAACTTTTTTCTTTTCTTAGTTTTTATTGATTTCTAATTTACAGATGAGATAGAAACCCATGAGGAAAACTTTTGGTGTGATATTTGTGTACCTCATCAAATATGATGATCAGGATAGTGCTGACAGAGAAGTTTAAGTAAACTCAGTTTAACTTCAATTTTAACAGCAAAATCTTCTCTTTCTTTCGTGTAGTGTAGGCAGTTCTGATAGTCTGGTGTTTGATACCAGAAATCAGAAAGTGTACATTTCTATTATTGATCTCTGAAAGTTATTAGAGGTATCCTGAACTATATATGTTTTTTATTGGTATGCAAATCACTTGTTCCTGACTTTTGATATGAATAAATGCTAATCTACAGTGGAAGCTCTCAGACTTCAGAGTGCACAAATTTGGTAGGCTATAAATGCTGTTAATATCCATAGTATCAAAGAATAATGGTATTAGTTTTCACTTGTTCTACAGACAGGAGAAACTTCTCATTTAAATTTAACCAAGTAAGGTAATCTTTTTGACACACTATGTGTACATGTCACTGGAAAAACTGAAGTAATGTAATTCATTGATTAGAATTTATAAATACTTTAACAGGACTTAAAGGAATTTTGGTAAGGATGTATTTTCCAGTGACACAGTAATTCAAAGGATACAAATTTGAAAGCTCAGAATTCCAGATGGGTTCAAGAGGATACAGCTGGAAAAGAATTTTTAGACATGTGTCCTAAATAGTATTTTTCTCTACAACCTGAAACACCTTGCAAAGCCAGCGACTCTTAATGCTGGTCAGAAACACCCCAAATCTCATTTATTGCTTTTTCTTTGTCTGGAATGAAATGGGAGGTATTTGATGTTTTCTTTTGTATTAAATAGATCTGATTTCCATGGGGAAACTACTGATTAAAAGAAACAAATGAAAAAAAAGTCCCAGACATTTCCATCGAATTTCTGGTCTTGCCTGACTGTTCCTTGGTACAGAAACTAATTTTTAGAGACATGATTCTGGGGATATTTCTGGGGTACCTTGCCTACATGTCTACAGATCTTGATGAAAAAATCTTACGTTTTTTCTTTGTTTGATGGCTTTCAAGGGCTTTCTGCTTTGAAGTTAGAGGCATAGCACTTTTTTCCCCCTTTACCAGGTTTCAGGCTCAAAAGCACTTTCACAATGCATATAGATGAAGGTTTCACACAGTCTGATTTCTGCAGTGGTGAAAAAGACGCAAGAAAAATCTGCAAAGTTCCTTGGCTTTTAGCTTCACTGTGAATAATTTGGTAGCCTTTAAAAGACTTGAAATGTTGGTAAATCACTAAATTTTATATATTACAAAACAAATAAAGAAAAAAAAAAGAAGAAAAAACTATGATTTTAGCTCTTTTTTCCTTATCTTGGGAAAAGCCTGCAGTGCATACTTAGGCCAAACTACTGAGACCATCCTCTTAAATGTGACTTTGGTCTGTTTGTGGGTTGAAAGTACCAAAGACACACAGAAATCCCACTGCTTAGAAATGAGTGATAGCAATGCCAAGATACAAAAATAAAAAGTATTTAATTTAACATGGCTGTCAGTTTTTCAAATATACTGTATACCAGCAATTATGTGAATGTACTTGAAGCTTGCTGAAGTATACAGTGTAGTTCCTACTTCACTAGAGGTGACTTCAATTGTAATTAAAGATGTATTACTGCATTTAAATATGAAAATCAACAACCATCAGTCAACAGAGCTGGTAAAATATCTATCAGAGGTCGTTATCAAAACTTAGCTATGAGCTGTTTTATCCTTCAACCTGCTTTGAGTATGGATTTTTCATAGCTAAGAAGCTATAAAAAGTAATATTGCCCTAAGAGGTACTCCTGAAACCATTCACAGCATCTCAAACCTGTCAGGATTGTATGTTTCAGCAATCTAAAATTTTATCATTCTCATCAGTCTGTTTGATGAAATGAAATCTGTAAGTTGGTTGCTGGATATAAATTACCTGGGAGCCTGAAGATTAAAAGTAGCTCCTGAACAACTGGAATGGGGAAAAAAAATTGAGCCACATTACCCCAACTCACTGGATTTTTATATGGAAACCTATTCCCAGGCAATTGATTTTACATTATTCATTATTTGTTTGAGATTTGAATGGCAGCTAGAATATTATAAAAAATAATGAAACTCTCCAAAGGCAGTGGAAGTACAAATTGAAGCCCAGTTACAAGTATATGGCTCAAAGAATGCTCTTATCCTTGAAAATGAGCTTCATTTATTTTCAATACACTGAGGAAAAACAACTGCATTTGAAAACTCAGTGTTTTTTTCATTAGCACTTGGTCTTGCCTGTCTTGTTTTAAGCTCCCAAATCCTCTCACTGTTCTGATTATTTGCCTGATAGGGTGTGATTTCAGCCGAAATTTAGGAGATCAGGAATAGCCAACCAGGTAATTTATACCTGAAGAGCCACAGGAATTGCTTGGAGCTTGTGAAGTTGAGCAGGGGGATGGAATTCTATTAACCACATCCATGCAAGATAGAAACATCCCAGGCTGAGGTAAAAAAAGTTTGGACAGTGCTGGAATGATCATTTCACCCTACAGATAGGGAAAGGCAAAGTTCTGATACTAAACCAAGGCTGTGGTATGTGTAAACAGTATCATGAGCTTTGTCAGACCATTTCTGCAGAAACTACTATGATGTGTATTTATTCTTTCCTCCCTCTTCTCCCATCAGTACATTAGCACTGTTCTGCTCTCAGCTACTGCCTAGGCAGCAAAGCTGAGGAAAGAGAAGCACAAAGGCTCAAGTTTCTTGAAGGATCACTGCCAGGTAGTTTTGTATCACTTCAACAAAAACTTATTTCTTTTAAAATGGTATGTTTGTTCTTGGAAATTACATAAATATGTTCACTAGTACTTCTCAGTATGTTTTGCCTGAGGTAGAGACAGCCCAAGTGTTTACATGTAGCAAAGTTAGAAGCAATCGAAATTTCCTGGGATCTATCGGGCAAAGCCCATGAGAACAGGCAACGTGTTAAACACACAAAATAATCAGATGTCTAAAATTTACATGGGGCTTGCTCCTCTCTGCTCACAAAAGCAGAAACTTTCACATTGCAACTGATCATTTAATTAAATGTACGTATTTTTTTGTTTAATCATGTAGAATCATTCAGAGGAGGCTTTCAAATATTTTTAACATATAATGACTTTTAAAGTGGTGTTGAAAGGGCTGTCCCTGATTTAAAAATTTTATTGAAACGTATTAATTTTGAGGAATTTTGACCACATTGAAACAAGGCATTTAAAAAGCTAAGTAGTTCTGAAGTCTGCCAGTTGCAAGCAGCTTTATGGGAGTAATTGTTCCCTGTTCGGCCACACAGAACTTGTGTGGCTGGCGCTCAAAACCCTGAACAAGCAGTGTCACCAAAAGGTGTCCTGGTCACTTGTTCATCTCACACTTCCTGTGCTGAGTCTAATGATGTGATTACATACTGAGCTAGCCTGAGGGATTGATTCAGCTGCAGACTTAAGAAAAAGAAGGTTAAAAATTCTTTCTTGACTATTTGAATAATTTCAGTCGGAAGAAAGTATTGTTGTCTCAAAAGAAAAAAAAAAAGTAAGAGGAAAAACCTTTCCCAGCTCTACCTGTAGTGATGGATTAGTTTTTCTACAGGTTTCTCTCTAGGGCTTTTACAGCATTAATTTTCATAGGCAGGAATGTTGCATTAGGACTTAAAATTACTCAGACCAAAGGGCTTTTTGTGGTGGTTTTTTTTTTTAACTTCTCTTTTCAAAGACATTACTTTGTTCATGATGAATCCATGGAAACTCAGTCTAGATTTGTTTGTTACCCAGAGGTGTAGCTTAACCCTGCACTACACACTGGGTGATATAAATGATGTTTATATGATTCCAAATGAAGTAGAAATTGATGTCAAGTCTTGTGGACAAATTTTGTGATAAAATGAGGGAATTAGAATAACCGATGCATCCAGGAATAACATGGGAGTGATAGGTGTTTGTCAGATTTGAATATTATTCATTCTCATATCCAAGGCTTATGAAACATCCTGTTTAATCCACACTGAAGTTTTGTGCCTCTTGGGTTTAATTAACCCTGATGTAACTCTGATGACTTCATTAAGGATGGACGAGAGCAGTGTTTGAATCATTCACGGGAGCACAAATGTGGTATTTTAAAAAGAGATTTAAAGAAAACCTCAGATCTGCGGCAAGAATCTTCAAGACAAATAATTTTGACTGGATTCCCAAAAATACTGAACAACTTCTGCATTTATACCCATGTTAGTGGGTTGTATTTTGACAAAGACTTGGATTTGTTACAAATTCGTATTTGTCTTAACCAAAGAACTAAAATGGCTTGGTGTCTTCAAGAGTAAATCCCAAAATTATCAGATGGGTTAATCAAGTAGGATCGTTTTTGACTTGAGTTCAAAGGGGCCATTCATTCCTGCAGGTGATTATTTAGGTCAGCTCTCAAAGGTACACTTAAAAAAGGCATTGCTCATACACACCATGAGTTCTTTTACATTCCCAAGGGTGTTTCTCTGTCGGTTTCCTGACAGAATCCCATTGCTCCTGCATTTTCTCAGGGTCCTTAGACGGGTTACTGAGAAGAGTGACTGTGGGGGTCTGGAAAAATAAGTGAAAGCAGGCACAGAAGCAGGGACATGAGATGTGAATAAACCTCTTC
>WEIU01000041.1:0-60621 GCA_013389925.1 Aegithalos caudatus | reverse complement strand
CCAGAGCAGCTCCTGCTGCAGCCACAACCTCCGGGCCCTGCCCAGGGTCCCCTCAGCCTGAGGGGAGCCCCCAAACCACAAAAATCACCTCAGGGACCCCGAAAACCACAAAAAAAAAAAAACTTCAGAGACCCCAAAAAAACAGTTCAGGGATCCCCAAAACCACAAGAAAAACATCAGGGATCTCCAAAACAAAAAAAAAAAAGCTCAGGGACCCCAAAGAACACCTCAAGAGACCCCCAAAAACAACTCAGGGACCCCAAAAAACACTTCAGTGTCCCAAAATCACCTCAGGGACACCAAAATCCCACCCAGGACACCAAAATTCCCCTTAAAATCCCACTCAGAAGGCCCCCCAAAACCCCCAAATCCCATCTAGGGACAACTCCTCCAAGCCAAAACCCCCAAACAAAGAGATTTTGGGCAATTTTGGGCTGAAATTTGGGAAAAAAATGGGAAGATTTTGAGGAATTTTGGGAAGAATTTGGGTGACAAAACAGGAATTTGGGGTAAAATTCAAAGAAATGGGGGGATTTTGTGATCCTGCTAACATACCACATTGCAGGGCTGTTTGGAAAGGGATGATCTTTCTCAATCATCTGTAATTTACTAGTGCTTTTCCTTAAATTCTCGGGAGATCAAGTAGATAGAGTAGTCGATTGTTTCTGTTACTGCAGCAAGAAACTGAGTACATCAATTTTCTAGCATCAGTGCTCTTCAAATGGTAGCTAGGGAAAATGTCATCTTCTTTGGCACTTCCCTTGTTATTGCTTACAAAGTTTTCTGAGACTTAGTGATCAGAGATCATAGGATTAAAGATAAACAATATTTTTAAAAGGCAAAGTTATAAAAGCCCACAACAATTAAGAACTGGAGTAGCAAGGCTTCATCATGCATGCAAATCAGAGGAGCAAGGGCACCTGTTGGGTGGGGCTTATGTACAAAGGGTTAGAGTACTGCCTTTCTGCCATGTGTGCAGAAAAAAACTGCAGTCAGTAGAAAACAGAAGTCTCCCTATACTACTGGTTGAAAGTCAGGAACTGAAAACTTACATTTGTTCAAGACAATAGTTTGTCACCGTTAGGAGACAGGACTTCTTCCCTTTATGTATTTTCCTAAAGCATCATAGTTGAGAAGAATACGTACTTCAAAAGGAAGAAAAAAAGACAATTTGAGTGATGTTTAGTATTAATCTACCCTTTTGTTTGACTTATTTTTTTAGTTAATCTGAACTTCCAAAAGCAAAGTATTTGTAAACATTTGTGGATTTTCCCAAATGAACAGATTTCAACCGTGTGACTTACAAACTGTTTTGCTTACACTGTAGCTGTACACATATGAATAGTCCCTGATTACAGGATATTATGTCTACTCTGTGTTTTGATGAATGATGAATTCTAAACAGTAACAGAAGTATCATTCATCTTCTTATTATTGGAATTTTCAAGAGTCAGAGCAACTTAGAAAAAAATTCTCACAGGAGTCTACAAATTCAGGAATGATATAACCAAATTATTGTAGCCTGTATTGAATTTTATTGCTCTATATCATAACAGTCTCAGGGCTCTTCTTCCCAGGGCAACTATGGCACACTTCTCCAAATGTTTGTCTAAAAGCCATTTATAGTTTTTCATTTATAAGAGGTTGGCTGTTTAGTCATTATCAGAAATCAGTCCATTAAAAGCCATGTTGGGTCTGTGTGTGGACTTACATCTGTCAAAAATGTAATTGGAAAGGTAGGTATAAAACCATTCACAAAATCATACAGATTTTGATACACATTGCAGTTTTCAAATTAAGAAAATATTTCCTGCATTAGACTGAAGAATGATTGATTCAAAATTGTAGATGAATTTCAATCACTTTAATTGGGATTTAAATGGGAAAGGGCTTTACTGTTTGTTCAAAAGCTTCAGCAACCATTGTGTGTATAAAACAAACAAAAAAGACTGATGAAGGTAACAGAGTTCAGTCAGGAAGCATTACCTGTGCTTCCCTACCCTGCTTGACTTAATTTATAAAAGTCTTCATGCAGTCTTTGTGCTGTCATCAGAATTTAAGTTTCTGAATTAGAACAAATTGTTACAGCTCATTATGATGTACAAGTATACAATCTATTTCCTGCTCTCTGAGAATTTCAATGTCTACTGCATAAATCAACTTGCCTACCCTTCAAGAATTGGCAGGGTGTAAAAAGTAGTATAGGATTACTGACTTAAGAACATTGGCTGCTGGCTGGAGGTGCTTTGCTTCATACTGACTGCACCAAGCTAAAGACAGATTGTCACAAAACTGTTGGGTGCCAAATCATTCAACCTTATTATCCTGTGGCAAACAGATTTTTGGGATGACAAAAATAAGTATAAGGAAGGTATATGTAATTGGAGCCATTTCATAACAAGACGAAAAAAATGAAGAGAATGTTTTCAATAAATTCTGTCTGAAGTAATTACTGCAACATAACGAAAGAAAATACTTTGTCTCATCAAGGTATATACCAAGTCCAGACCAATGAATGCATCAGTGAATTAACTCAACATTGAATGAAAACCTAGTATATGAAGAATTGGAGGGGATGAAAGAAATGTAGTTCTCATTTTCCCTGAGATTGAAATGTTGAAGAAATATAATTTTTGAAACATCATGACTTAGTGCCTCTAGAAGGAGCTACGCTATCTTTACTGCCATAGATGTTCTTCAAATTGATGTTCTCATCAGTGTTTGGTGGGTTTTTTTCTGACCTATCCTGTAAGCAACTGAAACACAGCTTACATATTATCCTTTGCATTCCTCCTTCATTCAAGGACAGCTCAAGTTCATACATGCTCTCATACTATTATAAAAATGAAAAAATACATTATTTCATGCCACTGGATCTAGGAGGCAGAAGCAGCCATTGGTTCAATGAAAATGCTCACAGCCTGTGAGTCTGGAGACCCCTTTGATAAGTTCTTGCCACCAAAGCGAAGGGAAGCATGGTTTAACATTTTTTTAAATTTTTCTTCTTACTTGAGCTCTCTATAATGACTTCTGCCAAGGCTGATTTATCCATGCAGCTTAATACACTTACTTATGAGAAGTAAATCTCTTGGTTTTGGACTAGTCTAGTGTTAGAGGTTAGATATTGTTTCCTTTGTGTTACTTGAATTAAGTTGCTAGTTAACTAATTGCTGTATACTTAACCAAAATAATAGGTACTTAACCAAAACAAGCACGAGTTTCAGAGCTGATATTTTCTGATAATGGGCCATTAACACTCACCAATGGCCTGAGACATTACATTATCCCATTGTGCAATGCTCAGCCCAGCTGGGAGGGACACAAGCATTCCTACCTAGATAAAAAGGGGAGACATAAGAACAGCAGGACCTTCCTGTTTTTCACTGGATTCCCAGAGGAAGACTGGACCCATCTTGCCACCACTGGACTTTCTACAGGACCATCTCTACTCCACAGAACTGCGTCTGTTACTCCAGAAGGATTAATCTAGACTGTTTCTAACACCCAACAGGGTGTCAGGTCACATTTTTCTGGGGTTTTTGTTTGGTTTAAATTTCATGTTTATTTTATTTCCTGTACTATTACATTTGTATTTTTAATATTCCTATTAAAAGACTGTTATTCCTATTCCCAAAACTTTGCCTGAGAGCCCCTAATTGCAAAATTATAATAATTTGAGAGAGGGGTTTACATTCTCTGTTCAAAGGGAACTTCCTTTCCTCTGTTCAAAGGACAGATACCTGTCCTTTCAAAATCAGGACATGTAGTTTTTCTGGATTGTGGATGTCTTTCCTCAGCTCCTGCTGGCCTATGTGCAGGGACAAGATCATTATCAACATTTCCCCACTTCTGCTTTACAAACTGACTACAGTCTCTGTGTTCAGTATATGCTATTTGCTCTCCGAGCAGCTTTGCATTTGCCAAGTAGTATCTCTGTCCTCAGTTATGGTTAGGCCAACTGTGATTGACAGAACAATGGAAGAGTATGTCTAACCCCTCTCTGAAGGACAACTATCCTAATAATACAAGAGCTAAGATGGTAGTTAAGCATGGCCTCATTAAAATATTGGCATCACCTCACTGCTGGAAATGCAGCAGCAGGCATGCATTTCATATGTTAAACCATCAAGTTTCCATCTACTGAGCAGAATTCACCTCCCTGTGAAATATTTCTTTAGTGCCTGTCTCTGCTCCTGCTGCTTCTTCTGCTGCTGACACGTGTGTGATAAGAACAGACATAATGAAGATTATGACGTTACTAAAGTGTTTCCTGGACTGCAAGCCAAGAAACTGTCAGTGAGCAGTGGCAGATTCATTTTGGTTTGTTTTTTTTTTACATAAGCTCCACGTAATTTTCAGGAATGTGTTGTAGCAGCCTTTGGCTTTAGACAGCGCATATATTCAAGAATTTGAAAAACATTCAGCCTCATTCCAGTCTTCATTATGACACTACCTATATATTTTAGCAAGTATGACAAACTTCCTCAAGGGAAGTCCAGGGCTGGAATATCCTGAGTGCTGGAATTACAGCCACTCTGCAGGAAGTTTGTATGGCAAGTGCCATGCTTGGTGTGTAAGAAGGATCTAGGCACTGGCCTCAACCTCCAGTGCTCAGAAAAGCTGTCTGCACAAACTCCAGGGAAGACAATATAGTTTGCCACAGGCAGAGATGAGCCACGTGCTTGTAATAACCTTCAAGGTGTCAAGTGCTGCTCCTGGAAAAAAGGAAAAAAGGCAGAGCTATAACTCAGTTTATGTCCATTCAGCTTATGGATACCTGTACTTCAGGCAAAAGGTTTTGTACCTGTTGTGGTTTAATCCCAGACAACAGTCAAGCACTATGTAGCCACTCGCTCACTCCCCCACAAGCAAGATCAGGAAGAGAATCAAAATGGAAAGGTAAAAGTCCAAAAACTCATGGGTTAAGATAAAGACAGCTTAATAGAAAAAGCAAAAGCAACGCGAAACAAGGAATTAATTCCATTTCCCGTTGTTCAGCCATCTCCAGGAGAGCAAACACCATCACTCCAAATGTCTGCCTGGTTTCTTCCTTCTTGGTTCTTCCTTCTTCCCCAGTTTATATACTAAGTATGATGCCATATGGCATAGAATAACTCTTTGGTCATTTGGAGTCACTTGTCTTGGTTGTGTCTCCTCCCAGCTTCCAATGTGCCCCCAGCTTCCTTGCCAGTGTGGCAGTATGAAAAGAAGACAAGGCCTTGGCTGTGTGTAAGCCCTGCTGAGCAATAACAAAAACATCTTTAATACCATTGCTGTGTTCAGCAAAATCCAAAACACAGCCCCATACTGGCCACTGTGAAGAAAATTAACTTTCTTCCAATCAAATCCAGCACATAAGCCAAACCTTGATTCTCTCAATTTCTCACTACACTTTTAAAAAACCAATCTATCATGTATGCTTTTTAGTACATCAGTACTATTTCTTTCCCTAGATTTCTGTGTAAGTAAACAGTCATGCTCAACAGATGGGATATTAAATGAAGGGATTTTGTGAAAAATACTCGTGTCAATAACTATACCCATTCCTCTCCTGTGAGGAATGCTGCCTGAGTTGAGATAACTACTGCACCATAAAAAACCAAGCACTGTAGTGATGAAGAAATCTTCAAGCAATGTTCCTGAGTCTCTGTCTGATAATACTAACTGGAACTACAGAATGAATGAAAATGCAATGTGGTTATTATCTGCCTGGCAGCAATTGCAGAAAGCAGTGGAGAAGATATCACAGCTGGGCTGCTGCTGCTGAAGTGCTAGACTGGTACAAAAGAAAAACTGCTGCTGCTTTGTTCTTGGTAATTACAGGCAACTGAGTTTATCTGGTTGTATGTCCATTTACCATATTTGAAAAACAGGTGTTAGAACAAACTTCCTTGGGACTCCAATGCAGTTGGATTTCTATACATGGAAAATGCCCCATATTAATAGTGCTGACATTGCAAATAATAATGGCATGGGATACGGCATGCTGAGAGTTCTACCCACATAGACTACCTGCATTTGATTAAGGTGCCAACTCTTCATTTTATGTAGCTAAATTTTTCATAACTATTCCTTGACGTTACACTTTTCCTAGGGATTGGTTAAACTATGATTCTTGATGTGTTAGGTTATCTCAAATCTGGAGGTGATTAGGACAGAGCTAGCAGGAACAATTGCCTGTACTTGCTAGATTTGATTCCAAAAGATAATTGAAAATTCATTTATGTTCTGTTCTAAGACAGCTGTGCCAATTGGTAGTGCAATAAAGGTGATAGAGTATGTCTGTGACAACACTTCTGGGACTAAGAGAACACCTGGCACCTCTGAAATTCCACGTGTGGGTGAGACTCAGTGCATATCATCTAGGAAGAAAAGCTGGGTGCACAGGCTGAGCAGGTATCTCTGGTATGCTATGTGCCTAACTTTGACAATCAGGGCAGGAGGGACTACCAGGCTCAGGATAAATATGTGAGGACTGAAAACAATTCCCAGTGCAGGAGAAAAGATTCTACTCTTTCTTAGGGTTTAATTTAACAACATATGCATCATACCAACATGGGAACACCTTTTTAAGAAAAAAGTTTATGAGAAAGAGTTTGAGAGAAGTTTCTGCAATGATGCACTTCCCCAAATCACAGGGAAAGGGAGTGACTTGGGTTATCCTAATTAGGCCAAGATTATTTTTGTTTCTATGAGAGGTCTTTTTTCAGTCAGACATGAGAATGGACAAGACCAAATACCCAACTAGTGGACAACTGTCTCCCATGAGACAGTTGTAGCTGAAACTTATAATATAAAAATTATAAATACTAGAATGTATCCTCTGACAGTCCCCAGGATCTATGATGGATCCTGGCCATCATCATCTTTGCCTTTTTGGCTTCCAAAGCCTAATGACAGTATCTGTGGGGAGAACTGCGCAGTGTGAATTCTATACCCTCATCCCATGGCAGCAGTTAGCTCTGGAATCACTCTTCTCAAATCTAAGGGATATTCCCTTTATGCTGGTGAGGGCTGTGGAAGAAAGCAGGGCATCCAAGTTCATGGCCTGATTGCTCATATTTATTCCAAAGATTAGTCTTCAGCATTTGGTCTGTAGTTTCAAGTTACCGTATTAAACTTTTTCCTGATGCAGATAGGTGTAGCTGTCTTTGATGTCAGTAATGGCTGAACTCCCTGATTGAACTTGGCTCATATGAATATATACCCAGAGAATATTTTTACCTTTCATCCATCCACACTGTGATCCTGAATGGCAAATGAGGAAAGAATAATTTCCTATAATACAATTTTATATCTTTTTGGAATGACAGATAAATTGTATATAGTGTGCTCAGATTTTACATGCAGAAAATTAAACTAAGCATGAGTGTGAATGAACCAATTACATTTCTAAATGTTATAACTACTCTAGCCCTTTATTAAGCATGCTGAAAACCCATGTAAAAATTAGAGAGCATATTCTATACTCTTTGGAGGTTTATTACAGTAAAGCTTTCAGAGAAAAATATTATCTGCTACATCACAGCCTTCCCTTAGTTTTGCAGGTTTTTGTGTTTCTGACTGACTGCCTTAGACTTCCAGTAACATACAAAAATTCAATATACAGAAATATAATCTGTCTATAGTTATCTTATTGCCTTAGTGCATTATTTTAAAAAGCTCAGATGGGGGACATAGCACCTTTTTTTCTAAAAGACTTTCCTTGTCATTTGCTGAAGCCATTTGACTGCAGAATAAGCTGAGTTTGTACTTTCCCACAGATAGTAAGCAATTAGAGTCTTTTCAGGATCAATATCTTTTTGCCTGAGAATTCCGTTTGGAATGTCAGTGTTTAGAGGGTCTTTGGCTGCTGGAACTTCTGCTGAAAGCCTGGTTAACTCCAGCCTTCAATGAGTTACAGGATAGAAATCTCCAACACTCCACTGAACCTGCTTCAACTTTTATGCCACCCTGCCGTTACAATGATCTCCTTTGATTGATGTACATTTTGTGTTCCTTTTGACCCATTTTCACCTGTTATAGGTCTGCTGGGATTGGCTGGGATAGAGTTAAGTTTCTTTACAGTAACTGGTATGGGCCATTTTGGATTTATGCTGGAAGAGATGTTGCTGGAAGAGATGTTGACAAAACAGGAATTTTTGTCCTTATTGCTGATCAGGGTTTACTCAGTCAAGGTCTTTTCTGCTCTTCACCCCACTAGCGAGCAGTCTTAGGAGGCACGAGGAGCTGGGAGGGGACACAGCCAGAACAGCTGACCCCAACTGACTCCAGGGATATGCCACACCATATGGCTTATCATATCATGCTTAGCCTATAAAGTTGGCTGAAGAAGAAGGAAGTGGGCAGCAACATTTAGAGTGATAGAATTTTTTTCTCCAAGTCACTGTTTTGTGTGATGGAGCCCTGCTGTCTTGGGGATGAGTGAACCTGCCTGCCCGTGGGAAGCAGCAAATCATTCCTTGTTTTGTTCTCAAGTGTGCCTGGCTTTTGCTTTCTCTATTGAACTGTCTTTATGTTGGCCATGAATTTTCTTACTTTACCCTTCTAATTCTCTCTCCTCTCCTGTTGGGGTAGCTGCAAGCAGCTGTGTGGGGCTGAGCTGCTGTTGGAGTTAAACTATGACAAATGGGCCAAAAGAAGCAAATGGATGTCTGAGAAGAAATCTCTCTGAAGAGCACCAGTGTATGGAACACCCACACAATAAAAAGCCAGTTCTCATAAAGGAGACGCAGGAGTCGTGCAACTTTGTTCAAAGAAAAGGAGAGTGTCTGCTGGGGCATATCCCCATGGGGTGTCTCTCGAGGCTTTGGGGATGCAGCCTCCTTTTATCCTAAACTCCCCGCTGCATGTGGTAATCTTTCTTTTCCCAGTGGCAGAGCCACTAGGAAGGTAGAGCTTTTTCCAAACTGCTTACCAGATATTCCCTCTGAAATATGTACTGTCATTTTCCCCAAAAAATCAGAATTTCAGGCTGTCTGGGTTCTGCAATAGAGTTGTGTGGTCCCATTTCTCCTATTGCCCTAAAGTTAACTGAGTCAAACCATCTGAGCACAAGCGTGAAGCAGGGATCAGGAGCAAGAGGGCGCTTCCAGTTGGGAGGGACAGGTAGTCATGAGTCTCATGGCAAGGTGAGCTATTTGGCAAAGCCGTGAGTTTTGCTTCAGGTATAAAAGTTTTCCTGTAAAACGATTTACTGCTCCCTGTGTGAAAGGTATATTGCTGTTCTCAGAAGTGCAAAGCTCTTTGCTGAGCCTGTCACCCAGTCAAGGTGGTACTTGGTTTTGTTGCTGCTCTGAGATGATGGCTAGCTCCAGGTCATTTTGTCAGAGACAAGGCTGATCAAATAATTTAACAGGCAGCAGCTGGGTGTGAGCAGAAACCTGAGGTAAGCTTCGTGACTGGGGCAAGCAAATAGTGCATTTGGGGGTTGTTTAAAAACATCTGAGGTAAGGCGAGCATGAATTAAACCTAAAGATGCTCAACCCTGCCCATACTCAGATGGGGTTTGAGATGCCTCCTCTTTGCTGCTGGACATCAAGTCTTTATATTGGGAGTATTCCAGACATGCAGTAGTAACTGAACGAACTGAAGAAGCCAGACCTGTGGCTGTTGCTAGGGGATAACTCCCAGCACAATACGGGGAGTGAGCACCCCACCGACACGATGTGAGGCAGTGGGCAAAAAAGTGAAACGTGGGCCTGCACAGAGGGGTGAGCCCGAGCCCCTCTGACTCTGGAATGCCAGCTGGCTCATCCCTCTGTGCTGGGCAAATCATTATCCAAGCAGTGTCTAAGCTGGTAGAATTAAAAGAAACATNCCCCCCCCCCCCCCCCCCCGGGGTGCAGCTTGGTTTGCCTAGTTCTAGCAGGTTTTGCGAAGGAATGCTATGCAGCCTTCTACATGTGACCATGTGACTATGGCGTTGATAAAATAAAAATTTTAAAAAGTGTTATTTTCTGGTTTTCTCAGCCTGACGAGAGCAAAGTTGACCATTTTATTGAAATCCTCTGGAAAAGGGCACCAAGAAATGGGTCTTTATTAAGCAGTTTCTTTTATTTGCAGCAGCCGGTGACTCGAGCCGTCTCTTGCTGCATTCCCTGTGCCCAGCGTGGCAGCCCGCACCTCCTGCAGTGGCAAACCCTCCCTCCTCGCCTGTCTGGCTGAGGTGCTGCTGTGCTTAGCAGCTTCTATCAAGGCATCGCGGCAGGTGTGTGCAGTCCTGGCTGAGAGAATGACAGGGAGAGTGGTACCTTTAACTAAAAAGAGATGTGCATTACTCCTCTGCAATCCTCCCTGGTAGCTTCAGAGTAGCAAACCTCAGTGTAGAGCCTGGGGCTCGGTGCATGAGAGTGGAGTTCTGTGCACTGCATAATCAGTCACATCAACTTTGTAAAGGGGTTGCTTTTTAATTTTTTGTCATTCCTGAACTCTGTAAGAGAGAAGAGTCTTTTCTATCCATCTGGACCATGAGTGGCTGTTCAAAGAGATGCAAGCATGGGATTGTCAAATTTGCCCAGACTATTTTTAAACTCATCACGGGCACTCTCAGCAAAGGTAAGGAAAACATTTCAGTTCATACTGTTCCTCTGTTCTGTTTGTGGGGTGAGTTTTTTAGGCTTGAGGGAGGTTTCTGATAGGGCTTATTATTTGTCTCTTCAGAGGTATTCTGGTTTAATTCTGGGAGTTGGCTGCTCTGGAAGAAGTTGCTGTGTGCAGTGAAGACTGGAGTTATGCTGGAAAGCCTTATGTAATTGTTTCTACCTTGTATAGTTTGTAACATGTAGTTATCAATCTGCCCTGGCCCGCAACTGTAGTGAGTTATTTCAGTGTATTCAGAGATGTATTTGTGAAAACAACTGATGTGCAACCTAAAAAATTTAAAGCTTCCTAACTCTCAGTAATGGGTATTTCTCTGTGTCATTTTATGCTTTACTGTCTCTGCTAATTTGAAGCATGTGTGTACCTTGCTTCAAAATGTAGGTCATTGCTTACTGCATACATTTGGAATACCTTTTGCTTATTTAAGTTTTGCTTGTCACTTACACCCTTCTTGCCTTCCTGTGTGAAAGTTAGAGTACCAAACATATTTATGTTGTCCTCTTTATTAAAATCAAACTACAAACAAATTAAACTCTTCTTCTTTGTAGTCTACTAGTTCCTCTGTTGGTGCCCCCAGGTAAGTTATGTTATTTTTGTTGGCCATTGTTCTCCTCACACTTCTCAGCATACCTCTGGCAGCTAATTATGTGTGTATTGGTGATCTCTGTGGAAGCTCCTACCAACTGCAAATGATACCATACTTGAATGCTGTTCACCTTTTGAAATGTGGTCAGTTCTCAGGTGAAAGTCAGACTTCTCCAAGTTTTGTGTGTCTGGTTTGAGGCAGGGGTGGTTTTGGAAATTGGCTTAGGTAACTTTTAAAAAAGCAAATGTAAAAATGCCAAGAACGGTTAAGAGCAGTTTACTTTTGCACAAGCTGGGAAAATTTATTCAATCTGTCTCTGTAGAAAAGAAATGCAGTTCTTAGACAGCTTTCTCATGTAACATTACTGGCTTGCAAAAGAAATTTTCACCAGAATAAAGTCTGTTTCACATTAAGAATAGTGGACAGGTTGCTTGCTTTTAAAATCAAAGTCGGTTTAAATTTACATCTGTGTGTACTTAATTCTTCTTCTTCCACTTTCCTCCGTATCATCCATATCCTGCCAAAAACCAGCAGGGGGAAGAATAAAGAATTGTAAAACTCTGGCATACAAAAAAGCTGTCAGATTTTGGTTATAATCCATGATTAATGCCAAGACGCCTCTATTATTTTAAAAACAGGTGAGAAAAATTACTTGTCATGCTCAGAAGAAAAGGCAGTGGTGATGTCTGCAAGATCTTGTTTTTTACAGCATGTCAGTATGGTGAATTTGGTGTACTTTATTTGTGCTTTTTTCATGAGACAATGGTATACAGGGGGTATGCTAATATAGTCACAAGAAATTGATGGCAAGTTTTGTGCCATCTGTTTGAGCTCCACTGAAGGTGAGAGGAAACTTGTGTTCTGATCATGTTTCCCCACGTGTCCATCTAGAGCAGCTCATCTAATGCAGTGCTTTCAAGCAGCCCTTGTGTTTCCTGACATAGTAAATACAACAATAAAATTAGACTGCCACAGTTGCCTTTGCTTTGGCCATGGGGTACGTGAAAATTTGAGTCTGACAACAGAATGGCACTGTATGAAGAGCTAGAAAGTAAAGAATTAAATGTCCAAGTCATGCTTCCCCTACCCCCTGCTGCCTTCTGAAATGTGCCAGCATTGAACTATCATAGTCATTGCAAGCAATGCAATGGTGTTGTACACTTTCACCTATCTCTTTCCCATGCCAGTGTCTCACTTCAAGCTGTTTGAATGAGATAAGAGTGTCTTCCTAGGTTTCAAAGTATGTAAAACTCTGATAAACTTCCTTTTTTTTCCCCCATTCAGCTTGTGTTTTAAACTGAGAGGACCTGATTCAGGAAGGAATAAACTACATGAATTAGTTTGTTGCACAGACGTCAAAGACCTGCTATAATTAGAATAAATATTTCCATATCGTTACCTATTAAAATCATAACTAGAAAGAAAGTGATTAGAAAAAATATTGCTCAGGATTGCGGAACTTTAAAAAAGTGTAAATTTTTTTTGTATGTTCATCCCAAAGCTTATTGTTCATTATGTATTTCTTTTAGTAAAACTTCTGCATGTAAAGCCAAGAAATAGAAACTTGTTGTATACTGCTATTATTGTTTTTTTAAATTTACACCATATACATGTTTTGCATATTCAAGTATTATCACCTGTGTTTTTCATCCCACTCCTGCCTCATTTCTTTTATACTGTTTAACGTGAGATTTTACTTTTACTCTAAATACTTTTACAAGGAAAATCCTTTACTAGGCACAAGTTTCATTCTCTTCTTATGCTTGAACCATTCTCTGGGGTTATTGCAGTTAGAGATACTTCACAGTTGAATTGGCATGTAATCCTTAACTGTGCTCTATGGCTTCTGCTTGTTTTATTGATGGTTATTTACAATAGTAAAATGAAGTTGGTTGCAGCTATGAAGTCCTTCCTTTTGCAGCAAGGTGTGAGGAGACTGTGACCTCTCCCTGCAGCAGGCAGTAAGGGAAGAGGCATGCCTCCTACCACTGTGCGGCCTCCAGCCTGGTTAGTATGTTCTGATTTACATTTGCAGCAAGTCTTTGAGGCTGTAAGGCAAGCATTTCATAGCTGGTACTTCTGCAAGCTGGACTAGCACTTTTTGCCAGCTTCCCTCTTAGTATGTTCTTATTTGGAAAGTCTTAGTACCAGAGCAGAGGTTTTTGCATCTGCAGGGGGTGAGAGAATGCCTCCTTCACCGAGAGCTTTGCATAGTGAGACGTATATATTGAAGAAAGCATGACTGGAGAAGCATGCCCCGTTATGGCTGGCATGAGCAGGATAACTCCCTTATTCTCCTTGGCTGGGATGGGTGTTCAGTACCTCCAGAGAAGAACGTAGAAGAGGCTTCTGGAAATGTTACCACATGTGATGTACAGTTGGTGACCAGAGCACCTTTGCTGAAGTTGCCTTTGTGAAGATTTCATGGGAAGTTAAGGTGTTCTTTCATGTTATTCCAGTGTGTGAAATGGTGCTATGGCCTGGAAGCAAGTAGGGGTGGCAAAATGAGTTTGTAGAGGGTTTTCTGTTGAGCAGAATGATTAAGAAGTGTGTGTGTGAAGATATTGCTAATACCATAAAAAAATGTAGGAGGGAAGGGCCTTGCTGGGTTACCAAAAAATGAAGCTAGAATGAGACCACTTGGATTTCTATTGATGTGTTCTAATTATTAACACAAGAAAAGCAAGATTAATTTAGGAATCAACTCTTTCAAAATACTACAAAACCAGATAAGTTTCTGAAAACTAACTACCCTTACACCTTTTTTTTCAGAACCTCCACTCTTTTAGTTGTGCTCTTAAGATGCTTGCCAAAGGTACTCATTTCTGATTTTTTGCTTCTCCCAATTCTGTTCCACGGTGCAATTCATTGGGAACTGGTAATTTGTCTACTTTTCATAGTTTTAATTGCCTAATTATCTGTTCTACTGCAGTGATAAAGTCTTCAAACATCTTGCTCTCCCCCCAGCCTCTTCCAGCATGGAAGAAAGTATTCTGAGTGTTTTACAGCTGTGTGGTCTGTTTTGATGCTTTCTAAATTTAAATTACAGCTAGTCTTCTAGGATGTTGTGTGAGATGGTAAGTAAAGCACATGGTCCCTCTTAGTCATACTCAGGCTCCGTCTTCTCTTAGGGGAAGTTAATCTTGTGCTATTGATGATTGATGGAGAGACGGGAAGACTGATTTGGTGATCAGAATTCAATTTTACTCAGATTTTCCCAAAGCTTATATACCATTTCAGGAAGGTTAATAATTCTCTACTACAATAATCAGGTTAAGGGTCATACAGACAACTCATGCATTTTACAACATCTCTGACTTGCAGAGGCCTGATTGAATCTTCTCTCTTCCCGTAATTTGGTTTAATTCTATCTTCTGTAATCTTCAAAGTTCTGTTTGTTCCTGCCATGGCATCCTGGTTATCAAACCATCTATGCTAATTAAGTCTGTTTTACTCTCTGTCCTGTGTATTCCCACATTGTACCTTTGGAGCATACTAGCACTGCATTAGGTTTGTCCTCATGACTATCCTCTGAAAATGCAAGGGTAGTGTAAATGTTGCTCAATGTCCAGGAAAGTTCATTATAATTGTTCAAGTCATGTCATGGTTCCTGCACCTGTGTGACATATGAAAAGATATTCTGATCCTCCTGTGGCAGCACAGCCCCTCTTCACTCCTTGAATTAGGGCTACTGCCTTCAAGTTGAGGGAAGCTCTATTTCAGAAGGAGCTGATACACCAGGTCTCTCCTTATTACACTTTTCTGAGTGTTTTAATTATTCTTTAATAAGGAAAGTGGTTACAGAACCCATAATTATGTGCTTTTATAGAGTGGAGTTAGAGCTTGTCAGTGTTTACCAAATGGCCCTCATAGGTGAGAGTTTCTGTCCATACAATGCTTTTAGATGGAGGCTGCTGCTCTGAGGGGCAGAATTACTGTTCACTTAGAGAAGAGTCTGGAGCTACCAAAGCTTCACCATTCAGTGCCTGATCCTAACTTTACCCTGTGAAACTCTTCAGTTTCATTGCATGATGGGAACTTTTGCATGGTGTGGCTGCAATTTTTGTTTTGCTCTTTAAAAAGTCAGCTTATCTAGTTACATTTTCTCCATAATGATCAGCCTTTGGCCCACTAAGCAAAGTACACCTCTGTTTGGCATGTTACAGATTCACACGCCTATGAAAAATGAACTGCAAATAAAACTATCTCTCCTGCAAAGGCTGTTCTTCTTATGAATCTGAATATATTTACATGCTTTGCCCTTTTGTCATCAACAGCAAGATGAATTTTAAGAACTGAGAGGAAGTGATAATGCTCTAGTCCCCCTTTTAAAACTCTCTACAAACCTCTGCCTCTAAACTAATGTCTATGCAAGCATACAGCTGCATGTGGCTCCTAGAAATTTATTAGAAACTTAATTATTTGCAATGGTGTATCCCTGAAAGATAGTTATATAAGGTTACTTAAAAAACGAGCTGTTTCCAAACTGGGGCTGATTCAGGTGGGTCTGATAATTCATGTTCTTATTGACTGCTGTCTCAGAATTTGGTAGTTCCTCTGAGGCCAGGATCTCTTGATTCTCAAGAGCACTATATGATCTAGCAATAGTTGTCTGACAGTGTTTAAAAACACAAGTTACAGAATGTTAAAGCAGTAGCTTGTTTAGAGTAGCTCTGATTTCTTGAGCAGAGGACCAGCAGGATGCAGTATATGTCAGAGTTTTAGGGGTGTAAAAGTAGAAAATTTTGGCTTGTATTTTGGGTGATGAGGTTTATCATAAGTTTTCTTCCCAGACATAATTCATATCAAGTGTTTGCTTAGAAAAGTAAAGTTGGAATGTAGGGGGTTTTATGTTGCATATTGTCTCTTTGCCAGTACTTTATGGTATTGGATAGCATTTTCTTTGTTTCAATAATTTTTTATATAAATGCCTATCAGAGGGTGTATTACACTAAAATTATAGAAATATCTCTTTACAAATGGCACTATAGTAATGCAAAAAAAGATTAGAAATGGAAGTGGAACATAGTAATATAATCTGGAAATAGAAAGGATGATTAATGACAGGCATCAAGGTTTGCTTCAGCGAAAAGTGCATTTTTATTGGTTGATTAGCCTCATACATGGAAGAGGTACCATAGTTGCTGATTTTGTCTTTTAAAAGAGAGCAAGGGAAGTGATGTAAGTTGCAAGGTGCAATAATGCTAGTCACGTGGCAGGAGGCTGTGTGGCATGTTTTTGATGTATGTAGCTGACTCCGCTTCCTAAAAGTAAGTTTTTACCAGAGGGTTTCACTGATGACTTGCTACTGCTATTCCAAAAGCGAATTGAAGTGAGGTAGGTCTTGTTAAAGTACTAAGATGTGGTTAAAAGCTATAAAAATGTAAGCTATTCTTTCTTCCATTAATTCAATGCAATAGGGTTTTTCTAAGTTCAATTTGAACTGGCTAATATATTTTTCCAGTCAGATCTGTTGACTGTTATTTCCTTGTCTTTTCTTAATGAAGAATAAAAGATCAGAGAGGCAAAACTGGAGTAGATTTGGTGTAATATATAACTGTTAAAGTGCAAATTTCTATTTGTTCCCCAAAGAGTAGTCATGTGAAATGCAAATTTCTGTCATTGTAGTTTCCTTTTGCATATACCTTTTGTTCATCTGTTCTTTTTGCATGCAGTTGAATGGCATTGTAGATATTTTCCCTTGAAACTTACAGCCTGAATGCCTTTCTGAAGTGAATTGTGCAGTAGAGAAGTCACCGAAGTGAGAAAATAGAGAGAACAAGAAATTAGTGCAAAATCAAATTCTGCAGAAGAGATGAGTTGGTACAGAAAGAAGAAAATAAGATAGGTCTGGTCCCACCTGTCTAGGGAAGGCAAGATTCATGTTTGTTTCTGCCAAAGCTGCATATAAACAGAAAAGGAAAAAACTCATTATTTTCATGATTAACAAGAAGTACTGAAATAGGAGCTATGCTCTTTAATCTCTGATGAAAACTCAGCATTAGTTCTGCTTATATCTTCAACCACATCCATAGTTTTAATGGAACTGGAGAGCAAACTGATAATACTTAAAATGTGTCACACTTGTAACTTCTGCCAGAGATTATTTGTTTTCAAATTATTTGCAGCTGCATAATGAGATGTGCAGAGAGACTGGGGAGGTGGATGTGTTGGGGTTGTTATCTGTGTAAATATGTTATTACACTGAAGGATTGCTACTGGCAGTCATCAAACACTAAATACTCCATTTAATATTACAGATACAGATAAGGGGGGTCACAAGTTTCAGTCTTAGTTGCATATTGCTGGATCTTGAGACTCTTGGACCAGTCAGCAGTCGTGCACCACCAGTTCAAGAAGCTGTTATTAATTTTATTTTTCATTATGAAACAGAAAAAAAGTTGTTAAACATCAAATTTTGTTGTTTAGCTTTTAAATTTTATTTTTTAGAGTGCAGTATATGCAAATCCCATTGATTACTATGAAAGATGTGCTTTATTTTGATATTTCTTCAAATTCTTCTTGTCTTCCTCAAATGTCCATATGTTTACTGATCATAAACACATCAAGGCTAACAAATTGCTCTTCATTATTATACCAGTCAGGTAGTGAATTTGATATTTCACTACAAGACATAATATTAAATGCAGGTAAAGTTAAAGAATTTACCAATAAACTAAATTTTTTCATCTTTTTCTACAACTGCATGATTTTAGGAGGGACTGAGAGAGGCTGCCTCCTAGGTGAAGGTATAAGTGAGAAGGCTCACTGTCTTACATGAAAGAAAGGGGAGCAGTAATAGGATGAGAATAGTGGCCTTCGCAAAAGAGACTTAGGCAGGATTGGGAAGCTGATATGTAATTTTCTGGGAAGATAATATTAAGAAAGCTGGCTGCTGTT
The DNA here is from genome assembly GCA_013389925.1 of Aegithalos caudatus. Taxonomy (NCBI): domain Eukaryota; kingdom Metazoa; phylum Chordata; class Aves; order Passeriformes; family Aegithalidae; genus Aegithalos; species Aegithalos caudatus. The sequence continues at coordinate 42,533 of WEIU01000041.1, read as the reverse complement.
TGTGGGAGTGATCCTCTTTTTATGGTAAAATAAGCTCTCTATGAGACCGATACAGATGAAATAGCGACAACATTTTAGGGTAAGAGCAGAAAGGACCAGATGCAACATGACCTGTTTCAATTGACAAGGGGATTTAAGAGATGACAATAAAAGATAATGAAAATACACTGGAAGTAAAGACAACAGCCAAGGCCCATGAGTTCAGAGTGGCTCAAAGCTAATTCTTCCTTCCTAAGTCTTCAAAAACCAGTTTATGTGACCTGTTACTTCACACAATTGCTATAGGGAAAGAGCAGCTAAGCTTCCTGTGTCTGTAACATGGTGTGGGAAAAATCAAATTTCTAGGCTGGCCAACCAACCTAACTTCACTGAACAGATGGTTAATAGAACAAATTAGGGAGAAACACCCAAATATTAGAGAGATAGAGCCAATTTTGAAATTACTTTCTTTACACCATTCTCTGCCCACCTAAACAACATTATAACCCTCCCCAGCTAGTCAGTTTTGTTTGTCAATAATCAGATGTGAAAAAACCCAAAACAAACCAAAGATGCCCCACTTGTGCTTTCATTAGCAGAATTTTCAGAGTACGAACACTGAAAACAGAAGATGTAGCACTGCTTCATTAGGTTTGTTTTGAAATCAAGGGATCTGACATTTTATAATCAAAGTAAGGAAGTAATTGAAATAAGTGTTAAAAGACCATTAAGATGTGTTTAGTTATGCTACTCTGATATACCACTTAATCTGATGTTGTGTTGCTCTGCTTAGGTGTTTGTAGCTGGGGAAGCCATGTTTCTTTACAGTTGCTGAGGTAAATTAACTGAAATTTGAATTAGGATTATGATAGCTCTGTACAGCTTTATAGCATAAATGTTAATATTCACAATCATGCAAAAATTAGTACTGTTCAACCAGGAAGGTTAGAGGTTGCTTTTCTGTCTCTTGATGATATCTGAGCTTTTACAACTATCAAAAGTGCTTTTATCTTAGTTTACCAGTGATAAATTTTTTACTGATATTTTTCTATCCTTTCCCTAACCTTTTCTGGTCCCCAGCTTGTCAGGGGTGGTGTAGAACATCTGGTGAGGTATTTTGTAGTTCTGGTTTGTGGTGGTTTTGTTTTTTGGGGGGTTTCTTGTGTTTGTATTGGTGGGAGTGTTTTGTTTTGTTTTCTTGTTTTTTTTTTTTTTTTTTTTTNTTTTTTTTTTTTTTTTTTTTTTTTTTTTTTTTTTTTTTTTTGTGACGTTGTGCTTTTTTTTTCCCCTAAACTGTGTTTTTTCCATCAAAATAAATCTATTGCTTTTGTTTTGAGCTGTTACTCTGGCAAATTTGCCTCTTGAAAATATTATGATATGGCTCCCCTGCGTAGAACTTGGAAAGCACCCTTGTGCTGTCATAACTACCTAGATGGGCATCAGTCTAGTTTGTGTCTCCAGCTGCTAGAAAAGAAAAAGCAGACATAAACTGATAAATGCTATTGGTCTTCTGTAAAGAATTGTTCTTCTTAGCTATGGTGAGACACATAATAATAGTCTCATGTAATTAATTTTGTGTCTGTTACTCACTGTGCTCTTGAATGCTGAAAAAAGCCTATGTTAATTTTTAGAACTTAATTTTTTATGGTCAGGTAAATTCTTAATTTCTGATCTCCTATCTCTGACTACTACAATCAGATGTCAGTGTCTGGTTTTGACATGGAACTTGGCTGAGTTAGGAAATGGGGAAAGCCAGAATTACATGGTAGTTGTTGATTCTTCTTTTTAATTAACTTCTGTAATTGGAAACCTTTTTCTAATCTTAATAGACTTAAGTATATTGCTGTACAGCGCTGTGATTTGAAGCCATGAAGTATTTTCACTGAATCTTTACATTTCATTTTTTTTGATACTGCCTTCCTGTAAAGTCTTGATATTTTAAAGCTGCTTGAAATACTTCCTCTCAATACCATCTGAGAGACTTTAAATGTCACTGGGTGATTTGCTGCATTTCCATGTAGATAAATTCTGTGCAACCATGGACGTAAAGAGTGTTAACTCTCAGAATATAAAATGATGGAACATGCATGTTGCTAATCTTGTTCCAAAAGAGCTACTGAAGGCTTTTATTCATAACTTTAAAAAACCCTGCTTTCCAGTGAAGAACCATCTGGGCATTAGACTTCTTGTAATGTTCCATTCATTGAACGTTTTAAAGAATATGTGAGACTACAGGAGCTTCTCATTTATTAATTTTTTTTTTCTTTTCAGGTGGCTGGGGACATGAGAGCTTCATTTATTAGGTGTCCTATGCTGAAAAAGATATGCTTTCATAATGCACACTGGATCTGGAGTCTTCGTCTTTGTAGCACTCCCAGACTGTAGCCACCAGCTGTAGCTTTCTCCAGGGGCAGGCCATGGCTGTGCCAACCATTCTGGTGGCCTGCTGAATTATTTCACAGCCTGTGACTGGAAATAGAATCATAGGTTGGTTCTATGGCCTATTCAGATGTCTATTATCTAACAAAAGATGCATATTTTATGACTGATCTTGCCTGAAAAGTTCCCTTTTTCTTTTCCTTGAAAAAGCAACAAAACAACCACCACCATAAAAACACAACTTACTTTAAACTCTCTTAAACTGTCCATTCTCAAGCTGCTTACCTACAAATACCAAGACTAAGATTTTGGGTTTATTTTTTGTTTAGTTTGTGGGTATTGTTGCCTTTTTAAAGGCTGTTTTAGCTCCTATTTGCAATTCAGACTCCTTCTTTTTGACACATATATGCAGTACTTTTTTCATTCATGAAAGAGGACATTTATGAGATTTGAGTACATAGGTGAGGATGTTAAAATACCTTTATGGTAAAGGCAATGGTTCTCATATTTCTCCTGAAGATTTCCAGGACCTCTGTAGTGTTCATGAGCTTTTTAGTCCAGGGAAAATACTTTGATACTTTGGAAAACAGCTCTTGGGCACAGTGTTGTGAGTAAATGTTTGGAGAGAAAAGCCCACCAATAAAACAGTTTTGTCATGCAGATGTTGTATGTTTTCTGACATAATGCATTTTAGCTGTTCTTCACTACTCTCAGAAGTATTTAGGATTTTCTTATATCTTTAAGCAAACTTGTTAATCATCATTTTGGAGCTTGTGTAACGGTTTGGCTTTTTCAACAGTCTGTAATTCAAGCATGTTGCTAACACTTCTTACGTTTATTTGTGTTAATATCTATTGGTGAAGTATCTGATTTTTTATCCTCTTATATTAAGTCTCACTTATGAGACTAATAGTGTGCTATTATCACTGCAGTTTATGGATTCCATTGCCTTAAATCATGTTCTCAACTGTGCCTCACCAGTTCAGTGTAATCTTCCTTCTATTGGCAATTTTTCTCTAGTTTTAATTATATATCTTATATATTTAAATATCCTAGTGCATATTTAAATGCCCTGGAAAAACAACTGATTAAAAAGACCAAACACTTTTGTGGTTTTCTGAAACCAGTTTATGATGTGACTTCTTGGAGGGAGATGAAGACTGCGATTTGATCACATGCATTCAATGCCTCCTTGACCTGTGCTCAAATGAGGTGTCACTCAGCAGCCCTGGCCTGGAGATGCAACTAGGTTAGGGAAGTCAGCTATGAGTCAGTTAAATACTTGAGGCTTCTGTTGAAATCAGCAGTAACAGCACAGTTGACACCATTATTTCTCCCCACTGTGTTGTAAAAGGCATGACTTTTCTTGATCTGGTGCTTGGAATGCTGCAGGTAGCTCACGTCTGAGCTGCTTCACTTTTTTCACCTCCTCCAGTGACAGACCAAATCTTCTAATACACTCTGCTACACTGAGACCAAAGAGTAGAAGTCCTGTGCATAAAGTACAGACAGTAGGACATTCTTAAAAGAACTGTATTCCCTCAAAAAATGTAGAGGTGACCCTTAGGTGGCCATCTTGGGAGGAGTGAAGACACTTTGTTCAATAAATCAGTTCCTAAGCTTGTGCTGAGCATTTACTTGACAGATGCTGGCAGCACATTTGGGAAAAGTCTCCCAAAGTGTAGCATGTTAAAGTGTCACAGAGTAGAAACTGCTAGGAACATTACAGTTACTCAGACAATGTTTTCAGGCCAGCTAATCTGCCCTGAAGAATACTGCAAGAATCCTTACTTGCAGATTAACCTATTTAGCATGCTGAGACCTTCTGAAAATCTGCCTGGAATTAGAAGAGGTAAGAAGTAGAATCACAGTTAGGGTTAGAAGTACCTTTAAGATCAGTGTAGATTTCTCTTCGCCTACCATTATAACATTATCTTATTGCAAACTGATGAAATATGAATCTTGCTAATCCAGAAAAACAGCTTATCTTTACAAACTTTTGCAATTGTTTTTTTGGTGGTGCAGTTTGGGGTGGTTTTTTGGCCTAGGAGGATTGCTAGGTCCCTCAATAATAGTCCCGTTACTTTTGTTCATCTTCTAACAGAATCACCGTGACCAAGTCTTATTTGGCATCAAGAAGAAAAACTACTTGTGAGAGTGCACAGAACTTGAATAATATGACTTTTAATAGTTTCAGGAAAACACTGTTATTCATATAGATTTATAAAGGTCTGTTACAACTAAAGTATTCATCAGAGTATAAAAATCTATCCACATTATTCCTGTATTCCTTGCAATTCCCAGTGAGCTCAAGCACTATTCCTGTGGTCTCAGCATCAGTGCTGGTGAAAATTATGTACAGTAAATCAGATTTCAAGGATGCACTTAATCTCCTGCTGCTTGTGCTGCTGCTTCCTTTCTGCTGGCAGGAGTTTTAATGCCCAATATATACCTTGATCATCTACTCTACCTTGAGAAAGTGAGTTATGTAACTGTAATGGTCACTGCTTGTATGGAAGCAATTCTCATAGGAAGTATTTTGCTGGATCTCAGAAAAATAGCCCTTTTAATCAGATTTCTGGTAGACTTTAAGGTATAGTCCAATCTAACAGAAACCTTCAAAGGCTATATTGTTTCTTGTGTGCTGCTATAAGAAGCATAGTTTGTTATTTAAATTTCAGTCTAGTGAATTACAGTTTCTGTAGACAAAAAAATAATAGAAAAATGTTTGCAGAGGTTCAAAAGAGTAATTAATCAGCCTAATGCACTGGAAAAACAGTTCTGACATGAAGTGAAAGTGTGAAGGAAAAAGAATATCTGACTTTGAGGTTGCAAAATGTAGAAAATAACCAGCTCTGTACACATGAACAAAGCATTAATTAAAAACAAAACAGTCTTCTGTGGTGTCTATACATTTTGTTTTCTGCAAAAGCATATTTGGCTTTTCACATTAACATCCCATTTCTTTTGTGTAAAAGAGGAAGGTGTGTTTGGCAAGAATCCAGAAAAATGGAGTTTCCCAATTTGTATATGATTTTCCCTCTGCACAGCTGTTTTTACTTGAAATATTTCTTGTCCAAATAGGAAATTCTACATTGCTAGAGGAAAGAATTTGTGTAAGCTTTTTCATCAAGTGCTTGTTAGGGCTATGAGTTGGAGGGAAATAACCACTTTTATGTTACAATTGACTCGCTTTATTTTTGGAGAAGGTAAGTCTGGAGACACAGCTTGCACTCTGAATAAATTTCATCTGCTACTAAGAGGACTAACTATGATTAGGGAGCTGAACAGAGTGTGGCTTTAGGGGGTACTCTTGGGAAGCCAGGGGCAGATTTGAGAGCAATTACTCTCAAATCTGAAACATGAAACATATTGGTATTCATGTTCCATGCTGAGTTCTGAGCTCAGCAAGATCATGAATTTCTGCTCTTCAAACCTAAGTCCCTGACTGCTGAGGGAGTGGAGCCACATGGTCTGCCAGCAACATCCAACCTTCATTTATCTCTGCTGATCTTGGAGGAGAGCAAAGTGATGGTTTACCAATTTGCTGGACTGAGAGTAAAGTAGTCATGAGCAAGCTCTACTTTGCAATCTGGAGACGCTTTTTAAAACTGCTTAAAAATGAAACTTGGAGTAAAGTTTTCAAAGAGCCTATTCCACAGCTAGCTGGTTCACCTCCTTTGTGTATTAGCTTCAACCACTATCCTACCTGTTAGGTTATTTTTTAAGCTGTTACCACACTTTTGCCTCAGCTTTTTATGAGCTATCTTTTCCCTTTCCCACCCCATAATGGTAAACCAAACCATCTGTAACTATTCCAGCTGAACTTTTACTTTCCTGAGAGAGGTTTGAGTTGTAAATACACACATCTTCTGATGCATTTCACAAAAGTATTGTGTGAGGATGTACTTTCCTCCTTATGGACATAGCTCTCCTATATTAATATTTTGGGGTTAGCTTTTTTAAAAATTTTAGCAGTCACTTCCTTTCATTTGCTGTTCATAGTGAAAAGCAAACTCTGACATTGTTTTGTTAGTAATGTTGGAGAATTCATGTAGTGGGTTAATATTTCAGCCTTTCTTACAACAAACAATACAGAATTGTATCATATTAATGAGAATAATTTAACTGTAATGTAATTAATTAAAATTTGTATCTAATCCCTGAAACTTCCCTGTGAATGATAGCTCCTAGTGGTTCATCAAGTGTGTGGTGAAAAAGCTTGTACCATTTTTGTCCCAGATGACAGTTAATTACAGTATACAGGAAGTATCTCATGTTCCACCTCTGTACAATGGAAATTTGAAATTTGGCTGAGAGAAACAGTTATTTTCAGAGAACAGATGAAGTCTCTCTACATGCATCAGAGCAATCCTAGAAGTCTTGGCTGTGGAAACAAAGGTATCTCTTTTGTGAAGTATCTTGGTGGTAGGCATGTAAGCTTCTGTGTTACTTTGGCTTGCTGTATTTTTTAAGATATCACAGATTTCTTTTACTTGTTGTGGTTTAAGAATTGTATTCCTCAATTTAGTGTTCCAACAGAAACACTCCAAACCATGAGTTGCTTGTTTGCTCTCCTCTCCTCTTTCCCATTTTGATTATCTGGAGAGGAAAACTGGAGGCACAAAAGGTAAAGATCATGGGTTGAGATAAGAGCAGTTTACTGGAAACTGGCAATGAAAATACAATTTACAGTAACAGCAACAATACTAATAACAGAATGTACAGGAAACAATTTGCACAAGAGTTCTCACCCCCGGACAATACCTGACCATTCCCTCTGCAGTACTATCCTAGCTGGCAGGCAGTCCTTTCCCAGAAAATGAGGTGAGGTGCTACAGAATAACCTCTGGGTCCTGGCCATGCCCCCTCCTGGCTACTGCAGAAATTAACCCTATCTTGGCCACAACCGGGACACTACATTCTTTATATCATAACTTCCTTTCTCTATTAGTTTTATAATCTATGCAAATGGCAGCCAGGTAGCCTTCCTCGAATGGCACATTTCTCTCAAATAAGGCAAGGCTAAGATTTGAGTTAAATAGAAAAAAATATTGTTAGTATAGGCTTCTTTACCATACCCTGTACTTTATGCATATATTTCTTTATATACAATTGGTATATTAATTGGTCAGATGATTACAGTGCAAATTTTGTAAAGTCTGTATATGTGTGTTTTTGTTTTGAGGGACTTTCTCCCTTCCCTTTCTCAAAAGCAGAGAGATTCACGACAAAAAATATGCCTTTTTTGCACTATAACAAAGCTGCTTTTCTCAGCAGATGAGTATTGTAGCGTTGTTTGGATTTATTTTATAAGTGTTATAATAGCATTTATTGTAAACTGTAATTTTAGCTTAGCTGGTTAGATATTTTGTAGAAGGGCCCCCCGTCCTTATCAGAAGTTGATAAGAGTTTCCAAGACAACCCAGGCCTTTGCCCAGACACTGTTTTCTATTGCTCCCTCCCTAAGATCACCCCCTACCCATCCTTTGTAACGTATCTTTCCCCCTCTGTCCATCAATCATCCTCAAGGTCTAGAAGTTTGGCCAGTGGTTGGTGGACACCCAGAGCACCCCACCCCAATTTAGCTTGATTTGTTCTTGTTTAGGTAATTCTGTTGGCATTTGCCACCTTGCTTTGTTTTATTGGTTTACAACTTGTACCCACCCCCTGGGATTGTTCTGGTAAAAGCCCCCTATGACTCAGGCTCGGGGTCTCTCTCTTGGGAGGCTCTGAGCCTGGGACCAGGGGTTTTCCCCTGTGTTCCCCGAATAAAATCTGCTCCCAAAGCCTCGAGAGAGTCCCCTCTTTCTGACCACGGCCGTGACAGCGGAGGTAACGGTGCTGCAGAGCCAAGAACCCACACAAAGGTGCTGTTGGAGCGCAGCCAGGCAAGGCTGACCCCAGAGACAGAGCTGTGCGCTGCAACAGAATATGCCATGAGTACATACTGTATTGGTGTATAAGGGTATAAAGGATGTGTCTGCCAATGATGATGTTTATGGATCTGGCACCAACTGATCTCAACCAGACAGAAAATTAGAAAACTCTATCTAAAATGTGGAAGAAGAGTTTAGTAATAAATGTGAATTGTAGCTTTGTAAAGCAGCTGTACCTCCTAAAGCCCAAAGAAACAGTAGCATAACTAAGTCTGTGTGTTTATGAGGTATTTTCAGGTATTCCTGGGAATCAGTTGTATGTTTTGTCCTTGTGTAATGGATTGACATTCATAGCGGTTGCTATTCAAGTTTTTAGAATGCCTGCCCTTGAATAGACACCTGGTATATTAAGAGTCACACAATGCCAATAAGACAGGCAGAACAAATGCATCTTAGTAGCTTCCAACAATCGCAACAATCTATGCTAGATACTTATTTTTTACTGCCAAGCAGAAAGAACAGAAACATATTGACTAATTTTTACCAGAACAATAATCAGACATCCACCAGTAAACATGAATGTAGGCCAGAGGAAAGCAAAGAGGAGGCCTTTTGAGGGATAAAGTCTGCTTAAAATGACGTTGGTCTGTGTTCCTCCTGGGTCATAGTAACACGGGAAAGTCTGGTATTTTTTGAAATTGCTTGCAATTGTTTCTATTTGTGTTTTAACTTCTTTAGGGTTCTCCAACTTGTCTGGGACGTATGAGCACTGAAATAAGAAATCAAGGTGATTCATTATAACAAATATTCCAGTACAAAGTTTTTAGTTAAGTCAGATTGAGTGAAAAAAATCATGCTAGTATTGACAAAATCTTCTGTGGTTTGACATCCATGGAGATTGTTTTGGTTTCATTGTGGCCAGTTGTCATGCTATGCTTCACTGTTTCCGTCAGTATGTCTATGCCCCCAGTCTGCAGATTTCCATATTGGAGATGGGGTGTTGGAAACCAATAACGTACATGCTCAAAAAACCCCTGCAGTCTTTGTCACTTCATTATTACAGTGGCAAGCTCCAGTTCCTAACAGAGCTTCTGGGCACTGCCACAGCAACAAAGTGTTCATTGTGCAGAAATTCACACTGGTTTGTTAGTGTGCATGAGAATGAAATTGTTTCACTGAACTGGTTGTAAATAGTAGAAAAATACAAAAAGATGGCTGTTGGAGGCTTCTTATTTGTCCTTGTAAAACAGAACTATTTTGACCTGTAGTAATAATGCAGAGATATTTAGTTTTCAGGGGAAACAGGCTTTGCAGCAGTAATTTTTTTGTTGTTGTTGTTCATAAACTTTTTTTTCTGCACTATTATTTTGTGTATATAAAAATGCTTGAATGTATTAAACTGGAACCTGGCCACGGTAAAAACAGGGATGGTTCCTGAACTGAAAATTTTACTTGCATTAATACAAGTAGGTACAACATCAAAAAGTTGCCTCCCCTTGCAGTGAACAAGACTCTTGTTTCCATCTATGGTTGGTAATTTCTGTTTGTTCCTTCATTGCATATAGCTTTCCCTGAGACAGTCATTATAAAGATAGGCATTAGTTAGACAAAGTCTCTTCAGCAGAAGTGTTCTATGCTATTAGGTTTCCACTAGTGGGAAGCTCTATTCTATATAAAAAATTTACACTTGTAATCTGAGTTTGTTTTTTCTGGATTCTGAAAGTATTTCACTCTTGGGCATCCAAGATCTGAATTTACACTAATTTGTTCCTTCTTTCTGTCTAAAATGTGCATCATGTTGCCATTTTTTCCTTTATTCCCTGCTTCATAATGTACACCAAAAAAACTTGTAAAATTGGGATTTGTCCTCTTACTTTGGATAGTTTTAAACTTGATGTCTCACATGCTAATTCAACAAGGAACTGAGCAAGCCACAGTTTATGAACTATTTGTTACAATGGGTCATCAACTGGGAGACTTACATATTTTTAAATGTTCACGTGTTGTATATTCATGTTCGCGTAATTCCTTAAAAAGTATTAATATTTAAGGAAATAAAATCCAAAACTATGTCATTTCTGGAATGTTTTGAAATTGCCTTGGTCTAAGCCCAAGCATTAACATGTAAAAGGTGAGTAACTCCTGGAGTTACTGTGCTGCTGCGTTTAATAACTACCAGCCCCTCTCCTCAAGGGTGTTAAATAGTAGCAGAGATGCAATCTGTGTTGCAAGTACCTTAGGATTTCTTTCCAGTGTATCTTCAGTCTGGTAGAGCATAACCTCCTGTCCTGAGGCTGTCAGATTAACCCACACCTGTAGACAGGGATAAGGAAAGATTTCCTCATCCTCTGAACCTTCGCTGTTTGGGCAGAAAACCTTGTCCTTGATGTTGGCTTTGAGTACCTTGCACACAGTTTCTGTTGTCCAAACACTACAAAACAAAACAAAATGTATTCCTTTGAAGCTCATCAGAAGCATCTGTTGTGAGTTGCATGTGAAAATACATCTGTGTGTGGTGGCTTGGCTGGAGTACATAGCTGCTCCATCCTGCCGTGATGAACTGAACCTGTGGCTGCACCTGGAGAAGGGCTGCTGTAGTGAGTAAATTTGGGAAAGCATTTTTGTTGTTTTTGCTGTTTTATGCTGTTGTTTTTTATGCATTCTGTGATTTTCAGTTAGATTCTGACCTCCCCATCTATAACCAGCTTCATGTTATTCAAGAAAGAAAAGTTGCTATGGATTTTAAAGTTTGGTAGTAAATACCTAGTACACTTCATGCCTCAGAAATATTTTGACTGATTTCATTCAATAAGCCTCAGAACAGTACCCATGTTTTTCCCCATTTCTCTTTTTTGTTATTGCAAGGGCCTCTTGCATAAATATTAGGATTTTGCCTGGAAAATGTTAATTTTTGCTGTTGTTTATCTGTTTTTCTCAAGAGCTACTTTTCTATAATTGATAACATTAAATTTTGCTCACTGTAGTATACTTTGGTGGCAAAGAAAGTCAAGAAACAGTCTCACTCCAGTTTGTATGAAACAAGTCTTGATACATGTATGAATCTTTTGTAGTGTAACCTGGAGGAAGGAAAATAAATATGTGAATTACTCTTGTTTTAAAGGGAACGGTTTTCAAATAGTTTTGAGATTAAAGGTGCCCTAGCAAGAACAATGAGTTGGATGTCCTTGCTTTCTCTGTCATAATCCTGACATATGAACAAGTGGGCTGCACTCTGATGCGAACTGATATTTTGCAAATTGATTTTGTGTGTGTAGGCAGAACTTGCAAAATTAAATAAAAGGGTGGGCATTGGTAAATCCTTCAGCATTCAATAGGTTCTGTAATATTTGGTGTGGCACACTGGGGTGATGAAGATGCTAGTTTCTTATGATGGTTAATTTGGAAGTAAGAGAGATTCTTGAGTGAACAATTTTATCACAACTTTTGTTGCTCAGGTTTTATTAAACACAACACTGCTGCCCATGAAAGAGCTTTTTTGAACTGTTTTTATCTATGAGAGACTTGGCTTTTCATTTCCAAGCCTTGATAAGGATTGGATTTTTGATTCTACAGTAAATGTTTTGATTTAATCTATTTTGTTTAGCTCTGAGGAGATTATTTTCCTCTTTTTTGTGCTCTCTTGTGTCTAATGAATTCTTGGCACACTTTTTTCTCTTCTGTCTTAAATCCTTATGAGCTCTTTGAGAGCACTTTGTTTATTGTACAATGTACTTACATGCATTTTATCACTGTTTTAATTATTGTATATGATGCTAACAGAAAAAAAAATAGCTTTGTTTCATAAACAAATGGCTCTTATTACCTGTTAGTGTAAAATGGCACAATGGTGATCCCAATAAAAAAGTACATCATCATGGAGCATGCAACCATTCCCAGTCCCAGGCAGAGGGCTCTTGTCTCCCCTCGCTTTTGTGCAGTCACCAACTTCTTTCCCAGCATGATTTAGAGTTGTGAAACGTGTACAACCTCTTTCTGGTGTAAAATAAAATACAGAAAAGAAAGGGAAAACATGACAGTTATTGTAGTTGTGTAACAAGTTCCTGAAATATAATATAATCAATGGAGGTACAGCCCCGCTTTTGCAAAAACTAGAACTAAAAAAACCCAACCAAACTTGCTGTGTTTTTTGTTATCATTAGACTCCTCTTTCACTTTTTAAATTTATCACGTAGTATCTTAAGAAGTATGCATTTCTGTCTATAAGCCAGGAGGTTAGGTAGGAAAACCTGAGAACTTCTGGGGAGAATTTTGTTAACAATCCAATTGTCCTCACCCTTAATTCAGTATTTTTTATGTTGTAGCTTCTCTGAAGTTTGAGTTGTTTTGCCATATATTGATAAAGGCTGCATGAAGGGAAAACCTTCCCAGAGTAGAAAGCTCTTTACACTATGACTTTCCTTCTGGAGTAGTTTGAAATGGGGTTGTCCTATTTCAAAAGATCTGAAATCATTAAAAAATTATCATTTGAGATTTCTGACTTCTGCATGTTTGCTTGGCCTTGTCCATTCAGAGGTGCTCCAAGGAGTGGACTGTTGGTGAAATTGGTGTAACACTCCTGCTGTCTGAGGAGTGTTGGTGTAAATCTGGGGAACTAACTCTCGGGCAGATCTGTCTGAACCTGAGCTCAGAACTGACTGGCATTAGCCCCTCCATTCCCTTGACAAAGAGCATTTTAAATTATCTACCACAAATGATCCATAATATCTTGTTGAATAAAATCTGAAAATTATTGCCATGAGTCCATATGCCATAAAATCATTATGAATGAATAGAAGTAGAAACAGTCCAGAACTTTCACTGCAAGTTCAACCCATCACCAGTATCTGCTTCACTGACAGCTGTGATTGCAGGTTTGTGGGGTTTTGTTTTTTCATAAAATCATGGCAAAATCTGTTTTTGTGGAAATTACAAGACTGGCAAGAATTGCGTGGGCTTTTTGGGGATAAGAGAGGAAAGCAGAGCAGAAGGAGAAAAAGAAAATGTTACGTTCATTCCAAATCAGTTTTCCTTACTGTTCTGCACAAGACGGTGCACAGCTTTAGGCAGTACATTTTCAGGATTTTAGTTTCAGGTGTGTGCAACTTTTTAGTGTTTATCCTTACTGGCTGGCCTTCAGGATGGCATGGTTCCTGCCTAAATCCACCTGTGTTCAGGCTTAAATTTATACACAGTGTAAGACAAGCACAAACCAAAGTCGGCAAATAGGCTCTTGGGTTTATCTGTGAGCAGATAGTCTCCAGCTGCTACAGGCTTGCAGAGCTGTGATGTGCTGCAAGTAGGGGACCATACTGAATTTGGTGAAAATGAGATAGCCCTCAAAGCTATGATCATCAGCTCTTAAAAAAATGAATGGAAATATAGTCTGAATGTTCTTGCCCTCCCTGCTATTTCTGGTTTTCACTCTAGAAGTGCCTCACTTTAACTGTTCAATGATCAAAGTAAAAAGGTATTTGAAAATTAACATCCAGTTGTTTTTTGTACTGCTTTAACACCTGAATGTTAGTTCTATTAGCAATAAAAATATAGATGTCTGTGGACAGTGAAACAGCTTTGGTCATTTAGCAGAACTTGTGGTTAGTTGCATATTTTAAGTATGTATTTTGAAGTTGGTAGTACATGTTATCATCAAAGTGGAAGGCTGTTTTTAGGTGTCTCTAGAAACTAAACTAATCATTTTTAGAAAACTGAATTTTGTCCACTTTCATCTTTTAGTCCACTTTAAATAAAACATCCATTGTGAATTTTGCATACAGCATTTTGAGAGGAATTGTATAATTCACTGGTATTGTAAGAAGCATCTCAATTTGAAGATTGCAATAGATGAACCTTCCCTGATTACAGCCATTGGAGTTTAATACAGAATGTAAGCTAATGCCCTTAAGTAAGGCTGTAATGTGTTTTGCTTGGTCTGTGGGGCTACAGGTAGAACATGTGGTATCAAATGCTCCCAGCATGGTCGTGCTGTGCCTGCATACTCACGTGTAATTATGTGGAGAGGTGCAGCAGCAAGGAAACTTGCACAGTAAGTGTCAATGACTATTCTTTGGAACCTTCCATCATTTCTTTTTGTTTGGAACATAACATAACACTTAAAAAACCTAAAGAATTCCAAAGCACTTAAAATATTGGAACACTATTCAATAAAGTAACTTAATATCAATTGTTATTAAGCTGTCTCTCCTTTACCCAACTGTGCAGCTTGGTCAGAGGGGAAAGTGGAATAAAGGAACATAATCAGCCCTGGAGCCCAGGCCTGAGACCATATGGTACTGGAGTAGCAGGTCATTATAGCATGGTGGGGTGATAATGATAGATGAGTGAAAACCTGTATTGTTAGTAAGAAATTCTTACATACAGTAACAATGATTAATCTTTATTTTTCTGTGAGAAATTGAAAAAATGAATGTGCCACTGTGACTTGTGGAAAACTTCAAGTGTCCTTGAGATATTAACATATTGAATTTTGATGAGCCATAATATTTACGGAGCTGTCCCATTTATACTGAGTAACAGTGGGTTAATCAACCCCCTTGTTACATGGAAAATAAGAACTGTGGGACTATTAACCAAAGAATTAATAAAAAATCTATTTGCCCTAAAAGTCTGCTTGAATGCCAGACACACATGCAGCAGATGTGTCACTAAACTCATCCTCCTAATAATCTAAAACTAGCAGACCATCTCTTTAAGACACGAAGGAACTTGTATGTGTAAATCAGAAATTTTTCTCAAGTGGCCCAGAGGTTAAATGCAGTGTTGTTCCCCATCCTGACACCAGAAAGACTGCCTGACCCTGGCTCTCTGCAAGGGCTGCTGAATGATGCTGTTTGCCTTTGCTCCCCCAGTTCAGATAACTTCTCTATCCCAAAGAGAATAAGAACATGTAAATTATGCAGAGAGTGTTAGCAAGAAAGGTTCATCTAAAAATATCACCCTGAGTGCTTCTATAGACTTAAAAAATAACCAGGTAGGTCTTCGGGCAATGTAAAACAGGGGTGCTTACATCGTGTTGCTGTAGCAAATTAGCTGTAAATGTGGTCCCTAAAACTGAAATACACATTTTCTGGTGAATATTTTTCTACTTCCAAATGTAGAAGAAAATGTAGAAAATTTTCTACTTTCAAATGTAGAAAAATCTGTAACACTTTTTAATGCATGTGCAGAAGAATTTAAGAGGAAACACTGGACTGCAAATGAAGCCCAGGTGCTTTTATTTTTTTCTTTCATAATACATAATGCTATGTACTACTGCTGAAAATCCTTAATTCTCTGGCTCTCAAGACAAAGCAAAGTTGCATACATAGAGAAAATCATATTTGCTTGTAATTTCTTCATTGTTTTAAAGGATAATTTTTTCAGATTAAAAGACTCTTCTGTCTCCTTGCTCTATGTATATTAGGAGTGTTAATATAGCTGATTTAGTGTTTCCTCTGACAAAACTGTTAAATCTTTTAAAATTAAACACTGCAGAAGACTTGACTGGCCCAGGAAGTCTGAGTAAAATTGAATTGGAAGATGTTGAAGTGTAGAAAGCAAGGCTTAGTCCAGCTTTCAAGAGAAAATGTAAATGTATTTTTGTACTGCAGATTTTATGCAGTGGTTCCATACTTATTAGGAATGTATAAATTGCAAATGTTTTGATAATGTGAAATCTTCCTAGTCTTCTTCAATCCAGTTAAATTGCACTAGCTGTGCAATTTCAATGTATAATAATTGCATTTGTAGCTGTTAGAGATAATCTTAAGAATGCCATCTGCTCAGGTTTCGAACAGTCCCCTGTTTTAATTAGAGAGATATTTGATACTTGGTGGGAAGCCTCTACCTCCTCCTACTCTCTCATGTTTTAAGGAGTTTCCAGTGGTGTGACCTCTGTGAGTTCATATGGGACCTCTCTCTCAAGCTATTTCAGACTGTTCTTAATTTGGGTAAGGTATGAGTAGCACTGATGAGTTTATCTCACTTGCAGAAGAAAAACTGCTAAATCCCTCTCTCGAATTTAAAGTGGGAATAAATATTAACAGTAAGGTAGTGTTGTGGGGTTGGTTTTTGTTTTTGTTTTGTTTTGTTTGGTTTGGTTTGGTTTTTCTTTGAGTTGATTTACCCCACACTATATGGTGAATGTCCAGTGAACATTTATGTATTGCTTTCAGATGAACATTATCTTCTAATATAGCATCATACCAAGAAGAGTGATGCAAGTCATCCACATCTCCAAAGTGATGAGGACTTTTTAAACAGGCCTGTACTCTTTGGCCTCTACTGCTTCTACATGCAAGCCATTTGTTTTCTCCTGTCAAATGCCAACTTAAGCCACCTTGTTTTATTCTCAAAACACCTTGTATAGACAAAATAAAAATTGCCAGCTTTGCTGGATTTGTAAGAGAAACACGGTACCTGTGACAGTTTATTGCCAAATGCTTTTTGTGAGAATCAATAGGCAAAAGTTTTAGATTTATAAATATGAGATCTGTACTAATTATATTACTAGAATAAAACTCATATTTACGTACTTAGGACTGTCTCTAGGTAGAATTCGTTGGATCAGTCACACTTGCTTATCTGTGTTTCCATGGGCACTTCAACACTGCTTAGATTCTTCCTTTCTGTTTCAATCCTATGCTCATCATTTTCTCATCTGCTGCCCCACCACTTACAACAGGCTGTAGTCAAAACTGCATTTGTGCTTGCACTTTGTTTCCCCTTCCCCACCCTCCGTTCCATCCTCTGTCAGTTACAGATATTTATTGCTGGTACGATGGGAGTGTTGTGGCCGGGGAACAATATTTTTCATTCCTTAATAAGCTTTCTATGTGCCTGGGACCACAAATACTGTATGTTACAGAATGAGGTGATGCTGAGCCTCATTGGAAAAGTGCACAGAAAAATTTCTCATGTAGTTGTCATGGAAACCCTAAACAGTAATATTTTGACTGTGTAACCTGATACAACTGTTCATTTTATGAAATATTCTGTATAATTTTGCTTTATTACTGAACTGTTTACTGGATATGCCACCAGACTGAATTAAAGAATTTAGCTTTTTTTAATTGTCTAAAAACATATGCAGTTGTCTAAGACTAATTCTATTAGCTTTTAAACATGGTGGTTCTTAAAAAAAAAAAGAAAAAATAGTGGGAAAAAAACCACGTTACTTCAGCTGTTCTGAAATCTTTCTGGAGTACTTTTTCCTTTGATTTCGTGCTGTAGAGGGCTGCGCAGAAGGAAACAGTTCAAGAGCAGATATCTGGGAAGTCTTCAAGAGTTTATGTACCTGGTTCATCTCTAACTTAGGTGTAGGTAAGCACAACCTCTAGAGTAATGCTGAACACTCCAAGTCATGTATTTACCATTAAAATGAATAAGAATTATGGTCTTATATGAGCCACAGGCTCTTAATTAGTGAAAATAACATTGTTACTTTTGCTAACAGTTGTGAAGAATGATCAGATTGCATCCAGTTACAAAAGAGAGAACTCAGTCTGCATGCTACAGAAAAGTTATCTACGCTGTCCTCCATAATGCTGCAGATATAGAAAGCCTTTTGCTTCCAACACTGTACTTCTAAAAACACAAGCTATCACATGCTCTCAGGAAAAAACAGTTGTTTAGAAATATACTCACAGTTTTTGATTAAATGCTGCTTTCTCTGATGAAAAGAGTCTGTTACATGACAGACTTGGGATAGTAGTGGAGCTCAGAGCTGAAAGGGATTCTTATTATTTTTCCTTTCCTGTACTTCTCTGGGTTTGCTTTGCTGTGGCTGAACTCTTAACTTAGTTCCCCTATTACAAAGTCTTTTGTAACCATAAATGGTAAGGTATGAAAGAGCACTGTCCCTTTGGAAATTAATTGCTGGAAACCAGGAAACCACAATACTAAGACTGAGCTTTCTCATACACTAGAGCCCCTTTATGTTCTGATGGATTAGTGTTAAACTATAGGCCTACTTCATTTGTACAACTCTTTTAGTTTAGAAATCTGACAGATCTTTTGGGTAAAATTTAAGGAATTGAACTGTATTGATGACCAGTAGTATTGATTCTTACTAACCTGAGCCATTACCAGCTGTGTGGGAATGCTTTATTGCCACTGTTTTCAGTGAGTTTGGATGCAACAGGTGCCAAAATTCTGACTGTACATCAGAGTCTTATATATAAGAACATCCATCATGCCATAGGTGCATTAATGTCTAGTATGTTCCTCTGGCCAAAAAGCCAAGCCTATTTCTGGGACATATAAACAGATAACTCCTAGCACAAAGATTCAGAAAAGAGCTAACATTTTCTTTTTTACAGTTTGTTTGTTTGTTTTTTTGTTTGTTTGTTTGTTTTTGGTGGTTTTTTGTTTTGGTTTTTTTTTTCTTGGGGGGGTGGTTTTTGGTTTCTTTTTTGGTTTTTTTGAGAGAGAGGGAGAGAAAGAGAGGGAAACTTTATTATTGGGAGTCTAAAGGAACTTAAATGAGTTAATCCAGCAGAATCATTTGGAGAAAACTGTAAACAAGGGTAGGATATTTTTCCCTCCCTCTCCACTTTAGGTATCTCATAATTAGCTTTTTCAGTTTCAGCTGTTCTTCTCAAATTGCATTTGTTAAAAGATTTGAAGTTGACAAACTCAGAATGTTCATGCTGTCTAAAGATAACTGATGAATCTTCTTCAGTAGGACCCCTTTGTATTTTTACAGATGCAGAAGAGAGCACATGAAGCTAACCTGAATTTAGATAACTCTCTGGTAGACATTGACAGCTAAGAAAGAGGAAGTCTGCTACTATCATCTAGATTGAAAAGATTTAAGATCATAGTAATTTCATAACACTTGAAGTGATGTAGAGAAATTTTAAAAATGACATTTGAAATTTGGAAATGAGCCTTATGAACAAAAGTTATTTCTGGATAAAAAAGGCTCTGCTTGAGTAGAGTTTTTATCAGTTTTGATGCTTAATAATCAAGACTGGATATTTCAAAAAGGCGGTCTCTGCTACCTCAAGGGGTAGTCAGGTTTTTAATGAGGAATTCCTTCTAAGTGATTTTTGGGTTCTGTAATTCAGGATTCAAAGTAGAATACAAGGTAAGCTGTGCTGAATGAAATTCATTCATCTTCAAATTGAAGGTTTGTCTTCTGCCTCCTCTCCCTGTATGCCTTAATCCCAAAATATATTTCATTTGAGTGATAATTTCTCATAATTCTTTCAAAAGGACCAACACTTCAATTTGGAAAATCTTGCCATATCTGTAAATTAGTGAAATAGCTGCATGTAAAATTACCAGTCTCCAGAACAGCAAGT
The DNA here is from genome assembly GCA_013389925.1 of Aegithalos caudatus. Classification (NCBI taxonomy): domain Eukaryota; kingdom Metazoa; phylum Chordata; class Aves; order Passeriformes; family Aegithalidae; genus Aegithalos; species Aegithalos caudatus. The sequence goes on along the minus strand of WEIU01000041.1, from coordinate 22,993 downwards.
AGCTATCTCATAGATTAAAGGGAATTAAGGTATATTTCTGTGGATATATTCTCCCTGTAGCGTGATAACGGAAAAAAAAAATCATGTGAGAGGGGGTATGTGGCTCTTAAAGAGACATTACATAAGCGTAAGCTTATAAGGATTGTAGTTTTTGCTTTGTAAATAAAAGTATGAGGAGACTGTAAACATTTCAGCAATGGCAGGGAACAAGAGCTTCTGGTGTTTACTTGCTGTACTGCTCTGCAGCGAGTACTCACTGTTGTCCTTCAGGTACCACCTGTATTGCAGAGTGCGTTGTTCCAGCCCCTCCTGCTCCACATGGCCGAGTTGCAGGGACATGCTTGTTCAGAGAGTGCTTAACCCTCCCAAGGAATCCATCTGACTTTGCTGGGATGCTGAAACTTCAAGGGAGTCTGGTTTGACCCCATATCCTACTGATGAGTTTTTTCTTGTGATGTCACATAAATTAAACTTATTCAGTGTTTGCAGGTAACATGTTCCAAATTAGGCTGCTCTGTGTAACGGGGGGTCTTGCTGGAAATCTGTGTCAGATTATATAAATGATGTCTTTATCAAATAGAAATTATGTGAATTTGCAAACTCTGAACTCCTTTTTTGACTCTAAGATAAAGAGCAGTTCAGGTGTTAGAAAGAGGGAAGGGAAAAAAAAATAAAGAAGCTGTATCTTTCAGTTGCTCAGAAATCCTTATTCAGTTTTTTTAAGCTGATCATCTGTAAGGGTTGTTTTCACTTTAGGGCAAAAGAAAAACTTGCTGGCTATGAAATAAAGGTAATTTAATAAGAATTGTAATTTTATTTCCAGGACTCTAATGCTTTTAAAGAGTCACTAAGCTGTGAAATGAGCACAATATTTTGGATCTTCAGAGAATCCTGAAAAGTAATTAGGTCCCCCTTCCTGATTGAAAAATATTTATAGTGAAGTACATTGTCATATTTAATGGCTTTCATAAAAAGAAGCTGTGGCTCTTTCTAAAGGAACAGTCATATACTGAAAATTTTATGAGTTGGGAGGAACAAGGTACTAAATGTTGGCATGCCTACATCAAGCACAGGCAAACTTTAGAACTGGCTGCTTCCTTTAAAGTAGCTACATTGACAACCTGTTTGCTGGATTTGCTGTTAACTCACCAATTTCATGAGGGCTGAGAGTGTCCTCAGAACAGTTTTACACAGACACCTTACCATAAATTTTGAATGTATGTTTAGCTTCCAACTTCACAGTGTGGTGGCTGTGAAGTTCTGATGACTCCCTGAGTAGAAGGTAGCTGTTCTGTGATGAGCCTCCCCTAGACATGTCATACCTGCAGTAAAGCATAATTGCTGTTATTCCTCTTTGAAGTTACTGCAAACTCCCTAACTACTGGATCTTGAAACTGAAGTTAGAGAGGATTCTTAACTGTTTGCTGCATCCAACTGCCTGTGGGTACACACTGCTTTCAGAGAAAAGGGCCATGGTTTTCAGTCAGTAAGTGTATTATGTGCTTTCTCAGTCTGATCCTGTATATGTAATCAGTTCTTAATGTTACTCCAGGTAGAAGAGCCCTCAATGTTAAAAAAAAACCAAACAACTAACCACCTCAAAATAACCCAACCCACAAAACCCATAAAACCAAACAAACTCACAATACAAAGTGAACTTAGAACTGTGGTTTAAAAGTATTACACAATATTATTTTAATTAATTGTTTATTCTTGCTTTATTAGATGGGCACAAGGTGATAACTGCCTTTGCATAGCAAGGAAGAGGTGATCATTCAACTGGCTTTGGAGAGTTTCTGCCCTGTGCACTGCCTTGTTCATAGTCAGAAGTACAAGGGAGGCATTGCTCCAAGACCATGTCCTCTTCCACCTTACTCCTTTTATCTGCCACTGTCACTTGTGCTCACTGTTACATGGACAATGAACTTTGAAACAGTGCATAGCTATGTGTTTTGACTATTGTTTGGGGGAAAATCCTGCAAAAGCATGTGTGTTTGGAATATTTTTCTTGGAACATTCTGGCCAGAAAATACAGTAATGCCTGATTCTCTATCATTTCAAATATAGTGCTAGAAGGTTTTATTTTCTCCCTGTATTTTGGTGACAGTAGTGTTCAACAGTTCAGGAATTAGCATTTGTGTCTATAACAGTGGTCTGTTGATCCGAATTCTCTAAACGCATAGCAGTGAGTTTGCCCTTTCAATGCTTTTGATTTCTCACACTGTCAAAGAGGTAAGAGTCTTGTGATTCCCTCCCAGATGTGCTGCTACAATTCCTATATGTGTTTTGGCTCCTAATAAAGAGTTGTTAAGGAATAAAAGTAGCTCTGTGCAATTTTTCCCTGTCAGTTTTCAGCTGAGACGTTCAGGTCTGGTATAATACAGACCATATGTCTTCCATGCTCTATGTTATGATCAAAATTTAGCATGGGAAATGTAGATTAACTTGTCATTAGTTGTCAGCCACATATGTTGCTCTAGGGCCAGTGGACATTCAGCTTCTAATTGCAGCTTGTTTTGTTGTTCAGCTTAATTGTTTCTGCTGTTTTCGATAAAACAAATCTGCTGAAAGCAAATTGTACCCTCATTAGGACTAATTGATAGTTGCCTTCTTTTAAAATAACTTCATGTGAGAATTTGCATAGAGCAATAAACTGAAATTTTATTCAGCTGCAGAATTCATGTCAAACATTTTGCAAAGAGGCAGATGCCGTATAGAAATAGTTCTGCAAACCCTAGCACTTTCTTTGTGTTTTATGCTTTTCCAAATGTTATATTTGCTCTTTATTCAGACTAGCAAACTTGTTAATCCTGGCAGGTTGGATCCTGCTGCCTTGAAAATCAGGGGATGTGGGAGCTGAAAACAATCATGTCTTAATACTGATTCTTATAACCTGTTTCCTGAGGAAATTCTGTTCCAGGATTCCTTTTATGGACTTCAGTTAACTGAGAGCAGAAACAGTGCAGGATCAGTTAGCATTGCTCTGTTCTTTCAGGTCACACGAGACTTTTGGATTTTCATCACTATTGCTTTCTTTAAAGTTTAGTTAAAGCCTGTAAGACAAAAATAGACTGTGATCCAAATATGGTACTGGTGGTTCCCATCTTTTAACAGTCAAAGCACAGTAGTTGGAGGAGGTCTGTATAAGAGACTGGAAGGGACACCTCTGTCAAGTGATGGTGTGTGTCTGCAATTCAGGCGATTTTGCCGTGGCAACTTTTCCTGAGGAACACTGTAGTTCCCACACCTTTCCCAGCTGCAGGTCATTTGTTGTGCTTTGTCTCATCTCCTTGTCATTCCTTGAGACAGCAGCAAAGATGCAGATCCCACAATCAATTCTACTGGCTGCTGTTTTGAGAGCAGTGGCAGATGCTACACTGTGCACAAAGCAGTTCTCTACTGTTTGTAAAACAAAATACTGGTTTGCCTTCATTTAGATGTTTTTCCTCTTGATACAAAGTTTTATATAATTTGAGATCAAATTAGGTCTACCCGCTCTATTAGAAAGTGTATTCATTTTATAGGACTAAGAGAGCTTTGTTTGTTTGTTTGTTTGTTTCCATTCTTGTTAGGTATCAGCTGTGCACCCAGCACTCAAAGCCACAGGGTAGGATGTGGAGCTTTTAGGGGAATTTGAACTTGTCCTGATTTTTTTTTTAACCTGATCTTTACAATTGGAGGATATATCTGAATAAAATAGAAATAACAGCAATGGGAAATTTTGTTTGCTCTGTCCTTCTTCCTGGCACTAAGTAACACATTCATCTGCATACAGGTTCTTGGAAAACCTTAACAGTGCAGGCGTGAGATACCGCTAACTGCTTTGTTCTTCCTGTTGTTTCTTGCAGTGGCTGGTGTAAAAGGACTCATTCTGAGCATGAAGACATCTTGGCAAAGGGGGCAGAAGAAATGTCCAGATGAGCAGTCCTGCTCTTTAAAAACTGGAAAGTAGTTGTGTTTAGTTTTCTCTTTGTGCTTTCCAGGGACTAAGGAAATTGGGATTAAGTGTGGATTTCAGAGTGCTGTCTGGCATGGGGTGTCTGCATCTAGAAAGGACTATCTGCTAAGGATAAGTTAATCAAGCCAGGCGTCATTTACTTGCAGTGCTGATGTAATCTGTACATAGATCAGTCAAGGGTATCATTCATGTCTTAAAAATGCATGCAGAGTTTTGTGAGCCCCTGAAAGAGGGTAAAATCCTGAAGACACTTTTGCATGGAATCCGTGCCATGGACATGCCCTGTGGTTTTGTCCATGCAGGCAGCCAGAAAACAAGAATAGATTTTGGGCTTGTGGCTTCTTTTTCTTTTAATTTCTGAAGTGAGTGGGTACTCGATTTTGAAGTTGATAGTTTGGACCTCAAAGAGTAAGTGTGGTTTGTAAAACTAATGACTCAAGGAAATAGTACAAGGGAAATGTCAGTATAAGGATTGGGTGGAATGGAGAAAAAAGGCAAAATCAAGCTTTTCCTTCTTCTTTTGGTATATTTTCTAACTGAAGTGTCTGTTCCAAATGTTGCTGAAGGGTGCTTAAGCCAAATTTCCAACCTCCCTGTGTCTTTCTTACTGTTTCTCAGAAACACATGAACCACCTTGAATGAGAAAAAAAAAGTATTGCGTCAAGCTTGTGGGTTACCAAAATTACTGCACTCATATGGAGAAACAGGATTTAGGCAAAGAAAATTATTTCTGTGATTGTTCTCCACTGTGCTAATTCCAGGATGTGCTTCTGGTTTTGGTCCCAACTCCACTGTGATTTTGGAGATGCCATGATTAGGGCTATGAAAAGGCTTTTTCAGTTTCACAGCTGTACCTAGTGTTGTCAAATGGGGAATAATTTTTTGACTGGAGTAAACATGTAATTTCTGTATTTTATCTGCCAAATATAATCCTGGAAAGAAATGTCTTCTTTTAAAAGGAAATCTCCCTTTGTTTCAGCATAGAGGTTTTTAATGTGGACTTGAATAGAACGAATTATAGCAATAAAGTGAACTATTTGGAAAGAGAGGTTGCCAAATATTTCAGGAATTTGACAGCATACATTTTAAGGAGTGGAAAGATCCAGGTGCCATGAGAGATACTTCCAAGTTCCAGAAGCCTCCTATCATACCTTTTATAAAAGCCAAGAGGCAAAATTTGTTAAATAGGCAGATGAGAGGCTGTATTCTTTGTATGTCCTTAGTTACTGAATGTATTTTGTATGAAGAAGTCCATCTTTGTCAGAACAGGGACAGGCACTCAAGAATTTATTTTCCCAGACTGGTGCTGTGAATGCAGGTATTGGTGTAAAATAGAGCTGTTAGGCTGAGGTACCTCCAACTTCTGGATGTGTCTCTTTAGGTTGCTTCTAATGCTCAATGAGGTACTCCAGCTGGAATTTTGTACTGAATTCTACTTAAATGTCATTTTAGAAAACCAAAGTTATATTTTTGTGGAGAAGCTAGTAGTTACAGGAAAAAAAATTCTTGGGTGTGACATAGCCTGTAGCATCGTGGCAGGATTGTAAAATGCTGCTGCTACCTTCTCAAAACGTCTCCTTCAGAAGCCACTTAAAGCAGGTGACAAGGACAGCCATTTCAAGTCTATGCACACATACATGCCTCAGCGGAGGAAAGACAGGAAGGGCTTCCTGTGTGGTATGTTCCAGCAGGGTTTATTTCAGCACACCGAGGGGACCAAAGACAGAAGCCCGAGACCACGTGCTGCTCTGCGGTTAAGGGGTCAGTGGCCAATGATCTGAGTACACAGGGATGGTACAAAGGGCAAGGCAACCTATAGTGGGGTATGAGGGACGAACAGTTGGGGAGGGCAGGGTTAAGTGACCAATTGGGGGAATAAATCCAGAGTAGATTGGCGGTAATTCTGCAAGACACTATAAAGGAAGTCTTTTCTTTCAGCCTAGGCAGGGACCTCTATGGTAAGTCTTCCCAGGGCAAAGCCTGGAAGTTTCCCTGAGGGGGTTTTTAGGGTTCCCACAATAGCCAAATGTGGGAAAATGACTGGGGATCCTGTGGACATGCTAATTGGGAATACAATTAGAGAAAACTGAAAAGTTATATTAGCATCTTAACAGGAGTTAGTACAGAAATTATAGGGTAAATCACATTTGCTGCTCTCTGGATGGAATTCGGTTGGCATGACTTGAAACCTATTCCAGGATGATTCCCCATCCATACACACCTCCTGAGGGGGATGGAATGTAGGGTGGGGGCTCTGTAGGTGTCTTTGCAGGGAAGGGAACTTGATGGTACTTTGCAGCTGATAAACCTAATACCAAGGAAGATAAGGGAAGATACCCTACTGCTGAGCCAACAACTGTGGTGAAATCCCTCTCCTTAGATGGACTTGCTTCATTAAAACCTAATAATAATCTTAATGCACCCTTCCATTCTTAAGTTCCCTGCCCCCAAGGTACAACTGCTCCTCACTGAGCATGTGCTTTGTGCTCTTTTTACTGTATATGTCAAAAGAAAATTTTACACCAATCCATAACAAAGGTGTGTCTTTCTGACTTGAGTCATTGAAGCTCCACTTAAACACAAAGGAGTAATATAAAAATCAGACGAGAATGGGGGAAAAGTTAAGGAAGACTCCATCATAACTGCTGGGATCAGTCGAGGGGCTGAAGCAGTTTTCTCCCCATAGAGATTCCTGTTGGATAAGAATCATACTTCATGCTTGTTGAACATTTTATTTGGAATTAGAGCTTGTCCATATATTTATTCCTTCAAGCATATTTTTGCAGTCAGACACTATCACTAACAATCTTCAAACCTTAACCTATTGCAATTTTATATTAATAATAACTGTTATTCTGTAAACTGTCAGTGTGAATCCTTCCCAGGCACTGGCAGTCGCTGGCAGTGGGGCACACACTCCAATGAAAAGGAGACTCTGTGCTTCTGCGAGTAAGAATGGCTTTATTTTGTCAGCTACCATTATTTTTATTTACTTATTTTAACTAATGTGCAGGGCGATTAATCTATGGAGAGGACTCAAACTAGTAAATAAAACAAACAAACAAAAAACTTCACTCTTTCTATTAGCTGTTTAGTTTCAATCTACTGTTACTTGCATTTGATGTCAATTTATCTACTCTGGGCTTAGAGAAAATCACAACTGCAGTGAGTCAAGATTATAGTTGATAAGGCACTTCCCATATCCCAGCTTCTCACTGCCTGATCTGCACACAGCTAAAACAATTTTTCAAAAGTTTGTTTTATCAACAGCTGATTTTATAAGAAGCTATACTTTCACATTTGACTAAGGATAGGAAAAAGAATATATTTTGAGAGGCTAAAAATATTTGAGTAAAAGTGCTGAGAGAGTCAGTGAATCTCCTAGTCAGTAACCCCTGAGTTATCAGCACACTGTGCCCTCTTTTTTTTGCTAAACAGTATAATTCTCTTTTCACAAACCTCAGGAAGGCCTTGGCAGGTGACTGCAACACTGTGCTCTTTTAGGATGATGTTAGACTGTCAGTCTAAGACCAAGCAGATTTTGCTGGCCTCAACCATTGGACAGATGGCAGCAGGAATTATCCAGACAATCATGCAATTAGTTGTGTGAAACAGTGATGGCACAGGCCTTGTGTTTCATGTTTCAGAGTGATGTGTGACTTGAATTACAGGTGAGCCAATTCCAGTTCTTAGGCTAGTCTGGCTGAGTCAGAAAAGGTTCACCCTGAAGATGAATAAATCACTGAATCTCCTGTGTGGGTGAGCCTGACTCATCACCAGAGGCTGCGCAGGAATGTCAGAGGCAGATTGAGTAGTGCTGTCTTTTTTTTAAACATTCATCAGTGTTAAACTGTGTTTAAACATCAGTGGTCTTTTGGGGTACATGGGGTCTTCTCAAAAGCTTTAACATCCTGAGGAATGTAAAAACTCATCCTTCAGTGACTTCAGTGACGTAGACACTGGACTGTTGAAAGGATGCTTATCAGTAGAAATGTTCATTTGCTGTGGCCTAATAATGCAGCAACATTGCTCTGGTTTGGCTACACAGTGACCCCTGGACTACCCTTGCTCAGAGGATGGGCAGTGCAAAGTGAGCTCTGCATGTGGCTTAACTGATACATCTGCTTTTTCCTAAAGTAACATCTCCTTTGTCAATGTTTGCAGCATAGAAGAAGATTACAGTTACCCCCCTGTCTCTGCATATCTCTGCTCTTTCAGTTGTATGTAGATCAGAGTGCATAGACCCAAAAAACAGTTTGCAACAGCAGTATGGAAGAGCTGCTTCTTCTGCTCTGGGAGTAGAGCACAGCAGTAGAAAAGCTTGTATCTTTCTGCTGCATATAAGGATCATGGGAGGTATGTGTGACCTATAGCAGCACTTGGGCCTAGAGCAACCTCATGCCATTTGTCCTGGCATGAAAATTCAAATTTGGTTTGTGTCCCTACATATTGGGGACCTTCTACTGACCTCGTCAACCAAAATGTTCAGTGTGGAATACATGGTGATGTAAGCAAGAAACACATTTTCCTTGCTATGCTCCAGGCTCTTAAAGAGGTCATTTAGACATTTCTGCTGTAGTTGCAGTAGCTTTTGTCATGGTGGTGTACTTAATGCCTTTTTTAATGTTTTATTAAGGCAGCATTAGTGCACAGCGATGTATCTAGATTGTTGCAGAGAATAAAGGCATAAAAATAAGAAAGTGCTATCATTATGACAGCAGTTGCTGCCAGCCATTATTAGCTAGCAAACTTAATTTTGGAAATAAATCATTCCCTACTCTGGGCTAGGGCAGTAGGTTGTTGTCCTGGTTTTGAAAGGACACGTATCTGCCAGCAAAAAAATGGAAGTTTCCTTTGAATAGAGGATGTAAACCCCTCTCTCAAATTATTATAATTTTGCAATTAGGGGCTCTCAGGCAAAGTTTTGGGAATAACAGTCCTTTAATAGGAATATTAAAGAAACAAATATAGTAGTACAGAAAATAAAATAAATATGCAAATAAAACAAACAAAAACAACCCAGAAAACCCTGACAGAATCAGGGATGTGACCTGACACCCTGTTAGTCAGGGTGTTAGAAGCAGTCTAGATGAATCCTTCTGGAGTAACAGACACAGTTCTGTGGAGTAGAGATGGTCCTGTAGAAAGTCCAGTGGTGGCAAGATAGTCCAGTCTTCCTCTGGGAATCCAGTGGAAAAAGGAGAATCTGCTGTTCCTGTCTCCCCTTTTTATCTAGGTAGGAATGCTTGGGTCCCACCCCACCCCCCCAAGCTGGGCGGAGCATCTCACAATGGGATGAGGTAATGTCTCAGGCCATTGGTGAGTGTTAATGGCCCATTATCAGAAAATATCAGCTTTGAAACTCGTGCTTGGCCACTCCTTTATTTTGTTTAAGTACCCACCAATTAATTTCCTAGCAACCTAACAGAAAAAAATCAGCTAACACAAAGGAAACAATACCCAACCTCCAACAGCTGTGTTTTCATTATGTATGCATTATATATAGTTTAGTAAAACCTGATGGTAGACAATTTGTTTTGTGGCCATGTAGCATGTTACTGCATAATTTTAAGGAAGAAGCTGAAGTCTTGTCAGCTTTATTTGAACCTGTTCAATTAAGACTGAATGTGTCTTCCCTTACACATAGGCTGTGATCTTTATCACTGCCTACAGAGGAGAGGGGTTGTGTTTGTCCTCTCCTGGAAGGACTGGAGCTCCCTTTTTGTCCTGTCCTCCTGTGAAGCAGAAATGCCTTAGATTCAACCATGGCAGCAAGGAAGCTCACTTTTTGCCTGACGGTGGTAGTGGCAGGATGCTGTTATTTTCTACATGCTGACACACATTGCTAGCTCATGTCCAGCTTGCCATTCACTGGTCCCCTCAAGTCCTCCTCAGCAGGGCTACTGTGTGTCTATTCCTGCCCCAGCCTGAATTGATACCAGGGATTGTCCTGAACAAGTAAAAATAAATGAATAGGAAATATAGTTTAAAAACTAGTAAATCTTTCTACCCTACTGTGAGAGGTCTTTTTAAATCTCCCTTTTTATGTAGCAAGTTGCTGGTGGAAATCTGAGACTTTGCTATCTCTGTCCTGGCTTTACTTAATGTCCTTACTCAGGCAGCATCTGTTGAAGCTCAAACCCAAATGTCTTTTTATTTGAAAATCTATTAAGAAGATGCTCTCAATCACAGATAGTTTAGCCATTAATCACCATGGTCCCTTTTCATTGTGATACTTGCCAGGAGTGTGATGAGCTCATATGATGAATAGATGAAAGAAAAAGGAGTGTTGGTGATAGGATTTCTACCTAGCTAAAAAGTGCTTTCGTAAGTTTCCCGCTGTTACGCAGAGCTGCATAAGTTGACACAGGCAGACACCCATGACAAACACAAACTTGGAGCTAGAAAGCAAAGAGTAAATTTATTTCCATTGCCTTAGGGTATCCTAGCAAAGGTATCCCAAAAGCAACCCTGGGCAGAGGCACACAGGTGCACCATTAAACACAAAGCCTGTAGTGGTATAAATCAGGGCTGACTTCATTGAATGAGGACCACTAATCCTATTGGCGGCTTAGAAGGCAGAGTTATTAAAACACTGAAGGTTTGCAACAGCATTTGTGTGATTTCCTGGCTCTTTCCTGCTCCAAGGTTACGGCGAATAAAACTCAGGAAGTCTCACTCTGAAATGTATTCTCCTTGTCTATTACAAACTCACAAGATGTGAGCTCTCTCTAACAAGTCGAGAAAGTGAGTTAAAAAGGTGTCTATTCAAGGCTATTTAAGTTCCAATTATCCAGTAATCAGTTGACATCTATATTATTTATTCTTCTAATCCAATTATGATCACTGGAAACCCTCAATGAGGACTTTTTTCACCCAACCACAGAAAACCACCTAAACCCATGAAGATGAAGGAAGAAGGTGAAGAAGAGCAAAAACAACACCCAAAAATCCTCCATCTTGACTCATATGTATTACTATACGCTAAAGCCCCAAATTCTAAGTTTCTTGGATTCCCACAAGCATTGATTTTTATTTTTTTTTTCTTTTTCCCCTCTCTGGAAGGATACAAAATGAAGACCTTTCATAGTCCTCAATCAAATTACAGACTTCTGTTGCTGGTTTTGCCTGCTATTTTAATTAACCTGTTCTCCTCAAAGAGCTGACAGATGTCATTGCAAAACATCTCTTAAGGATTTTTCATCAGTCTTGGGAACCTGGAGAGATCGCAGCTGACTGGAAGCTGGTGAATATCATTGCTGTTTTCAAGAAGGGCAAGAAGGAGGACCCTGGAAATGACACGCCTATCAGTCTCACCTCAGTGCTGTGTAAAGTTACAGAGAAGATTATTCTGGGAGGTGTTGAAAAACACCTGAAAGACAACTGGTCATTGGTCTTAGCCAGCACAGCTTCTTGAGGGGAAAATCCTGCTTGTCAAATCTTGACAAGTCCTGCTTGTCAATTCCTTTTATGACAAAGTAGCCCACCTGCTTGATCAAGGGATATAATTTTTTCAGATTTCAGTAAAACTTTCGATAGTGTCTCTCACAGTTTCCTTCTGGACAGAATGTCCAGCATTTAGCTGGATAAGCTTGTCATGGGATGGATGAGCAGTTGGATCACAGGTAGGCTGCAAAGGGTGACAGTGACTGGGGTGACCTTAGACCTGTCCCTAATGGGGTTCCGCAGGGCTCCATCCTCAGCCCTGTGCTCTTTGTCATCTTCATAAATGGCTTAGAGGTAGAACTGGAAGAGATACTGAGCAAGCTCACCGATGATACAAAACTTGGAGGAGCTGTTGACTCCCTCAATGCCAGATAGGTCCAGCAGAGAGACCTTGACAAATCAGAGGGTTGGGCCATCACCAACTGTGTAAAGTTCAACAAGGGCAAGTACCAGATTCTGCACCTGGGATGGGGCAACCCTGGATCTACAGACTGACTGGGGAATGAGATACTGGAAAGCAGGGCTGTGGAAAGGGTCCTAGGGCCCCATGTCAATGGGAAGTCGAAGATGAGTTAGCAGTGCCCTGGGAGCCAGGAAGGACATCCTTGTCTGGGGGGGCATCAGGCTGGCCAGGCCAGGGAGGAGATTGTCCCACTCTGCTCTGCACTGGGTCAGCCTCACCTCAAGTATTGTGTGCAGGTTTGGTAACCGCAATATAAAAAAGACATTAAACTATTAGAGAGTGTCCAAAAGATGGTAACAAGGATGGGGAAGGGCCTTGAGGGGAAGCCCTATGAGAAGCAGTTGAGGGCACTTGGTCTGTTCATCTGGAGAAGAGGAGACTGAGGGGAGACACAGTTACAACTACTGGGGTACCCAATACCTCTGAGGGTGACCAGCACCTCACAGAAAATGGCTTAAATCAATAGCAAGATGGCTCTTTAGATGTGTCTTGTAAAGTAAAAGGTTTAAATAGTGACAAAAATAATAAACATTACAAAAACATGGAAAAGCCGAGCACAGGTGTCAGGGAAACCTCTGACACCTTGCTAAAAACACTCCAAAAAGCCCAGAGCACCGCTGTGCTCTCCTTAGTACTTGATAGTTCAGGTGGGCTACTTGGCCCCTTGCCCAATGAAATTGGCAACAGGTACACTTCCCAAACCCAATTAGGGCTCCTGTGCTGGCACCAAGCCAACCACAATGAGAAGGGTATGGAAAGCTCTAGTTTAACTTCCTTACATGTCTAGAGGTAAACTGAAACTCTTTCCTTATACAGAAATGTCCACTCGGGTGGGAGATGCATTCCTACAACACCTTCCTTGTGAGAGGAAGTGGAGGATCAGGCACTGATCCTCTGTGGTGACCAGTGACAGGACCTGAGGGAATGGTCTGAAGCTGTGTCAGGGGAGGTTTGGGCTGGATATAGAAAAGGGCTTTTCACCCCTTAGGTGGCTGGGCACTGGAAAAGGCTCTTCAGGGCAGTGGTCACAGCACCAGACCTGACAAAATTCAAGAAATGTTTGGACACTACTCTCAGGCATAGGATGTGACTCTTGGGGCTGGTTCTGTTCAGGGTCAGAAGTTGAACTCAATGCTCTTTGTGGGTGTCTTCCAACTCAGCATATTCTGTAATTCTGTGTGTGGAACTAATGAGTATGCAATCAAAAGGCAAGGTCTGCACTGGTGGCGATGTCCCAGCATTCATCAACTCCGTTAGCCTCAAGGCTGCGGAGTCCAGAGCATGGGAATCTGCCCGGGATGAGGCCATGGGGAAGTTTGTTTTGAGGTGAGCAGCACAGATGGCATTGTTGCTGATTTAAGGGCTCTCCAAACAGAACCACAGGGCCTAATTCAGAAAGGAGATGTTTATTAAGTGCAGAGGTAAAAGCTTTCCACAAATCAAGCACATCAATTTTGAAAACTACACTACATATAGATTTTAGCAAAAAAATTCCAGTTCATTTGCCACAAGTTACCTAATTCTCTTATTAATCAGTACTCTACTTCTTTTGGTTAACGATTCTATTGCTTCTATCTAATTAGTCCAATCTTTCCCTTTTATTGAGTCAGTGGGTTTTTTGAGACAGTGGTCTCAATCTTCCACTGCTGGACTCGAGAGGCTATGAACTGGTACCTTGCATTACAAAGGGCACAGGAACACCTGTGGCAAAAGACAGTCAGGGGACAAGAGACACAGCAGGAGATGGTGAAGGAAGACTCCAGACTATGCAATAAAAGTTCAGATGGTCCTTTGTTCAGGGTCAATCTATGAGGTCTGTTTCACTGAGAAGTCAAGACCCTATTCACAGCCCCATTCTCATTCTCTATAACTCTCTTCATGAATTGTTAACGATTTCTGACTCTTGAGGTGTCAGCATCAGCTTAGCTGCCTTTTGGTTGCTGATAGCTGGCCTGCCAGTGTCTCCACACTGCTGTAGCTGAGTGCTGATGTTCCTATTGCAAAGCAAGAGCACACTCCAGTGGAGCCAGCTATACTGTCCAGGCTGTGGCTGCTCCAGTGCATTGGCTCCTGCCAAAAGTCCAGGTTGTTTATTTTGTGGTTTTTTTGGGTGTTGTTCACTATGTCTCTCAACCAGTACATAACTCTTAAAAAAAGTTCCTTCTGTCCATTGCCACTTTTTTTTTTGGTCTAAATTGGTAGAGATGTACATATTCTTATTCCTCTTGTTGTTTACTCTGTAAATAGAAAATAAGAGATAGAGCCATGACCGAGGATATTTCCACCAAATTGAGGCCATTAGTCTTTTGTTGCTGTTGTTTTCACTGTTGAGCACAATCAGTGTTCCTGTATTTCCATTTGGTCTTGCAAAGGTAGGTTTTTATGTTTCATTTTTATATGTTGATAAAATATTAGGCATGAGAGTTCTATACTATACCAATCCTCAACCTAATGGGTGATTTGGGGCCTCTTAATCTGTTCCATAGCAGAAATACTAGAAGAGGGTTACAGGCCTTTGTATAAACATGAGATCTCCAGTGTGATACTGCAATTTGGATAAGTGACTTAAACTCATAAAATCTGGTCTTGAGAGCTGCTAATCCAAAGGGTAAATAAATTATGTAAGCTCCAAAGAAAATTTTAAAAAATTATGTACCATGATGCAGGAAAATCAGCAGGAAATATACATTTGCAGCACTGAAAATAATGGAGTTTAGGCCAGTTGGTTTAGTCCTTAGTAATATGCAAAATTATGGCAAGAGTTGTAAGTGGAACACGCAGAATAATGAAATGCGAGTAGAAAAGTGTAAAAATAATACCCTTCTGGTTTAGGTGAAATCTGAATGTGTTAAGAACTTGTCTGTGAGATGGGAACTTTTCCATCTTTTCTCTGAATATGTAGTTTGGCATTTGGGAGTTTTCTGTTACCTCTGGGCATAGCCGCTTTTTTACTCATATGTGATCTTTTTATCCAGTGTGAATACAGTTGCCTGTGTCATGCTGTGCCAAGACACATACTTGTTATATTGCTGGACTAAAAAAGTTGTGGTCCGTGGCTCTGAATGAGGTTAAGCTTCCATGAAAGGTGCTGACTGTCAAACTGCCAGTTTTTGTTATTGTGAAAGACCAATAAGGAGTGCTTAAATCAAGCTTTCTGCAGTATACAGCCACTTTAAAATAAATGTTTCATGTTGTCTGTGTGGTGCTTTTACAATATAGCAGATGACTTTGTAACCATTGCACAGAAGATAAAAATTGATGGCATTTATGGCAGTCAAAGTGTAATTTCTGCTTGCATTTTCATGATGGAACATTTAATAAAAATAATTTATTTCCCATATTTGTGTATAGAAAAATCTCTGTAGCACTGTGGAGTGAGAAATTCTAGTGTTAAGAATTTGTTTGTGTGAACTTCATTCCCAGAAATGGATGCTTGTGAATACTTAATGAGTCATTGTGAATGATTATGGAGGCTATATGTGGATCTTGAGTGTTTATTTATCCAGGCACTCTTTGCTTCTGTTCTGTATTTGTTGATTGGTAGCAACATACCTTAATGAAGCAAATTTACTAATAGTAGTCAAGGATTTAAAAAATATTTTTATGTTCAGACCATATGGTCATGTTGCAGCACCCACATTAGTATTATCTTAATGAACTAGCAGAATGCCCTCATAGGATAGGAATGATGAGACATGAACGAAAATATGTTTCACCATAACTGATTATATGGGTTTGGATGTTGCATAACTCCTGCTTGTATGTGATCAAAATTTAATTTGTCCAGGAAACAGCCTAACAGCTACCAGGGTGTCTATTGTACTCTCAGTAGGTACTGATGCCATAACACTTGTGCCACACAATATTGGCACAGCCTCCTAGTGTCAGCCTTAATACAGATCTTCTTGCTACCAGAGGCATGCTTCTGATTCCAGGATCCTTTTGGTTCCTTATGTATTTTGGCTCTGTCAATGGACCATGGCGCTTCAAAACATATGAACTCAAAGTAGTGCGTAGAATTAGCAGATTTTCCAATGTGTTATTGTTCTTGCTCTAATTTCCTCTAAAAAGCCATAAAGATAATGCTTTTTAAATAATTGATAAAGCCATTGAAATAATTTCTTCTATCTGAAGAGAAATCCACAATGTTGACGTTTACATTACATTTTTGTTGTTGTTTGAAGAGCCTTATTCAAAAGCTTGCAGTCCTTGACCATGTACTTTTGCTAATCAATGGACTGCAGAGGACTGTGAAGCTGTATCTATGCCTTCATGACAAAATCCAAAAGAATTTCTTGCATTTTGACTTTTGACATGTTATTTCCCAGAAACTCAGAACCAAGCTCACTGCTCTTGTGCAGCATGAAGAAAGGGATAGTTTAGCATTTAGGTTCCAGCTTGTCTCTAGTAAGTAAACAGTTCTGTTCCTTAAAATGAGAAGGTACCAAGGAAGTGATGGAAAAGACAGGCTGTGTGAGGTGACAGGCAAACCTTTTGCAGAGAACAGTGCCTGGTGGGTTACACAGGAAGAACTTCTCTCTTTTCATTGCACTCATTCCATGAGCCCAGAGCTACATGCAACAATGAGGTGTCACACTCAGCCTGTTTCTGTAATGAAACAGCAGAAAGTAACAGCTCCAGCTCAGTTAGATATGAACTACGAAGCTGCTAGGAGCTTTGGGAGGAAATGTTTATCTAAAACGTTTGGAACTCTAATCACCCAGTCACTGCTTTCCCATGTCCTGTTGAGGGGCAGAGGGAGCTCAGCCAACAAGAGGCATTTCCAAAAATCCCATTTGTGCACATCTCCTACTGCTGTGGGAAATTCAACTTCAGCAATGTTATCAAGGCTATTTCATATTGCCCCACTCATCCTTGAACTGTTGAACTGCTGGTGTGTCTATCCTCAGACCTTATTACCCAACCCTTTGGAGGTTGTACTTTCAAGTATGCACAGTGCTAGTCTCACCTGAGAGAAACAAATATTGGGGATTGAATTCAGAAAGGAGGTTTAAAGCTGCGCCAGCTGGCAGGGTCTGTCTGTCACAGAACTCTCCTTTCTTGTTGCAATGCAGTGAATGTGGAGGTTGTGACAAATGCTGTGAAAACCCTTTGATACACAGTCTGCCAAAGCCCAAACCCTTACCAGGCTGTCCTAACAGTGCTGTGCTTTCACCCACGAGTTTAAATAATCAGCAGCCTCTGTAAATTTTTGTGAGTATTTATGTAAAGCTGCTGGTACAAGATAACATGGTGAGAGGGGGTGATGGTGGAGATAACTGCTTGTGATTCTGTAGGAATATCTTTTCCACAATGTCAGTCATCAAGCAACATTTCAACCCTCACTCTACCCTGCCCTAAGTAGATAGGTTTANTTCCCTTTGGATGTTTTTTTTTTTTTTTTTTTTTTTTTTTTTTTTTTTTTTTTTTTTTTTAATGGCAGCATTTTCAGAATTTCCTGCTCAGTAAATAACAAGGTTATACCAGGCTTTTTATCCAAAAAGAGCTCTGCAAGAGCAAGTCCAGTAGCATTTTGGAGAGGAGTGTTGTCTTGAAGACAGGGTGGTCTTTTGGGTTTTAATTCTGCTTATGATCAGATGAGGTAGGGTGACAGCATGACACAATTGTAGCCATGTGTCAGGCGTTAAAGGTGTAATACGACCTTGCAAGGACCTTGGAGCCTTTTTAGGGGGGCTGGCGATTGTCACCCTGTTCTTTTCTGTTCTTTTAGCCTTCTGATTGTTTACATACTTAAGAGTCAGATTCTCACACATTTTCTATAAACAATACTATTGTTTACATTCCTCCAGTTAGGAGGGACAATTGATAGACACCTTTTCAGACCAGTGGAATTGAAGAGGTTGAACCTCTAACTTCCAATGTGGTCCATTTCTGTGAAATGTATATAAGGTGAAATCAAAAAAGTAAACTTCTCTTTTCGTCCTCTCGCTCTGGCTCTGTCATCTCTGTTGCGTCTCATTGTGGCGTTCCTGCGTCAGGCGACTGGTGTTTGGTTTCAGCCATTGAGTGGACAGGNGAGCAGCGGGAGAGGGCAAGGAAAGCCCCGGCAGCTGCTGCTGTGGCCGGCCGGGATGGGGGGGATGTCCTCCTCTTCCCCCCCCGCACTTCCCCCTCACCCATCCCTCCTTCGAGCCTCTGGCAGCTGCCCGCTTAGGGGAGCGGCCGCGCCATGAGACCGAGGGGTGGAGAAGGAAACATCCACCGACTCACCAGCAACATGGCCTGGAATTCTTCGCAGCTCCTGTGTGAGACCTCGTGACCACCACAGGCCCAGGCATGTTTAACTCTTTCCCTACCAGCAGATGAACTTTTTTTCAAGGCACTGGCTCTTTTCCCCTGAGTGAAGACAAAGCAAAGTGATTGAACCATAAAAAGGCATAGCATGAAATGGAGTCAGAGAAGAAGGAGGAGAGACACTATTCGAGAGAAGAAAAGGAGTAGCCCACGTGGCTGTAACGTTTCTGTATTTATGGAGAATGAATCTTCTTTTCCAGTAACATATAAATGCTGTTTTGGGGAGAGAATGCATGGCTCTATTTGGAAGTGATGTGAAGCCCTTCGCTCCTAGGGAAAAAGTAGATTTTGCAGTTTGATAATAGAAGAGGCATTCTTAATACCCCAAATAATCAGTTTATGACCTATGTGCAGTGATGGGGCAGCAGCCATAGGTAAGATTTGTAGAAGTGTAATCTCCAGAAGACTCAGAAAGACTCTCTTCCTAAAGGAATGGATGTAAGATTATTTTTAAATGGTAACCCTGACTGAAATTACAGGTTTTGTCTTTTATGTTATAAGTAGGAAGGTGAATATTTGTGGGGGAGAAAGGAGAATGTTTTGAAAGTTTTTTCATTTGCTTCTTTCTTTTTTCTTATTCCTTACTTTTTTTAAGGTGTGTGAATAAACTATATTTGTAATTTTAAGGTGGGCCTGCTTCACTTTTTGAGTTCCCCTAGTCATATATGGAATAATAGTGAATACTAAGCTGTCTCACCATGGCACAGCTGAAATAGTTAATGGTCTCTCATCTCAGCCCTCTGATGCTTGAAGTGTTACTACAGAAAAGCCCATCCTCAGGTCTGTACCATTTATGCAGCAGGCTTATAACTGAAGGGGGCTCTGCCTTCTACTCTTATTTCATAGATGTAGAAGCTGAGGTACAAAGCAAAGAAAGTGAGTCTTTGGCCAGAAAGTATATCTTCAGCAAACCTAGTGTTAAACTTTTCAAATTAATAGTCCCAGATCTTGCAGCCAGGCTTCAGAGTATTTGTTACCCTTTGTTTGGCTTTTGCTGGGTTTGGGTGGACAAGAGAATAGCATGCTGCACTTTGGTGTATTTGTTATAATGAATATTATGAATTATAGTAATCGTTTAATTACATTCAAGGACTGACTTTTAAAATTTTGAGCTTTCAATAGAACATATCACATAGAAAACTCTGCTTTTACTCTTACCTAATTTACCTGTAGCAATAGATCAAGTGAACACGAGTGATTCTTTTTTGAGGTTTTGCCTATTATTTTCTCCCACTAATTGCTTTTCTTTCCCTTCTGTATTCAATAATGAATATTGAATGAAAAAATAATAGAATTAAAAAGCACTCCCACAGTCAAGATACAGCAATAAATTGAAGGTGTTATAAGTTTATGCCTCACACATAAACTAAAGAGCTGCATCAGTGCCTGCAGTGTGCCATGTCCTCAAATGCATTTTCAGGCTCAGCAGCATGGAGCTCATAGTTGCCCTCTTTAAGGAGAGCTGGAGAAAGATCATTCTATCAACCTTCTTTTACAGGCAATGAATGAAATGCTGGATATATGTAAGTTTATCATTTACTCAGTAGTGTTGTCTTAAGGGTCTTTAGAAACAATTGAGCCATGTACAGTCTGGCCTGGGAATTTTGGGACTTTAGTTTTCTGCTAAAAGGCTAGAGGAGCCTAGAAGCTAGAGTTGCTGTAAGAGGCATGCTCCAGTATCAGTTATTATAAGCAGAATTGCTCATTCCTTCCTGGTGCTAGAAGTGCCTCTCTGAAGAGCTCTTGCTTAAATCTAATTGATATCCTTCAGAGTCTTTCAGATAGGCTATTATTTATCTGGTTGCTAAAAAAAGTTGCAGAAATCCCATGCTGAAATTCAGTAGATCTCCCTCAGCTGTTTTTGATATGTGTCCATAGTTTTTGGGCATCTCAGTCTTTAGCAAGCTCATCTGTATGTAGTTGTTGTGGCAAAAAGAAATGCTGATATTTTTGCATTATGGGTGAAAAATAGAAATCATCACACAGGGTTTGCGTTCCTGAGGAGGGCAACTTTGGTCCTCCCAAGTTGTGTCCCCTTTGTTCTGTCCCCTGGGAAATTCTCTGTTCTTGTGATCATAATTCTGTTGTCCAGGCTCCAAAGCAGCTGTTTTCTGTCTTAGGTTAACTCTATTTATGGCACACTGAACTACTGTGTACAGTCAGATGTATTTTTTACAGAGCTTTAAGTACTAGAGCTGCTGATACTTTCTCAGGATTCAAATACCCATCATTCTCCTTCTTTTACTTCCATTTCTAAATTAAATGAACTGAATTCAACAAAGGGTTCTTCCATTTTGACTGAAGACCACCAGCATTAGGAACATGTTGGTGTATGCATAATAACTACAGCAATTCAAATGTAATTTACTAACTGTTCTTTATTGATAAACTCGAGACTTAGAGAAAACCTTGCCTATTTTTGCAGAAGTTTTGCAGCTGGGTAATTTTCTTCAACCTGTTTTAACTGTGCAATCCCTAGAATGTTGTTTCTTGCCCACAAGTGCTGCCCTACTAGGTTAGCTCAGATGTCCTTTAGATTCAGTAGCCTGCTTTAGGTAATGTGGATATTGGGTTCCATGGAAAAGCTGTTAGAGTATGGCAATCATATCCAGGTACTTCTTTCAATAAACTCCTAATCTCTAGAGGTCAGTAATCTAGAAGGAATTCTAGAAGGAAGAATTTAATAGGACTTCTTGCAGAGCTTTTTTTTCCTAAGAGGATTTTTTGGTCACTTTTAGATGCAGCGTGTATTTATTACCTGCAACAGCTGTGGGAAGGATTTTCCCAGCTTAGCTGTGTATTACCCAGTGAAATACCTTCCCTGTGCTCAATCTCCTGTCTCAATAGGTTTCTTTGATGGCTTATTCCAGCTTTAAATATTGGGGTAACTTTTGTAGTCTAAGACTTTCTTGTCTACTCTGAACATAAGAGACTCAACACTGTGGCCTGGGGTTGGATGGCAGTTGGACTGAGCTGCATGTAAAACAGTCATTGCAGGCATTTGTAGCAGTTTCAAAGCAGAGCAATGATGGATACTTCTGTATGGAGAGGGTTTCTGAAGATGAGTCAATGAGCAAATGTGATTTTTGTGAAAGGATTGCTAGGCTGAATGTGTTTTCTCCATCTCCTTAACACTCAGAAAGATTTGGTGCCATCTCCTTTTGCCCTGATGCATGTAAAGCTGTGTGGTTTCACATGCCTTCAAGTGCAAGAGCTGACAGAGAAACAGACTGTTAGATCTAACGTGGCCTTTCCTAGCAGAGAAGCTCCAGGTACTGGGAGTATGATTGACCTTTTTATTTGAATTTCTCCTTGCTTACCCCATGAACACATACACACACTGCTGCAGCTAGTCCCTCTTGCATGTCCTCAGACTGGGAGGAAATTCCTAGATGTTCAGAAGGTAGAAGACAGTGCTCTCTGCTGTCTGCATGCTGTAAGCCATCCTGGTGGAAAGAAGAGGCTTCCTGAGGGATTAGGACATGCCTTCTGCATAAACTGAAGTACCCTGGAAGAAGCTATGCTTCAGCAGCCCTGGCCTATACTCTATAGGGCACAGACAGAGCTTAGAGTTTGGTTTTAGGCTGTTGATTGCAACAGAGCTATTGAGAGAGAGATTGCAACTATATTTCTTCTTCAACCTTTTAGGGAGTAAATATTTGGTTCAGATCACTTTGGAACTTGAACAGGGAAGAGAATGAGACAGAAAGAAAGGGTAATAATAGACTGAACCTCATTTGAAATCATTAGTACATATCATAAATTATAAATTAATAGAAACAAGAGCAAAGGCCTGAATGTAATTCAGTACAGACACACTTTAAGCTATGCCAGTCAATGCACTTTGCATTGAGGTGCCAGAATCATCTGGAACTCCCTGTTGTCCTTGCACCCTGCACAGCACCTTCAGGGCAGCAGCTGGGATGGGCCAAGTGTGGCTCACCAGGGAAAGCAGTGATTTGCCAATGGGGGTGTGAAGGACATGGTGTCCAGAGGTTTCTCTGGGGCTGGTGGCTGTGCAGGCTGCAGTGCCAGCCAGTCAGGCACTTTGTGATTTCCTACAGCAGAGGGTAGTGTTAACTGTGTCTGGAAACAGAGACTGCTTCAAAATGATGGCTCTATTCAGCCTGCTACTTCAAGCTGATGTGGAGTTGCTAAACATTTATGGCAGACGTATAGATGCATCTTTACTATTTTACTGAAAATATTTTTTCTGTGAAGGAGATACACAACCCATTAGTTCTTTAACTTTGTACCACAGTGCTGATATTTAGCTTATAAAGCTTCCCAGACTGCTATTTTCTGAGAGCATTTCTGTATAGTAGCTTCTTCTGGTAGCATTTTGCCTTACTGATTTATTTTGGGTAGAATTTTATTTTTTCAAATGTCACACCTTTTTACAGAAATACATTTCCTCTGATGACTACCTCCCACGTGCATGGGAACAAATTTGCAGTATAACCTACTTAAAGACAACAGTGTAATTTCTGTTCCCATCTGCTCAGCAACCCTGGTAGGTGATTCTGGGATCTTCATCCTGGCAGGGAGCTGTGGGCAGGAGCCCCCCACCCCACATATACCCCTGGCCCTGTAGCCTATGGGGAGTGCCGCACACACAGAGGTCAGCTGATGTTGCTGCAGTGTCCCAGATGATGTGTTGTTTGACTCGTCGGAGGAGCCTGTGTTGGTAGTTGTTTTTTGAGGAAATAGTGATGGCTCTCAGCCAGCTAAATGCTGAAGTCCTTGAACCAAGGTGTGTGCCACATCCCTTGGGCCTCCTGTATGCTCCTAGTGTTATAAATGAACTGAGC